>NW_004624778.1:14060908-14170914 GCF_000247695.1 Heterocephalus glaber | reverse complement strand
AAATAAGAACCAAGAGACTCATGTAATGGTACAAGATCCCAATGATGAATGTAACTGTATTTCATACCTAAAATGTACCAATAAAGTTAATGGGGGAAAATAATAATAATAATAATAATAATGATAACAACACTTATAAAACAGCTATGACATTCTGTGTATTGTGCCAGGCACAGTACTGCTTACTAAATAATCAAACCAGACCCAGTCTCTGTCCTTAAGAAAGGATTAAATTCCAGAGATGTTTAATACAATTCTCAAATACCCACACTGAGAGGCAGAACAGGACAGAATATGAAAGAATGCAAGGAGAAAGGTTGAGGGAAGTCCTCTGGGCAGAAGTGACTCCAAAAGGACTCACGTGGAAGGGAAACATTGGCATTAATGTCTAGACAGAGGTGACATTTGAGTGACCCCAGAAGGACAGATTCTGACAAAACACAAAGAAAACCCTTGTAAATCTAACTATTTGCAAATCAAACAGGAAGAAGAAAATTGGCTTTTCCCTGTTGAAGAGGAGAAGAAACACAGGCACCTGTGGCCTGCAGCCCTCTACCTCCCAGGAGGGCCTGCAGTCCCTGGGCCATTGAGCCCCTTGTCTGGATCACTCCCAGCCACGTGACAGTGGTAGGAAAATACCTGAGTTCTACAATGGGAAGGTAGCTGCCCAAGGGAATCTAACTCAGGGCCACCTGAAATCCTGCTCTCATCCCTCGGCACCATGAAATATTTGGCAGGCTTGACTCTCTGGGCACTACTGGAAGCCTCAAAAAGCCATCACTGCCCGCAGATCTACCCAGCAGCCCCTTTGTTGGTGATGCCTTTCTCAAGGCTGCCCCAAGATGCCAACAGCAGTGAACATCTAACACTTACATAGCACTTTCCAAGTTCACATTGTGCTTTTCCAAACATCTCTGATTCTCAACTCACCCACAGGGGATCAGAGAAAGATTTTCTTGCTGATAAAAGTTCTGCTATATTATTTCCTACTGTGCCTGGTATCCATCAGCATGCTCATTCTATTCAGTTTCACCAAGTCTGGCTTCAGAATATCTTTAATGTTCACTTCCCCAGGAAAATAACTGCAATGGCCAGTGGTTTTCTGCCCTTAAAGGACTCACTGTTCAGCTATGGGCCTTACTAGGAGAAGGCAATTTGAGGGCAGCCCAGCATAGTGGTGCATGCTTGTAATTCCAGCACTTGGGAGGTAGAGGCAGGAGGATTACAAACTGGAGACCAGTCTGAGTTACAAAGCAAGACCCTGCCTAAAAACAACAATAACAACAACAAAAACAATTCAAGGAGCATCAGAAGTCAGAAGCTGAGTTAGTATAAGATAAAGTGGGCAAGCAGTGATGCAAAATGAGTTCACAGGTCACAGAGAGCAGAAGTGGCCTTCTCTGAGGGTTTGAATGATGTGCAGTACTTAGTAGAAGTTCAAATTATTTTTAAAAATTAAAATTTGTTGGGCCAGGGATTTAGCTCAGTGGTTTCACCGCCTGCTGCACAAGCGCAAGGACCTGAATTTGATTCCCCGGGACAAATAAATAAATAAATAAATAAATAAATAAATAAATAGAATTAAAATTTGTTTACACAGTTGATCCTTGTTATTCATGGCAGTTATGCTCTATATAGCTGTGTTGGACACTGAATCAGTGAACACCAAACCACTGTTTCTAAGGAAATACGGGTTAGGTTCCTATGAGCCTCTGGTAGCATCAATGCAGGCCTCTCACAGATACTTTGATGAATTTCCTGTTCCTCTTTTTGGATGCACCACATTGTTAATTCATTAATATGGCTCTCACAGCCACCAGCATTACTTTCTGGTCTGATCAAAGCTTATATAACACACATTTTCTCTGTAAGGCATATCACAGCCTTCTTGCACTTAGAAACACTAGACAGTACTTCAGCACTGTGCGCAGGGGCCACTGTAAGTTGCAAAGTCATCAACAAAAGCAGAAAAGGTGGCTTTAGATAGACCATGAAAAGGACACTTGTTTCTGCTAAGAGAAACAAAAAGGCAGTGCCACCTTGTTTGTCCTCAGCTGGGAATGTGCCTATCAAGCCAGTCACACCTCACCACTCTGCGCCTGCCTGTGAGTAACTGCAAAGGTGCCATGAGTACTGATTTGGGGGACATAAATCAATTTTAGTGAGTAAGCAAGCTGGCATATGCAGAATCCATAAATTATCAGGACTGTACCTTGTTGGTGAAGGGATGGAAGGAGAGGGACTCAGTACCCGTCTGTGAGTGCACTGAAGCTGCAAAGCCAGGTGAGGGTCCCAGGAGGGGAAAAGTGACGTGGAGTCTGCTGAAGGGTCGGTGAGAAGCTGGCACTGCATGATGGACTGATGGCAGGGCATAGCCAGAGAGGCAGCGTGGGCAGACTGAGGAGGGCTATGAATGTTGGGGTGCCCAGAAGATCACTCAGAACTGGGCATATGCAGGACCAGAGGAGAGCAGGATTTCAGGACCTTGAAGGAAAGTTTGGAAGGAAAGGTTTCTTCCACAGGAAGGGCTGGTCAGGTGGGTCGAAGACACCCACAACCTAGTACCCTCAGCTCTACATCCCCCTTGGTGAAGACCCCCAAGCCTCCACATCCATCCAAAAGGGACAGAAGCAGGCTGAACACCTCTAAGGGTTAGGCCTGCCCCACCCCATCCTCCAGCACATGAGGTCCAGCTCCCTGTTGCACACTCACGGTGTTTACTGTCTATCTGCTTTGGTGATGCTCAGCAAAGCCTTCAACGTGTCCAGACACTTGCATAGGCCTAACAAGTGCGGTGGGCATCATTATTATGAAGCTCATTTACAGATAAGAAACAGACAAGGTTAGGCAGAGCTCTTAAAATTCTGGGGGCTGATGCCAGAGCCCTCAGCTTTAGCCAATGCTTGCAGTCCTTGCCTGCTAACTACTGTGCAACAGATGCTGGGCAGCCAAGCAATTCTATAAATAGCTAAATGGTCTCCACCTCTGACTGTCCAGCTGAGCAGCATTTGGGTCCTTCAGGACCACTCAATAGCCTCACTTCTCTATGGCTTCCAACCTAGGCCAGCTTCAGGCTGCATGACCCAAGTGGTCCTTGGGTCACACACCTCCCACCACACTCAGAAGAACGAAACACCTCGTTTCATGTGCTGCTATCACTGTCCTAAAATGCTTAATACATTTTAAACAAGAGGCTTGAATCTCATTTTGCACTTGGGCTCCACAAATTATGTAGCTGGGCCCCTCAGGCACCCCAGTCTTCTCTGAGGCTTTGCTGTTGGCCATACTTGAGAATCAGGGACAAGCCTGTGCAAGTAGCAACTGCTTTGTTGAAAACTTTCCATCCCAAATGAACACGTACATTTCTATTCTGGTTATGGAGCCAACTAATGCGTGTAACTTAATCACACTGTTGTTTGCTCAACCTGGCTGTAAACCATGTAAACTCCATCCTCCCAGGAGCTTTCCATCACCCGCTGGGGAATTAACAGCACAGGTCGGCTTGTTACAGGATTCTCTCAGGTTTCTGCTCTCAGAAGTTCTAAGCCTGGGTTCACCATATTTTGTCCTGAGTGAGGCCCTTTCAAAGGTTAGGGAACTTGTGCTCTTATCCTTGAGAAAGCCCCAGTGGGTCAGAAGGAACAAAGTCAAAATCATGAAACTCCATCACATATTGTTCTCATCCTTCCCCTCCAGATGTATGAACAGTCTTAGGTCCCAAAACCTCTTTTTGTATCATATATCCAGAAGGATAAGAAAAATGTATATGCTTTTCCCCAGATCCACCTGGGTATAAAATGAAATGAAAATCAACAAAGACCTAAGGGTGCCTGAACCTCAGTTTATCAATCAATCAAACAAACATGTTGAACAACTTATCTAAATTTAATATCATGGCCAAACAAAACTGCAGTTTGCTGTTAGTTGAGAGAATTGTGATATACAAATATCTAGAGCTGCTGAGAGATACAGCAGGGGCTAAAGGAAAAATGGGGCCGAGAGAGGAGATTGGAGAGGTTGTCAGGAGACCCCAGTTCCAGCCCTACTTCTGTTACTGACTAGCTTTTAAAGTTGGATTTATATCACTCCACTCTCTGGGAGTTTCTTCCTCCCACAAACACTCACAAAAATATTTGGTGATGGTGAGATTAAATAAGACCACAGATGCAAAAATCACTTTGTGAAATCTTACAGCTTTATTCTAAAATGTAGGATGCTCCTGGGACAAGATGTTGTCTGTGCTTGTGAGATGCCCCCCTCAAAGAAACTGCCAGGACCCTGAAAAGATTTCCAGCCTGACCTGACCAGGGAGGTGAGATCAGAATGCAATGGAAAGAATTTCTGCTCCCCATAGCCTGCCGGGCCTTGGCCTCCTGAAGTAATCAGATGGTGGATTTGGAAGCAGCCTACCCAATCGAATTCTTCACACTTCTAATTACTTCATGATTTGTACACATTTTGGCTGTTGCTTCAAGGCTCTTTTATTAATTCACAGATTTTCACTATTTTTGCTTCTCTTCTTCTTGCCAATTAGCTAAGCTAGCTGCAACTCAGAATCTGGGGATATTTCCAGTGGAGACCAAGCCTCCCTCAGCCCCAACCCCCACTGCTTGGGAGCCTTCCCTCAGGGGGAGCGCCAGAAGTCACCCCATGGGACAGATGGGTGGGGGTGGCCTGGTGGGAGCTTATTCCCTGTGACTGAATCTCTGCTTTCAGAGAAGGCCCTGAGTCACCTTGCGCGGTGCATCTAACACTGACATCCAGGCCTTTCAGGCTTACCCCAGACCCTAACACACCAGGAGAAAGCTGCCATTGCCTGACTTATCCACTAACTCCATGGAGATTCTCCTATCAGGCCCTAAGAAATGAGGAGAGGATTCTATGAGGTCAGTTCTCTGGAGTGGCTTGTAAATACCATCTGAACTCATGGCCCAGTGAGACCCTGTGCTGTGTATTGACTCGGGGGCAGACAGTCCCAGGCCAGGGGTCTGCATCATTCCCTGGTGCTCACTCTGAATAAACACAGGATCTTGGGCCTCTCTATACCTCTCTACACATATGCTACACCCTCCTCACCAGGTTATTGTGAGGAGAAGTGCTGAACACTGTGTTAGGCAGGCAAGGAACCGTTATACCGGACAACTTCATTTTGAAGATGCCTTGGTGGCAGAATGTTGGGCTTTGCTTTCAAATGAGACAGCTCTCAAGGATAGATTCTGGCATTGAGGAGCAAATGTGGCTCAAGACTCTCCTTCCTGCAGAGCCCAGGCCAACTTTGGGCAGGAAGGAATGTTCAGAGGGGAGAGAGTCTGCGGTCTCAATGGGTCATTGCCATTCACAGCACCCTCCTTGGATGGGTTTTGTCAGCTTCTTACTTTCCGAGCCTGCCCTCACAGGGAGTTCCCAGCAGGATCCAGCTGAGGAAACACAGCAGGGGCTGAAATGGAGGCCATTTGGCTCAGAAGAGGGGGAAGCAATATGCAGAGGTGGAATGGTGACTGCTTCCCTTCCTCCTCAGTTACAAAGCTAATGAAAACACCCATTTGTTTTACAGACTGATGGGGGACCAGGGACAGTTAGGAGGCTGGTTTCCCTGAGCAGCAAGCACAGAGGGCTTCCTTAATAAATTATACTCATGTGATGAATGACATTGTGCACCATTAACATTAGCACATAATCACTGGGCGCAGGGTCGGGAAGACGTGACAAAGCCTGCTTCTGAACATGGGAGATCTGGATGAGTGACTCTGGATGTGTTCATTCTGAGGATGTGGAATGAAGCTCATTTGCTGGGACCCCTTGTGACTTTCTGTGAGCCTTGTCACTTTAATCCGAGATGGGACCTTAAAGTCAGGGAGACAGCGTGCAGAGGAAAGGCAAAGGAGAAGGGACAAGAAAGAAGAAAAACAGATTCCCATGGGGGGACAGGGTAGGGCACGTGGGCCCCAGTAATAGTCTTGATGACCACCTGGGCCTGTAGACTTTAACCATTCCAGAATCTTCCTACCTGTGGCAAAGTATTTAGTGAGGACCATGGGACACAGACCCTACCCCCACACCCCATCCATCTCATTGCTCAATATGCAAGGACAGCAGGTGCCGGGAAACCCAATCCTTCTGTCATGGCTTGTTCAAGTCCACCTTTCCCAAACAGCCTTCTCTGATTCTTTGGTCCACAGTGCTCCTTTCCTCTGCTGACCTTATATCTGCAGGTAGATTTCCCAGGAGGGATGGTTAATCATATGTGTCAAGTGGACTAGGTTATTCTGGAAGTTTCTGTGAGGGTGTTTATGAGTGAGGTTAATACTGAAATTGGTGGATCTTGAGTTGAAGAGATTACCATAATGTGGGTGGTTTCATTTAATCAACTGAAGGCCTGAATAGAAGAGACTGATCAGTCCTGGACAAGAGGATTCTACAGCAAGCAGTCTCAGACTTCAACTACAGCACTAGCTCTTCCTGGGTCTCGAGCCTGCTAGTCCTCCCTGCAGATTTTAGACTTTCCAGGCTTCATAATCATGTGACCCAAAATTCCTAAAGTAAATTCATTATATAATATATATATTCTTTTCCTCTCTCTGTTTCTCTGGAGAACCCTGACAAATACACCAGGAACTAATGAAGCATAAGCTGAGAGGCCCTCCTTTGCCAGAGGCTCTTCCAGAGGGGCCCTAACTGTTTATATCTCTTCTTTTTAAGAGACTACCCTAATATTGTATAAGATTTATACCACTCCAGCCTAGATCCAGCCTGGCTTTTGATATGGGCATTTACTGCCTTGAGTCCACATGGGCACTCATGCCTTATACCTTTCTTGTCCACCAAAGCATGCCTGCCCTCTCCAATGCAGCTGGAATCCCTATGAAGGAAGGGACTGTGACTCTACAAGTTGGTGTCTGCTGCGGTCTGTGTCACAGCACACGCATGCGCTAAAAGCTCAGTACATGAGTTTGTTCACGGAATGTTGTTCTTGACTCCTATGGGTCTTTGGAGGGAGGAAGCTAGGAAGAGGCTTTCAAAGATGGATGCTGAGGGCCAGGAAGGGAGAAAGATGGAATGCAAGGGTAAAATGAGGAAGAAGACAAACTTTACCACAATTCATGCCCTGCACTTTTGCTGTCCATCAACAACCCAGGATTCCAGTCACCAAGGCTGGGTCTCCTGAACTCAAGGAGTTCAGGTGAACTGAACTCCAGATGGTGCATTTCCTAGGGCCATTCTGGTTCCTCTTGACTTGCACCCTCTCTGGCACCTCCCCCTGTGCCCCAAGTCAGCTCAGGAAAGCACAGAACTGGCTGAATCTTTTGGTGCATCCTGGGCTTCAGCCTCTCCATGCTGCCATGGTAAGGCAAGCACTTGGCAGCCAGGCTATGAGTTTCATTTCTAAGTATTTTTCTTCACTCAGATACCCCAGAGAGTGAATTCGCATGGAATTCATTGCCACTGGCTGAGGGAGAAAACAGGATCTGGCTAGGCCCTGTGCTTTGACAAAGCTTACAGCTGACTCAACAGTCTTTAAGAATGCCACTGGGTGGCCTCAAGTGTCCTATTTTGAACACATCAAGTTCTAAAGACTCCCAGGCAGCCAAAACTTCCCAAGTGAGGACACCAGGAAGGCAGCTGTGCATCTTAGAAGGGATTTGCACCATGACCATTACCCCCATCGCCACAGGACTGACTCAGAACTCATTTACAAAACCCACACACACCAAAGTTAACCAAATTTAGATTTAGGCCAAAGACAATACAATGATGATTATTTCACTCTGTGAAAAAGATTTGCTGTTAGTATTGAAAGTTAGAGCCTAGCCTGGCCAACTGAGAGAGAACTTGTCTCAAAAAAAGAAAATTAAAAGGTCCAGGAATGTAGCTCGGTAGAAAGGCTTTGGTTTGATCCCCAGTTCTGCAAAATAGAATAGAATAGAATAGAATAGAATAGAATAGAATAGAATAGAATAGAGTAGAATAGAATAGTATAGAATGGTATAGAATGGTATGCAATGGAACAGAACAGTGATGGCAAACCTTTAAGGGCTTTCAGATGATACAAACAGTCTGCTGCAGCACATGCTATAGGTTTGCCATCACTGGAATAAAATAAAATAAAATTTAAAATAACAATAAAAAACAATTGCTGCCTTTTTAAAGTTACAAGCTTATCATAAAAAAAAATTAGATAATAAAATAAGAAAAACAAAACAAGAAGAATAACCCTGACACCAAAGATAACCCCAACTAACACTTTGGAAATATTGTTCCCATCTTTTGTCCACATATAAAAGCATTTTTAAAAAGAAAATATAATGCACTAGTGTATGCTGTTTCGTAAGTGATCTACTATAAAAAAATTCTGTGAATAAGACCAGTACATTACAGTGTCACCATGTAGAATACTACAATTTAGTCATGTGTGGGCTCTCTTTATTTTATTCTTTTATTGTATTAGTCTATCTTTGAGGTACCTCATGTATACATTCATTGTGGATAGTTGGTACAAGTACACAACACATCTTATTTCTTTTTAAGTTTCCTTTTCCTCTCCCCATCTCTTCCCTCCATTTCTTAGTCCTCTTCTCATTTGCCAAAGATCTATCTCCCTATTTCCTATTGACTATCTTTTATTTTGCTCTTTGATTTATTTATTTATACTTTGAGTTTCTCATACAAGAGAAAGTATATGATTTTAAAGCTTGTGTGTCTGATTTATGTCACTTAACATTATGGTCTCAAGGTGCATCCATTTTCCTACAAATGACTCACTTATCCTTCTTTGTGACAGAGTAGTACTCTACTGTGTAAAATATCACATTTTCTACATAGGCCACTACCATTGTTTAGCTATTACAAATTGTGCTGCTATAAACTGGGTACGCCATTTTACTACAGAAAGAATGGCAATCAACAAGAAATCAAATAGTAAGTCCTATCAAGGATGTGGGGAAAAAAGTAACCCTTCTATAGAGCACTCTTCTAGAAACTTAAATAAGATATTTATACATTAAAAGTTACAAATCTCTAGGGGTGTAATTGGAAAATCACAATTTTGCAGGGGACTTTTTATTCTGCTTCCATTTGTAATAGGCCCTACAAAGACAGTATACTTATACACTCATACCTGGGTACTCAAATGCTTTAAATACCTTCAAATTTGGTACTCAACACATTTTGACATGAAAATTTTGTTCCAGTACTTATTTTATGTTTGGTACTCAAGGTGCAAGCTAGAACTTGTTGATGTCAATTGCCTCATAACTTGCTACTCTTTCCAGCCAAAACAATTTGTTTGGTACTTGTTTTTGGTCATGCCTACTGGAACCAACTAATGACAAAGCACCAAGGAACCATTGTGTATTCTTTCATCAAATGCTGATTTCATGCACCTGGGAAGCCATGAAATATTTCAAGCAAGGGTGTAATATAATCTGATTTATATGTTTACAGGTTCCCTCTGGCTAGTTCTTGAAATGTGATAAGTGTACTAGGCAGAAGCAAGAACGGAAATAGGAAGATTATTCAGAAGGCCACTAAGGTCATCCAGACAGGTGACAGTGGTTTGGACTTCAGTGTCAGGGGTGTAGAGAAGTGTGGAGAGATGGGAGGTGTGTCCTAGAAGTAGAACTGATGGGATTTTCTGGTGGAGTTGCTGTAAAGAGTGAAGGCAGAGAGGATTAAGACATATTCCTCATTATGTTGCTTGACTGGGCATTGATGATACCATTTACCCACACAGGGGAGTCTGAAGACAAGACAATTTGGGGTGAGTCTAAATGACTTTGAAGAAAAACTGTACTAGTCACTTCTTTTCCCTTGCTGGGACAAAATGCTCAACACCCTCAATTTAAAGGAGAGGTTTATTTTGGCTCATGGTTTCAGTTCATGTTCAGCTGGCTCTAAGGCAGAAACAGCATGTCAGAGGGGCGTGGCAGACGAAAGGTGCTCAACCTGTAGCAGCCAAGAAGCAAAGAGAGAAGGAAGGGGATAAGGACAAGAATACACCCTTCCAGGTCATGCCTTCAATGACTCATCTCCAACCAGACCCCAACTCCTAATAACACATTTGGCTACTGCACTCATCGATAGATGAATCCACTGATGTAGAGCATCCTTTTATCCAGTCACCTTCCAAACACATGAGACATTAGGGGGACATTTTAGAGCCAAACCATAGTGTAAATCTGCACTGCTGTACAGTGTTTATGATTGTTAACCCCCAGCCTCCTTCTGGTTCCAAGGAGGTTGGTGCTTCTGGCTGATCCAGGTTCTGGTTCCAGATTAGCTTGAGATTCCACAGGACTTGCTTCATCCTATGTTATCCCCCCATTTCTGACAAAATGGATGGAATAAACACATGCTCCTGGACTCCTACAGCTTTCTCTAAGGCTGACAAATGGTGCTCAAAGACCTACCTCCTGGAAAGCAGGCTAATATGTATTATTTCTTTTCTTTAGCTGTCTGCTGAATTACTCAACAGCTGTGGTCCACATGTGTATATAGGAGGTAATTATCTTGTTCCAAGTACTCTCTGTTCCTGAAAAATGAAAGTTTTGAGGGGACATTACCTGAGATAATGCCATTTATCTGACCATACAGGTCACTAATTCTGCCCTAACAATCACCACTTAGCTTGAGAACTCTGGTATCCCTCATACTACAAACAATGCTTGTGTTGGCTACCTATGCCTGGCAAGTCCCCCTGAGCAATGAGTCCCTACTTCCCCGGAGGCAGGGATGCCACCCTCAGATAGCCCCCCAAGGTCAGTCTCCACCCAGGTGTGCCTGGTCAGAGTATAGCCACCTAGACAAGAGATTGCACTCCCTTCCCAGGGCAGCCTGCATGCAAGGACAAATTGATTCCAAGTTCGTCATTCTGAAAGGCCATGTTGGCTGCAGAAGTCCTCAGAGTGTCAAGTGAGGCTCTTTCTGGGACTGCAGCCTGCCCAACTTTCCCTCCACCCTCCCTTTCCCCTTTCCTGAACCTTAATCTCAAGAATACCTCCACATAAATGCCCTTTCCACAAATCTTGCTGCAGAGTCTGCTCCCCAGGTAACCCCCACCTCTACTGCAATTGTCTCTGAGTATAATACCTGAGAGGCTCCAGGGAGATGTCACTGGGCTATGGTGATTACTCCCAGAGCAGTGATCCAGCCCAGGAGAGAAACCTAGAATCCCGTTTGCTCTTGCCCTCATCCTACTCTAGCCCTTTTTTCATGGCTTCCTCTCTAGGTCATCTTTTCCAGTCCTTCAGGCCCCTGGCCACACCAGGCCTCATGGCCTCTCCTCCTCTATATGGCCGACTTTTGTTCTATCTTCTCAACTGCTGGCCTACATCCTGCCTAACCTAATAAAGTCCACTGAGATCACAGTGACCTCAAAATGTTCTAGCTGGCATGACAGGTGAGGGCTGTCCCTCCAGGCAGGCAGCAAACACCCAACGGCAGGCACTTACCCTCCTGCCTCACACAGTGTAAGGGATAGAATAAACATCAGTGGATGTCATTAAACGACAGGATTCACTAATGCTCAGTACAAATAAATGGTACAGACAGAAAATAGCATGGATAACTTGGAGAAGGGAAAGATAGAGGAAACTCCAGGGAAATCATGAGAAAAATTTTTATAGCACTCTGGTGACACCAGAGATTTCATTTCTGTGAAAAATTTTGCTTCTTTGCACCTATACTCTTTTATTTTGGGTACCAGGGATCAAACTCGGGTCCTTGCGCTTGCGCAGCAGGTGACGAAACCACTGAGCTAAATCCCCGGCCCTGCACCTATACTCTTATTATTAAGAACTTGATTCTTCTGCTTGTCATCCCTCTTTCCCACCATTTGGGGTCCTATCTGTGCTCTGAAGAGAAAAACAAGTTAAATCTCAAATCTTTAGTGGCTCTGGCAAATGGTCTGTTTGGGACTTCAACTCTGTGTCTTTTCACTTCACCGAGTCATTCTGTCCCCAAAACTATAATAGCAGTCTCTGCCATTAGGATAAAGTACCATTTTTCTCCTTCACATTTATGGCTTCCAGCTCACAAAGATACTTCTCTGCTCTTACTCCCCACAGCACTATGTATCTTTAACATAGGTTTTAATACTTAAGTACACTTGTTATTTCTGTCTCTGGTTGTTTTGTCTGGGTCTCCTTTATTCATGGGAGTGAGGACCTGAAGGTCAGGCATCTTCCATCTTTTGTCTGTGGGTCTGGAAGGCAGTGTGGAAGGAAGCAATAAGCTTGGAGGCAGAAGGTTTGAATCTCAGCTTTATAACTTGGTACAGGGCCCAGTAATGTAGCAAATATTTGAGAAAACTATATACTACTTTTTTTTTCTGTAACAGCTTTCCAGGGCCCTGTTTTTTTTCTGGCAAGCCAAATAACAAAGAGACCACTTAACTCAAAAGAAGTAGAATAAGATAAAATAATTATTAGATTGATAGCTACCTAAATACATGGATAACTTCTCTAAAGACAGACAGGAAAATCAAAAGATAGCTTGACTGGTTTATGGATGAATGTTTTTTCTTTCTGTAAAGTTAATTTAATGTTACTGTAATGTTCTTTGTGCTACAACTTTTTAAAATCTGTAAGAGTGTAAGATATTTTTCATATGAATACAAGTGGAAAGTGAACATTGATAAAGCAGAGTGATCTTATGCATGCAGATGGTATCTCTTGGAGGTGCATATTTAATTGGCCAGTTCCTCATCAAAAATTCTGAGGGAGGACTTAAGAATCTGCATTCTATGGAGCAAGTTCCTCAAGTAATGATATGCTCCCCAAAGTTTGAGAGATTCTTCTATTGGAAAGAACACCAGATTTGGCGTCAAAAGTTCAAAGTTCTAGTCTTGCTGCTATCTTTGTGAATGTCCTTTTGGGTCCCATCATACTTTCATACTATAATACTTGCAACTTGATGATCAGTAAGGCCCCTTCTGAAGCAAGAAGGGGTCAGTCACATTCCCCACTGGAAGCCTATGCCAAAGAGAAAAGTTGGCCAGAGTGCCTGGATTCCTGAGGATAGCTAAATAATCTTTGGAACAAATAAATATTCAGCAAGTGATCAGGCCTCAGCAAAAGCGAAGTGCATGCCTATTGTTGCCAACCCAAATAAAGAAGTTGCACTGCCTGCATTTCCATGGGAGAGCCACTATTCATGTTTCATGGCTGGTAGCCATGGCTGGTATTCATTCGCGTTTCATGGCTGGTAGCTCTGCAACACTGTCCAGCATCCATACTCAAGCCAAGCTCCCTATCAACTGGCCTGAAGTTATGCCTCCTCTCTTACCAGCACGGCAAAGAGAAAGGTCCATGGGGATGGGGGTGGCTATCAGTCAGTTTTGCTTAGCTTTGGTAAAAGGATGAAATGATTAAAAATGCATAGCTGGGTGTGTGGTGCACACCTGTAATCCCAGTACTCCAGAGGCTGAGGCAGGAGGATTTCAAGTTCAAGGCCAATCTAGGCTACATAGAAAGACTGCCTAAAAGAAAAGAAAACAAACACAACAAAAAACTCACAGAAAATAAAAACAAATAATGTATAAAAGGAAGGTCAGCCTTATGAGTGGGTTTCCATGGAGTGTGATACGCTTACTGCAACTGGAAAGGGTTACTGAAAAGACAAGCAGAAAGGGGAAGTCATAAACAACCACAGTTTGCTTCTTTCATTAGATGAGTCAAGGATTCAAGGCTCTTAAACTGAATTCTGATGTGCTGGGTAAACATCATAATGACTCATAGAAAAACAGATCACGGCTGATCACTTCATTTTTCCTGATGAAGGGTCTCATAACTGCAGACTAGTTAGTATATAACATCAGGATCTTGTTCACCTTATGCTAAGAGTCTCTGGCTGGATCATGTCCATTTAGGTTTATAGAAATTCAAGTCTTTACAAGAGATCTTTAAAATAGTTCTTTCTTTTTGCAGGGAGACTACATAATTAAAATGATACATCTGCCACTTCGAGTAAGTAAGTAAGTAACACGTAATGACTTTGACCAGCTTAGGTCATAGAGAGACGTGCTATACAAGGGCAGTTTCCCAGGCCAGGCACCTGCATCTTGGAGGGGTTGAGTGTCCGTTACACTGACTTCCACACAGTACTCCCCAAGGCACAAAATTTGCATTTTCTCTCTAGGTTTGGGGTGGTCTCATTTGTCTTGATTGTTGCTTGAAACCCCTATTCCCACACCATTATGAGGATCATGCTTTTACCAAGGGGGCTGCTGCTTTCCCATGAAGCTAGTGCCTGTTTATGATCTATAACTCCTCTAAAGATAGACACAGATTTAAACATTACCTTGATACATTTTAGAGATAGCTCCAGAGCACAAACATCCTCAAAGCTAGAGGAAATTTAATAGGGACAAATAGAAATGCAACATTTACCCCCAGTTTTATCTGAAATATAGGAATAGTCACTGGAAAAGGCTTGAAGGTATTGGAGGGCCCGAAATTTATATTTAAATTGTTATGGTAAAACAATTCTTGACACAGAAGGCATCCTTATTAAGCCATCCCGGTTACAGAAAGGTATGGAGAAACAGAACTTAAGAACCTGTATATATTTCTCGTATTTTTCCCAGCACTGATTGAAGTATTATTTGAGGTGTCATGAGGAGTTTTAAAAGTGAAACAGAGCAGGCCAGGGATTTAGCTCAATGGTTCCACTGCCTGCCTTGAAAGCACAAGGTCCCAAGTTCAATCCCCACTACCAAAAAAAAAAAGTGAAACAGAGAGAAATAGAAAAACAAACATGAGTGTAGCACAGGGAATAATAACTTGGGTAAATTTGGGTAAGTTTGGGTAAATTCACTTTCACAAACACAACTTTAAAAAAAATCCCAAGGAACTCCAGAGGTCAATAGCCAGGCAGCTGAAGGTCATCATGAGACATCAGAAATGAGGCAAGACTCAGCATGGGAAGCCCGAAGATATAGCTGGATCAATTTTGAATATCTGCAAGACAGCTTGTGAGAGAGGATCCAAATTTATGTAGGCTCGATATATAATCAATATATCAGAAAAGCAAGTTTGGGGGCAAAGAAGAAGATTCTCAAATAAGTTGGAGCTCTCTTCCAAAGGACAAGCTGATTTTGAATAAAGCAGTGAGCACCCTGACATAGGTAATATTCAAGAAGGAGCAGGGATAGTCTGTCAAGAATGATACGGAGACGATTTTTGGCACTGGATAAACTCTGAGCATCAATTCAGTTCTAAGATTTTAAGATTCTATAAACAAGAGTAGTTACAGAAATAGAAAGCAAGATGAATGGGGTGGTTTAAGGTCTTATGATTGTAAGTCAGAAGAAAGATGTAACAGGGATGTCTTAGCAAGAATTTTAAATCATAAGATGGGTGGGACGATCAGAAGACCTGTCATTTTTCCTCCTTTTGATTCTTATGACATACAGCTGGCCTGCAGGGAGAGTCACCATCCGTGACCTGTAAGTATTCTCAGCTCTGGGCTCCCAGAGGTTGGAAGTAGAGCTGCCAGGGCTCTACCTGGTCCATGCTGGTCCAAGGGAGACCAATGTGACCCTATCGTGAGGAATGACCTAGTCAGACTGGACTGGACTAAACTCTTGTTAAGGGTTTAGCAAACTGGAATAAGCAGGGGTCTAAACTCAAAGTCAGGCTTAATCTCTGGAAAATCACATTTGACAAAAAGCACTATCCTAGCCTTTCCAACATATTCTCTTTATGCTTTAAACTCTGCACTTTATTTTCCTGCCATGGAAAGCATTTAAATGGAATCATTTTCCTCCTTGACTTTAAAAGATAAAAATTGTCTTCTCTGATACAAAAAGATTATTTCATCTGGGCATGGTGTTGCCATGTCTGTAATCCTAGCTGCTCCAGAGGCTGAAACAGGAGGACTGCAAGTTCGAGACCAGCCTGGACAATTTAGTGAGACTGTGTCTCAAAATAAAAAAAAAAAGAGGCTGAGGATGTAGCTTAATGGAAGAGCACTCCTATATTCCATCCCAGTAGGGAAAAAAAGTGGTTATTTCAATAATGCCTTTGAAATGACAGAACTGTTTATCTTACTTATGTTCAAATTGCTTTATCCACAATGGTCTAAACCAAGCACATCTCACTTTGAGAATATCTGAAAAAAAAATCCACCGGTAATTATTCACTTCATAAAAGAGTCCTTTGTGTTGCACAATAATTCAGAGCTGAAACTGTATGAATACAGTCGATGGTTGGGCTATGATAATAATCATCATTGCCATTTTATTAAAACATGTCCTTCATACTAGAACCTGTGTTAAGCCCTTTTAGCTGCATTACCTCATTTAAGCCTAGATGAGGAAACAATATTTCAGGGCTGAGGCTCTACAAAGTTGAACATCTCTGTCTGAAATGCTACAGAAAGCAGGTGGCAGAGCTAGGATTTACATCCAGGCACTATGAGTCCATACCATGCTACTTCCACCAGTTATCCCTTTGTGCGGACATTTTAAAACTATCTTTTGAGCAGTAGAACTCCTTCTCCCTGCTCCTCACTCCTAGTTTCCAAAAGAAGACTCAAACAGACATACAACAAATCCATAGTGATGGCTGAAGCATAAGGAAGAAGAGCTCAAAGTCAGCCCCTGGAGACTAGAGACACTGAGGGATCCTCAAGTTCCTTGGAACCCATTTTGTAAACAAGAAGTCTAGTTCAAAGCTCTCATTTTACTAAAAAGGTACATAGTAATAACTAATTACTATCTCTAATGGTTTGCCAACTTTCACTGATATCAAGATCATGGCTTTCATATGTTTTGTTATTATGAAGATATATTGTCAGTATAGAATAGAATCAATTAACAGTGATTTTATAACTTTCAATTATACATATGACATTTCATATGATGTGTGACATTTCATCCATTTGTATTCTTGTTCTGGGGTCTACCAATGTTAGAAAAGGGCTGCTTTAGAGTCTCTCTTACATCAATGAAACTTATGTCTTAAATGCAAGGCTCTGTTTACCTCTTAAGTAAGTCAGAGCTCACAACAGTGTGAGAGGAAAATGCTAAATGGAAATCATAAAAAAAAGAACTCCCTGGGTATTATTCTAAACTTATGTATGGTATATAGGACTCAGAGTGGGTGTGGAGCCATGTGTCATGCAGGGGATGTTCTGAAATACTCAGAGTTTGCAGATAAGTGTGACCATCAGCTATCTTTTGCTGCTTAACAAATTACCATAAATTTAGCAGCTTAAAATAATATACACTTATGCTACCATGGTTGCTGTGGGTCAGGAATCCAGACACAGTTTAGCTGGATCCTCTGATCAGGGTCAAAGGCTGCAATTACGGTGTCAAGTGGACTATGTTTTCATGTGGACATGGGACTGGGTTAGATTCAAGCTCATTCAGACTGTTGGCAGAATTCACGTCCTGGGAGCTATAGGACTTAGGGCCCAGGCTCTTACTAGCCATGAGCTGAGTGGAGCCCTAGAGGCCACCCACAGTTTCCTGCCATGGGGCTCTCTCACACTAGCTGTGCTTTTTCAAAGCCAACAAGAGCCTCTCTCCAGTCTGCTAAGATAGAGCCTTAAATAACATAACAAGGTCATGGGAGGGATATACCGTCGCATTTGCCATGTTCTTTTGGTTAGAAACAAGTTGCAGTTTCTTTCAATCAAGGGGAAGGCACTGTGAAGGAGGAGATTTCAAGTGGTTATATTAATTGTGAGTCACTTTAGGATTTGTGTGCCACAGTGCATATTCTTCTTTCCTAGAAAAGTGGAGAAATTTTGAAAAAATTTTCACTTATATCAGAAATTCACAAATACCAGAAATTCACTCCATACCCTATGTTTGCTCTCACTAAAGGTTTCTACACAGAAACTCTGCTGAAACTGGAATGGTTGCTTCCCACAGATATTTATGGCCTTACTAAGTGTCTCATCAAATCAATCAAGATGTGAACTTGTTACTTACTGCTCTCTTAGAAAGTTCTAAGTGTACTGCTGATGTTCTTAGAGAAAACATTTTGTAATATTTGGAGGTTGTGGGCCATGAATTCAGCAAAAATTTCTTATTAGCTCCGCCACTACACCATACTACACACTACACATAGAAGATGGTACCAATTCTAGCAGTCTTTTTAGAATTTTCCACCTTGTTGGCAAGAAAAAATAAGAAGAATGTCCACAAATGCTGTGAGGCTGAGGTAGGAGGGTCGCAGTTTGAGCCCAGCCTGAGCAACTTAGTGACTTAGAGAGACCTTGTCTCAAATAAAAAATAAAAAAGATCTGGAGGTGTAGCTCAGTGCAAAGGCCTGGGTTCAATCTTCAGTATGGGGGCAGGGGAGGCATTTCTGTTCTAATGTATTTCTTCCTGTCTGGTCCATTGGACTACAGGCTCCTTCTCTGAAATACACATCCTCAGAAATACACAGACCTTGTAAAGTGTTCTAAACCCTCACAGGTCCTGTTGGATTACCCACCTGAAGACTTTCTCTAGTATACTGAGAGCTCCTTGCGGGTTGGGATGATCTACTCATATCTCTATGTCCAGGATCTAGAATTATCCAAAGCTATTTCTCAATGGTTATTTGGATGGATAGAGAATACCAGATGGACTGTGTAATGGGAAATAGTGCTCAAGAGATGCCATTCCTCTCAAATTGTTATCAATTTTCTCATTAGCAAAAAAATGGAATTGTACAACATTCTGTAAAAGAGTCAAACACATATAAATGTATTTCTATGATTCCATTACATGAAGTTCAAACCCAGACAAAACTACTCGAAACCCAGCAAAACTAATCTGTGGTCTGAATAGGAGGGTGATGAGAATGTCCTAGCAGGGGAACAAAGAAACCTTCTAGAATAAGACCTATAATCTTATCTGGTCATATAGTATACACACATGTAAAAAATTCATCAAACTGTACATGTAAAATTCATGAGATTTTCCTATGTAACTGATATTTTAATTTAGGGTAAACAAAGTGTACCTGGGGCCTCTGTATGAGGAGTACAGCCCTATTCCTGCATAAGGAGTCAGTGTGTCAACAGTGTGATCGTCCTGAGGAGTCCAACAGCACAATACCCTTAGTTGTTTAATCCTGGGTTCCCAGATGTTGCTGACGTGGGCAGGAACCTCCAGAGGGGCGCTACCATTTCCTATGGGCCACTTTATCTTTCTCCCTAGACCTTGAATATCAGATGCTGTGTCATTAAATGACTCCCTGACGTCTTCCTTGTGGCTAGGGAACAGTGTCTCAGCTGTCAGAGAGAGACAGCTCTCCCTGGGGTGACTTCTGCAAGGTTACACTCTGGCCCAGGCCTGGAGAAGGAGCTCAGTGGTTGGTACCTTCTAGCAAAAGGATTACTCTGCCAACTCACTCGATGGAAGTGTGTGAAGACGTACCCAGAGCTGCTCCCAAGGGGCTCCTGTTACAGATTTCCTGCAGCCATGAGCAAGTAACTGCTATTTGTTTCCCTGATGTCTCCACATTGGAAAAAATAAAGGAAGTTGTACATTATTTGGCTCATGATGGGAAGATAATGCTGAGGAAGAGCACATCAAAAGCTTCTAGAATGGCAAAATAACTTCTCCAAACACATATACTTTTTAGAGAAATTGTGTCTCCAAGTCAATACAATGAGAGATTGCTAAAAAAAAAATAACCTTCAAAAATGCCCTACTGCAAGTGCTATGATCATTCTCCATTCCTGGAACTCAAACTTCATCTAAACCTTCCCAAATCTGTGACACTTCCTCATGTAAGTAAGCAAATGCACCCTGTTGGGTTTATCTCACCACTAGAGCAAGACTGTCAGTTCATTCATAGGCAGGCCATGCCTCATATCCTGCTTCCCATGGTCCAGGGCTGGGGATACTGTCCATGGTCACTGAGTGTTTAGTGACTTGTATGCATGTCAAAATCTGATAATGACATAATTCAAGCATACAATAAGTACAACCCATCCAGAACTATCCCTCATTAGACAAGTGTGGAGGGAAGGACGTATTAGGTCTCAAGATGTTCACTGCCAAGTGGGAAGAGAGTTAGGAAAGAGGATGAACTTGATAGGCTAAATCTTTTGCTGTGATAGAAGCCTCAGAGTGAGGATCGAGTAGCATTCAGCCCTGCACACTATCTGTTCAACTTTACAACTTTCACAACTTTGAAATGAAAGAAACGGTACAGAAGGAGGAATATTACTGTTCCAGTTAGAAAGTTTTATCTCAGCTCCGAATCACCTCTTCTATTTTCTGTTCACCGATGCAAGACTGGAAATCAGTCAATATGAAAACTGCATGGTTCCTTTAACAGCTGGCTCCCTGTTCATTTGTGCTAACAAGGGGCAGTAGAGGAAGACCACAAGGCAGGAAGAGGGTGGTTCCTGCAGCTTCACCCCAGCAGTGCTCTTCACCCAACACCAGACTTGGTTCTAGCTCTCATTTCCCTCACTCCCAGCACCAGCCTCATCATACTCCTCCAGATACCAGCAGCATCTTGGCAGGGCCCCTCTCTCCAAGGTCTGAGTCTCCGCTAGGAGAGGCCCTCCTCCAGTGACATATGATAGTCACACAGGCCAAGTGACCACCCCTCCAGTGAAGTCTGAGCCACAGATCCACAATCCCCCTTCTCCAAGCTTTCTTTTCCTTTTCAGTCTTGGTAGTGGCGGGTGCTTCCTGCTGCTATTTTCTATGTCACCTCCAGGTCCCCTTTTGTCTTTGCAAGCCTACCACACCTATTTGACCAATTACCTCTCTTAAATTCTCTCTGTTAAAATAACTTGTCTGGTTCTGTTCTTCTAACCATGATCCCGGTTGGTACAAAAGGAAAGTAATGTATCAGCTATTCAGTTGCAGTTCTGGGACCAGGATCTAGGAAATTCTAATTTCCTATCCACTACATTAACCACCTCTATGGTAAAATATGATGAAAGACAGCACCATGATCTAGTGAGCTTTAAAGCCAAACTGTCTAGATTCAAATCCTGCCCCTACCATTTATAAGCTAGCTGATATAAAGCACGTCACTTAATCTCTCTTTGCTTCAGTTTCTCCATTGGTGGAATAATAGAGGTGGTCACAGAACGTATTGTGGTAGATTAAAATATACTTTCCTCCAAAACAAAGGACTATGGAGCTGAAGACATTTAAGAAGTAGATGCAGGAGAGCCCTTTGCCCTCCTCTATTTGCCTAAAAGCAGGTCACAAATTTACAAAGACAAAATATATCTTGACCCCTCTACCAGGGAGAACAAATGTTAACCACTGAAGACAACCTTGGATCCTTCTTGGCCTGGAGATAATAGCAGAGCAATCTATATTAACAAACTTTATTAACTAACATTTATTTTAGTCACCTTTGTCCATAGGGACTCAAATTCTTTTTCTTTCGTCTTGTTACTTTCCTAAAAATTTATTGGTCTTTGCTGAAACTAAATCCAAAGCCACCCCTGTGAGAACTATTCATAGATACATGAATGTCTCCCATGTACATATGGAATATTCATGTTAATAAACTTGATTGTTTTTTTCTCTTATTATCTGTCTTTTGTAAAAGGACTCCATTTCAACTGAGAACTTATGGGAATTATTTTACCCCTACATAATCACAGGGCACTGTGCTGCATTAACACATATCAAACATTCAGAATACCTGGCATGTAGGAAAATAACAGTGAGCATTACTGCTACCATTATTATTATCATGACTACAATCAAGAAGCAATTATGGCAATGTTGAAAGAGGGCAGTTCTCAGTCACAATTGTCTTTGTTGAAATCTTGGTTCTGCTTCTCACTCACTGTGCATGAGTTTACCTAGATGAGCCTCAGTTTGCCCAGCCCTATTATATGTTATCTCACAGAGTAGAGGTCTGAATGTGATAAAGCACACAAAATGCTCAGGGTTGTATCTGGCAAGCAAGTGTTCAATAAAAGAGATCTGCTGCTGTTATCAATTTTAGCAAAAAGTCACTAGGATACCTTGAATTGCCATAATGGAAAAGGAAGTGGATCTGTACTTTCATAGTGTCTCAAATACCACTGCACCACAATCTTCAATGATACACAACAAAAACTTCCAACCAGAGTGAGGCAAGCATAGCTCCATATGTTAACTCTGTATCCCTCACTGACTTGGTATCTCACAGCCAAATGAAGTTACAAATTACAATATGTACTTCCAGGAAGGATTTTAAATAATCTACAATAAAGCATTACACAATTAAAATTAGAAATCAGAAACAAAAATGTGAACCCACAGAGGTGAAGGAGGAGGAGGAGGAGAAATGAGCAAAGATAATCTGCCATGATCCTGAGTTGCTATGGTTATTATTTTCAGGTATCAAATCTTATTTTCCAACAGGCAAGGTAAAAAGAGAAATTAATCACTTAGTAATTCTCATTTTTATTAGGGAAAATATCATTTTTAAAAGAAAATTTGTATTGATACATAGAAAAATTAGCTATATAGAACATTAAGGAATATCAAATAGCAAAATGGATAGTATGTTCAGTGGAAGCTCTTGAAAAGTTACAAAAGCTCATTGTGCGGCTTCTTATTACATGACTCCATAGTATTAGGCTACTGAAACCCAACTTACCTGCAAACCCATCATAGATAGCAGACACAGCTTTTTGACACTTTGCCAGACCAGAAAAGGGAGTAACACAGCTTCTCAACACAGTTCAGAATGGAAATTATTTTTTTCCTTTCAAAGAAAGATAAGAACATGGCTGACAGTCAAAGATGACAATAGATCTTGGAGATGATTGATAGAAATATACAGGTACATGACTGAGAGTGATTCTTCAGGACCTGGCAGTCTCCGACATAGTTACCTTACTGTGCCTTGTACCTGCCAACCCCGTTCATCCTTCTAGCATTTCCATCTGCCTTCTCCACCACTGAGAACAGAACTTTTCTAGAAGCAGATTCTTCATTCTTGCCTTGTGACAGACTACTGTGGATTGTATCAAAATGGCATATACAGCTAAGAGCTGTGACCAATGCAGCAAAAGGATAAAAAACAAAAATCCAAAGGCCTCAGGTAGAATGCATAGAGATTAAGAATTTAGGAGAATTAGAAGACCTGGACCTCCGTTCATCAACGTAATTATTTGTGAGATCCTGGGCAAGTTAATTCAACTTTCAAAAATTCCATTTTCTTTTCACCAGTGCCCATATCCTATGGTTTGGGGACGATATCACTACACGATGTTGGTAGGATCCTCCAGGCTGTCTGTGATAATGAGAACTCAGAATGATCACAGTGACACTAGGCCTGCACAGCTGACATGGATCATTCAGCAGAGAGAGGTGGTATGACAATAAGAAACAGTCCCAGAGCCTCACTGTTGGAACACTGACAGGATGCTTTATTATGCACACTACATGCACAGCAAGCATTGTTAGGGACTTAGTTTATGTGGTCACTCAGGGTCCCAGGCTGATGAGGCTCTTTTTCCACATGAGCCTCTAGGATCAAAGGTATCCAATCAGGCCCCACCTCTTAGCACAACTGTGCAAAATGGTCACTTTCATTCACATCTACTGGTCCAGCACTGAGCAAACAGTCCACAAAAGTGTTACTGAACCTCAGCCACACCTACTCTGTGTGCATCATGACTGTGGCTGTCTCCTCCCTCAACACCTAGGCTGAGCAATTGCTAACTATATGGACTAACAGCAGAAAATATTTACTCTCTACTCCTTTAGGACAAAGTCCACCAATCCTTAGCTTGGTCTAATAAGGTCACACAGTCATACCTAATTTTAAAGCAGACAAGAAATTTTATTTTTCCTATGTTCCCAGAAGGCAGAGGGCTGGGCAGATTTGGTGGACAGCATTGAAAGCACCACAGCTACTCACACCAAGCCATCAACAGGGTAGCATTTCTGAAAGTTCTTTTTCCAGGCATGGGCATGAATTTAAACTGAATTTAACAGATTAATTTCTCTCCAGCACTGCTTTGATCCCTTCTCAATAACTCCCAATGGATTCCTACTGAATTAAAAATACAAAATATTAGGCCCTCTGCTTGATACTTATGACCCTCAAAAATCTGACCCCTTTTAACCATGACACCTATTACTTCTCCCATTGTTGATTTTTTAAACCCCATCAGAAACATAAATCCTCTCCCACCCCTTCACTGGGCACAGTGGTCCTTGTCTGTAATCCAAGCTACTCCAGAGATTGAAGCAGGTGGATAGTATCTTTGACCACACCTAGGCAACTTAGTGAGACCCAGTCTCAAAAAAATAAAAATAAAAATAATTTTAAAAAGGAACATAAACTCCCATTCTCTGGTGTGGCTCAGAATTTCCTGGGGTTCAGAAGTCCAGCAGAACATCTGGACTAAGCCATGTTCTGCCCCCTTTTTTCTTCCTCTTTGAGCTCATGGCCCTAATCTGCCCTCCAATCTTTCCCTCTGACTGCCACTTATCTAAATGACACTGGGACGTGGTTGAGGCAGTGGACATAGGCTGTGATGCTCCTTGGGGCAGGAGAGTGGCAGCCAAGTCAGCTGGATAAAGGAAGGAGGGCCAAGGCCTCCCAGGAGAGCAGACCCTGCTGGGAAACCTCCCTCAGATATTGGCCCTCTTCATCTTCACCCCCTGCTGGTTGTGCCCTGGGAGAAGCAGCAGCTACACTGTCCCCAGAGACATCCGAATGGGAACAACTTGAGCCTGAGCAGAGTACCCTAAAGACATCTGCAAACTGCCCAGCTAGAAGCGACCCTGATAAAGCACACAAGTAAGGATCCACTGGCCATAGGAACAAAAGCAAATGTGTTTCTCTTGCAACAGGATGCTCGTGCAGCAGCCTGATTTTGTTCTGGGCTCCAGAGCAGATGGTGACCTCCAGGAGAAGTGTAATTACCAGTGTTTCATCAAGGCCCCATCCAAATGGATCCATGGCTTTGTCCTTAGTATTTCTCCTTTGGAGCAGTACCCGCATACTCTTGGAGCCCCTTCATGGCTCTTTCTTCCATACAAAGACCTAGGTTGAGGTGATCCTGCAGGAAAGAGATGTTCCCCAGCACTCATCAAGAGGTGAAAAGTATAATCCTTGGAGCCAGACAGATCTATGTTTCCTCCCTCATCAGTTGGCTGTGTGACTTTGCATAAGTCACTTAACCTCTCTGAGTCTCAACTACCTACTTTGTGGAGTTGATGGCATCTGAGTAAAATGTGGCTGTGTGCACAGAAAGAGCTCAGTAAGCAGCAGCAGCTATGGTAATAATGTCAGGTTGTGATTATCATCTTTCTGCACCCTCTCCCCCACCTCCCTATCCTTAAGAGGGAACTATGTCCAGTAACTGATGGATCTGTCTCTTGCTTTATCATTTGTTTTGCAAACCTTCAAATCTCTTACCTATTAACCAACTTATGTATCACTATAGAAATCAGAATGCAAACTGAGTTACATCATAGTCACTTGTGGGTCAGATTCCTCCCTTCCAGATCACTCTACCTACATGATGGGCCACTCCCAATCAACCAAGGTAAACTGGAGCACAGTAGCCAAGTGATAATCTCTACAGTCTAACAAAAAATATTTCAAGGCCTTTTCCTGGTACTAAACTATATCTGCTCCCAACCTAGCAAAACATAACAGAGGATAAGGCCTTCTGGGGCAAGACAAGAAGTAGAAGTTAAAAAATAGAATTTAGCTGCTTTAGTTAACAGTCTCTTCCTCAGTTCTTTTTCCTACATTCTGTCCTCATGCATATCTTGAAACTCCTTAGGACTTCACTAGAGTTAGATTTGGGCATTGTTTTTCTAAGAGGAAGGGAGTTTGTGCTTCATGGATTAGTGAGTGTTTTATAAATATTAACTGCTATAACCATGTAAATCGATGCCTCATTTATCCACTATGATCTGAGAACTGGGTATGTTAGAATAAAATGCTTTAACAAATAATAGGATGGTGATTGATAACTTTCAGCATTCAAAACTTTAAATCACCACTTTGTTGTGAATTCTAAAGCATATCACGTTTTCTTGCCCCATTAAACAAAACATTTAACCAATCCCTTGATAACTCAGGGCCATCACTAAAAATATCAACCATTACACTGAGCATTAAGAACAATGACATTATTTGAGAACTACTGAAGTATAGGGTTATTTTGTCTTCTTCCAACTAAATGACTTGTATACTTCTGTGACTCTTTACTATCAGTCTACTTCTTGCTACTTGGAGTATGCCTGCCTCACATTCCTTCTAATTTGCTGTTTCTAATCTTTAGTGGAGTAGGAAGCAAATCAAACTTGTTAGAACTTCATCCAAACCAAGAGCAAATACTCTCTAAGTAAAGGACTCAACCTACACTAGGTGAACATTAATATAGGTCATTGTGCCATCTATGATACTTAATAGAGGGTTTTCACAATGTCCTGAATTTGTCCATTCCACACAAATGTAATAAGCCTGCTTATTAAGATAAAGCTTTGGTAATAATTTAAAGGAAAGAAAAGGAATAACAAATACTTCACTAGTGTTGACAAGACTGCAGGCAGTGTTCTAGGCTTCGAGTATACAAACTAGTTCCCCTACAACAGGTCCACAAGGGGGAAGACTCTGAGATACAAAGAAGTCAAGATGGACCATATGGGCTGGCATGGAAAACAGGCTCCTCAGGAGAGACAGTGCACAGCATTTGCTAGTATGGGGATGGCTCTTGCAGGAACCCCAAGAATTTCTGTCTATATAAGGAGAGCCGAATATAGGCAGGAAACTGGCATGTGGTTGCCTAGTACGAAGGTCCCCTCTTAGGGGTAGTTGCAGAGGGAAAGAAGTAGATGTCCCTTAACATTGTGCTTTAGTGGCTCAGAAGTCCCTAATGCCACTGCTTTTTACTCTGTGGAACAGAGTACCACCACGGAACGAGAAACCAGTTGAGCTGGCTGAGTTCTGGGGTGGTTAATGATTTACTGCCCAGTCAGCAACCTACTAGCAGGAACTGACCAGGCTACTGGTAATCAACTCTGCCTGCCAGGGTCTTCTGGTAACTCTGCAGCTCTGGCTTAGCTGAGAGCCAAGAGGCATGACATGATTCAACTACAATTTACATGAAATTCAGTCAGTTTTTGTGTTAGTCACTATCTTGTCACTGAGACACAATACCCAACACTCATAACTTAAAGGATAAGAGACTTATTTGGACTCATTTTCTAGAGGATTCAGTCTATAGTCCATTGGCTTCAAGGCAGAAAGCCATGGTAGAAGGGCCTGGCATAGGAAAAACTGCTCACCTCATGGCAGCCAGGAAGTAGAGAGCAAAGGAAGTTGCTGAAGAGGGAGATAAATGCTTCCCAGTTGTGCCCCAAGTGACTCACCCCCAGTGACTACCAAGCCAGCTGTAGCGCCCCTACAATCCAATAGTCTTCCACAAGACTCTCCCTCTGAGCACATGAGGTTTTGAGGGTCTCACCCAGATGTAA
Organism: Heterocephalus glaber; assembly: GCF_000247695.1. Next base: position 14,143,493 of record NW_004624778.1, on the reverse strand, counting down.
ACCATAAGTTGTTCAGGAAAATCATCATCATCACCCTCTAACACCTGAGCCAACATTCATCATCTGAGGAAATGCAATAATATGCCAGACCTGTGATGGACTCAGACTCCAGGGGTCTTCCATGAAACAAATTCCTCCAGACACTACAGCACTCAACCTAGAGTGGCTGTACCAAATGTGAGGGCTTTGGATTCTCATATCTCAGTCCTGCAGATCTCCAGGCCCAGACAATCTTTTTAAACAATTGCTGATCTCATCATTTATTACACCAATGAAAACTCATTTCTCATACACCTTATGCTAATTAACAAACCCTCCAATGTAGATTTCAAACATACTTGAATGCCTAATTAACTATCCTGGGATGCTGATTCCTGATTAGGATATTTCACATGCTAAATACTTATCAGCAGGACATGGGATGTGGAGTTAAGTTGTGCACACTGCTGCTGCATTTTTATACGGACATATTTTAAAGTAACTACCCCATGGTCATGTCACTGACCTTTGTTCAAAGAGCAGGGCTGGCCATTCCAATAAACACAAACTGCTACTGAAGAAGTTCCAGGCAAGGGAACACCCTCTCCACCCCCAAGGAAAGGCAAAGTTCAGATAGGCAGGGAAGGGTATAAATTTTGCTGAGTGGGTTCCATAAATTATTGAATAGATCTTGTTGGGCAGGGTAGCAGAGGTGGAAGGAGTCATGGTCAAGTAAGTTAAACAGTTGTCTTTGTATAGAGTTTATCCAGACCCATGTAGTACTAACATGCATGGGAACTCTCTGGGAAACTCTGCAGCATTTCTCAAATTATTTTGTCTATAGAATCATTTTACTGCACACCTTAAGGTGCTATATTCCAAGAAACATGCTGTTAAAGAAATGGGAGAGTAAGCTGGATAAACTAGCAAGGAACTATCAGCCTATGGACTGGAGAGAAAAAAGAAACTTCCTGCACCAAAATAATGGGTCCCGTCTTTAGGTTAGAGGCAAAACAAAAGTCAAGAGGGAAATTACTGCATAAACTCTTCAGGGTGAGCTACAGTGGCAGGCAGCTGGTATGACAAAGGAAAAGGAGTAAGCATGTGGAGTGTGCCTTGTGAACCACATTAAGCAAGATGGAAAATGATGAGAAAAAACATCCCCGGCCCGGAATACCTATGGGCATCAGCATAGTGACTTCCCATAAGAAATAAAATAGTCATAAGGGGGGGAGCATTCAAAGTCAACTCCAGCACTGGAGGGACACATCCTATTTAAAGACAAGGAACGGTACACCATGTATCTGAGAATATCACCAGCTGGAGTGGATCTTCAGCTGCATATAAGATGGGAATCATATACAGACTAGGCATGAGTAAAGTGAAAGTTTATCACAAAAAAAGAAGTACAACAGGATACCACATAGGCAGAAGAGGTGAGTTAAGAAGCGAATCAGGCTCCTCCCTGGTCAGACAGGGAAATGACAGCAGAGGGGGCTACTCCACAGGCAGAGTGGCCCTGAGCAAAAGAGGCATTTCATTTCACTTTTATGGGGTCTCAAAAGAATGTGATTACTTATTCATGGTTCTTCTCAAGCAGTGGGATCCCTGGCCTGAGTGGAATTTAGTTACTTCACCAATGTGATATTGGAAGTTCAGGGTGAGCTCTCAGTTGAACAGTCACCATCTTTGCTTGTAGTGGTCTTGTCCAGTTTGCCTGTGCACCCACTTTCTTATTTTAAGGAGTGCAGCAGCTCATTCTCTTTGCTAACAGCCTGGTGGTTTACTTTCCTCTTCTTATCACTAAAAGTTGCAGCTGCCTGCTTGTTTTTCCCTTGAGCTGCTACTTCAAAGTCCTGCTAATCTACTCCTCCATCAAAATCTCAGGAAGACACAGTAAATAGATGGACACCTGCCCTGAGGAAGACACTCAAAAGAACAGAAAGCAAAATGATGCAGTAGGGGAAGGAAAGGTGGCCAAAATTGAGATACCATTTTGGGAGGAGAGGGATGTATATTTCAGAGGAACCTACCATGTATTCCGCTTTGTTACACCAGAAACTACACTACTGTCACACTGGATCTACGCAGACCAATCTGTGAGCTCTAACTTTTTTATTTTTATATCCTCCAACTATGAATATATCTTTTAAAAATTACAAATTTTAAAAATTAAAAATTACAAAATGAACACATTTATGAATATGGGATAACCAGGAATAAAAACCACAGTCTTTAAAATTTTTCTAACTAGTATGAAGCTCCTTTCTGTATCAAAGTGAACTAGTGTTTTGCTTGTTTGTGTAATCTTTTCTTCCAAAGAGATCTTTTAGCATTGAAATCAAATAAAAATATACATTGATAATTCTGTATCAGTCAGGATGCCTTTGGTTACAAGAAACAAGAAACTTAAACTAGTACATTTCTTGTTTACCAACATGTAAGCCAGTGTGGCACAGGCTTCTGCATTTCCCTGAGGTTCTCCTGGTGGAGGTGGGCAGCTGCTGGAGCACTGGCCATGACAATGCCACAGGAAGAGGAACTACCTTGCCTTTCTCTGTAGCTTTTTCTTAAAATACAGGAAACTTTTATTGGAAGCTCCTAGCAAGCTCCTCTCTTGGCCAGTTTGAGGTCATGTGTGCTTCCCCAGTTCATCATGAGTAAGGAGGGGTCTGTATCCCTAACCAATCAGACCCAGCTCTGGAGCTCAGGGTGGATCAGGGCCCCCTCAGATGCTTGGCTAGAGAGGAGGAAAGGCACAAATGGAAGTTGGACAGACAACCAGAAACATCTACTGCCACATGCTAGTCATTATGGGAGACAGGTGTAAGTCACAGGCTATTCTCAAATCACTCAAGTGTGGTAGCAAGAAACAATTATAATACACAAATTGTATCAAATACAACAGATTCTACCAGGCTGAATCCAAGATAGACTCATCAAAAACCAAACTCGGCTCTGCTGGAAACCAGATCATAAGGGGACTGAGAGTTTTTTGAGAATTCAGATATTAACTTAATTATATATAATAATCGGCTTTACACTCCTTAGAGAAGAACGTTCCATTTAGAGGCTGTAATATAATAAATAGATTAAAACCCAATGCCATTTTCACAAGTATATTCTCTTTAAATGATTAGGATAATGCTCCATGGGAAAGCAGAAAATACAAAGTAAAATGTTTGGGGAAAGTCACTCATGCTGAGGCTCTGCAGATAAGCTCTTTAGAAATACATTCATAGACACAGGCTTTGTTGATTAATCATGTACTGCCACTTTTAGCTACATAAATCTCAGCTTAGGAGTGAAGTAGAGACTGATGGATTTTTAGAAAATGTGTTCTATTTACAGACCAGCAAAATGAGTGAGATTCTGCTATAATTTCTAATTAGGATTAATTAGCTAATGTTCTCAGAAAGAGAGTGAATGGTACAGTGAGGCTGAATTGTATTGTAGTAGAGAGGCTGAATGCTAATTCTGTTCAAAACACACTGATCTGAATAATATGTGTAGATTCTCTGCTCCAGGAGGTGAAGCTCGGGTGCACTAGACGTTGGGACTCACCTCCAAAGAACAGAGTAGGGAAAGAAAAATAGTCATTGTAAGCAATGAGACCTGGCAAACACTACACCCTAACCAAGTGAACAGGGTTAACATAACCAGTCACGTGGATATCATGCACCACCTGATATGAAATGACAGAGGCACTTTACTTCTCTGGGGTTTCTCCCCAAACCCCCACTAATTCCAGTCTAATCATGAGAAAAATATAAGACAAGATCCAGGGACATCTAGCCAGTACTCCTCAGGACTGTCAGGGTCATGAAAGAATAAAACAAGACTGAGAAATTGTTACACACCAGAGCGTGGGGGACAATAAAGTGAGATGCTGAATGCTAGACTAAATCACAAGGAAGACTTTAATGGAAAATCCAAGTTTGGAGTTTAGGGGTTTTAAAAATCTTTTTATTTTTATTAGTATATGTTTGCAGTATATAATGATTACATTTATTATGGGGAGTTGGTACATGTATATAACACATCTTAAAGTCACCCTAAGGTGTGAATTATGATGTTAAAGGGGTGTGGAAATTTTTAAAAAGTCATTCATGATCTGAAAGCACAATAACATCAGGTTTATTTATGATACCTTCAAAAGGTGTAGTAATTATCTGTGTTTATGTCTTGTCTTAGAAGCTCATGAAAGGTCTTTTATTTTTAGCTAGGCCAGGCTTGCTGTAGAGAAGAAATTAAGGAATGACTTACTTAATCTGGGAAAAAGCAAGGACCAAGATAGAACTGCAAGACGGGATGCTGAGAAGCCCAGCAGTATGGTTAGTGAATGAAGCAGAAAGGCAGGACTCAGAAGACTTCTCCTGCTGTAAGTGATGGGATCAAGTTGTAAATTCCTGGAGGGCAGGAACAGTTTCTTACTTGTAACTGCCACAGTGCTTGGCATGCAGGAGATGTTTAATGTTACAGTCTGTTGAGTCCATTTAGAATATCAAGTTTCAAGGTCTAACATTTCTTCGAAAGTTTTAGCAGTGAGGGGGAGAGGTGTTAAGGTGGTGATAATTGGAGGGGAACTTGGAGTCCTGGAAGCCCTTAAAACACAAAAGGTTGGATGTGTAAGGGTAAACTTTCAAACAGAGGGACTTAAAAATTTGTGTTTTAGTTCCAAACCCCACTATATACTTAGCTCCCCAACCCCACCCAACTCAGCTTCTCAAAGGAACTGAAGTGAGGACTTTAACAGGTAGTGGCCTTAATGCAACACCACGTTATCCCTTTCCAAAGCTCTGCCTACTTAATATCTTACTTAACCTTAACCATCACCTTGAGATTAATCCCCTCAAAATAGTCCCCCTCATTTTACTACTCCATCATTCTTGCCACCTTCTGAAGCAGTTCTGAAAGTCCTCTTTTGTGAGTATCTTTATGAGGTATGATAAAAAATATGGTTCATCCTGCTGCTGGGTGCCATCCAATGGAAAGGCAGGCTCATAAAAGCACTGCTGTGTGTCCTCGTCCACCTTATTCACTGGATCTGGCACCATTCAATTTCTAGCTTATCCCCAAACTCAAAATGACCATGAAAGATAAATGTTTTGAATCCATTCAGGACATCAAGGCAGTCACGATAGTGAAACTAAGGACCCTGAAGAAAAAGGACTCCTAGAACTGCTTCAAAAAGTGTCAAGAAAAAAGGATAAGTGTATTCAAAGTGAGAGGAAATACTCTGAAGATGAGTGGCACTGTGTCTTTTACTGTAATAGTTTTTATTTAAACACAATTTTTTGATCACACTTCCTGTCTAAATTCCATTCGCTCTCCCAAAGGTTACATATAGACCAGCTTAGTGCTTGCTTCAGCAACACATATACATTTAGACCAGCTTAGACAGACAAAGTAGATGTCATAGAAAGGAATGCTGTTCGGTAGCAATTCACATGCAAAATGAGATATGGCAGTTATCATTAGCCATAAATTCAATAAATGGCAAGAGTGTGATGAAGCTCCTTAATAAAAAGAAGCTAACACATCTCAGGCCACAGTGACAGAAGTAGAAAGATCAAATGATGGGTATAACAATCCACTGCACTTGCTGATTAGAGCAAGTCATAATGGGATGTGTCATTATTATTTTTCAATATTGCCCAATTATCTTTCTGCTACTGGGGATTAAGCCCAGAGTCTCTGCCCTGAGTTACGTGTCCAACACCATCCCTCTTTTTTGAAACGGGGTCTTGCTAAGTTACTCAGGCTAGGCTTGAACTTACTATCCTCCTGCCTCAGTCTCCCAGAATGCTGGATTACAGGCATGGACCACCATGCCTAGAGGACCTAGATCTTAAGTGTTCGGTTTAATAAGTTTGGTGACTGTGCCCACCCATATGACCATCACTGTAATCAAGAAACAGAACGTTTCCTCCCGCCCTCTTTCAGTGATTCTCACCAAAAGCAACCACAGATCAATTTTTCTTTGTTGTTTTGTGTGTGTGCTGGTACTGAGGATCTGACCACCCAAAGGTGCTCTACCACCAAGCCACACCCTCAGCACTTTTTTTAAATTTATTTTTTGGGGGAGTACCGGGGATTGAACTCTGGTCCTTGCGCTTGTGCAGTTTTTTTTTTGGTACTGGGGATTGAACTCGGGACCTTGCGCTTGCGCAGCAGGCAGTGGAACCACTGAGCTAAGTTCCCGGCCCCCTTTTTATTTTTTATTTGATACAGTCTCACTAAGTTTCCCAGGCAACTTGCAATCCTCCTGCCTCAGCCTCCTGAGTAGCTGGAATTATAGGTGTGTGGACCTGGCTTGCACAGTTCTGATTTCAGTCACTATACACTGTATTAGTTTTGTCTGTTCTTGAACTTCATAGAAATAGAATCAACCAGGAGGTACTCTTTTTAATTAATTTATTACTGCATCTTTGCAGTACATGATTACATTTATCTTGCGGGGCTTGTACTAATACATAACATATACTAATTCTTTTTCATCCACTCCCCCTCCCATCCCCAGCACTCCCTCCAACGCATATTTCCCTTCCCACTTGCAAAAACTCTATTTCCAATTTTTTCATTTATTTTTAAATTCCTTTTTCCTTGCTCCCCCCCCCTCCATTTCTTGATCTCCTTCTCATTTGAAAAAGATCTTCCTACTTTCTATTACCTTTTATTTTGCTCTTTATTTATGTTTTAAGAGAAACCATGCAGTATTGAAATTTTACCTAACATTATGGTCTCAAGGTACATACATTCACGTATGAATGCCTCAAGTTTATCCTTCTTTAAGACAGAGTAGTACTCCATCGGATATAAATACCACCTTTCTTTATCCATTCATCTGTTGATGAGTGGATAGGCTGCTTTCAAGATTTAACTAATAAAAATTATGCTGCTATAAACATAGGTATGCGTGTATCACTGTAATATGATGTCTTTCACTCTTTCAGGAGGATCCCTAAAAGGGACTAGCTAGGTCAAATGGACTTTCTATTTTTAGTTTTTTGAGGAATCCCCATACTGATCTCCATAGTAGTTGTAGTAGTTTACATTCCCACCAACAATGTAGTAGGGTTGCTTTTGACCACAGCCTGGCCAGCATGTTATTTGATTTCTTGGTTCTTTCTCCTGGCTTTTTTCACTATTATGGGGTTCTCCATAATATTTTGTTTCTTTTTATTGTCAAGTCTTATTCCATTTTCTATGATCATTCCATGGTTTGTTCATGCATTCCTGTTGATGAGCCCTTGGGTGATTCTGATGTGGGAAATTACAAATAAAACTGCTATGGGGCTGGGGATTTAGCTCAGTGGTGCCGCACCTTCCTGGCAAGCACAAGGTCCTAAGTTCAATCCTCAGTACCAGAAAAACAAAAACAACACAAAACACAAAACAAACAAAAAAAGCTGCTATGAACATTCTCTTATTAGTGTTTTTAGAGGCCTGTGTTTTCATTTCTCTCGTGGACCTAAAAGTAAACTAGCTGGGGCAAGGATAGGTGTTTATGTTTAACTTTGTAAGAACTGCCAACAGTTCTTTATGATTGTATCACTTTCCACTCCCCATGTGGCAGTACCCCAGTTGCTTCACCTCATCGCCAACATTTTGTATTGCCAATATTTACGATATCGACTATTCTAGTGCTTGTCAGTGATCTCTCATTATGGTTTTAATTCTATTTCTCTTATGACAAATGATGCTAATTCCATGACTGGCCATTTGTCTATCAAATGTCTGTTCAAGGGCCAGGGATTTAGCTCAGAGGTTTCGCCGCCTGCTGCACAAGCACAAGGACCCAAGATTGATCCCCGGTACCAAAAAAAAAAAATGTCTGTTCAAGTATTTTGCTCATGTTTTCACTGGGTTGCTCATCTTTTGTTATTGCTTTATAGAAGTTCTGTAAATATTTCATTTTAAGCTTTATTTATATGTACTGCCAATATTTCCCTCCCATCTTTTAAAATGCCTATTTATTTTCTTAATAACATCTCTTCATGAAAAGAAATGTCTGGTTTTGAAAATTTTCTACTTTCCTTTTTTTTTTCTTTTATAGTTAATACTTTTTATGCCCCTAACCTCTTAAGTAATCCAAATTCTTAAAGACAGTGGCCTGTGTCTTCTTGGAGTTTTCTGTTTCACATAGACATTAAGTCTATGATGCATCTCAGATCAGTTTTTGATGTTTAGTGTTAGGTAGGGATAAAGCTTTGCTTTATTTACAGATAGAGATCCATTTTTTTCCAGTACCATCTGATAAAAAGTCTTTCCTGTTGAATCAACTTCACATCTTTGTCAAAAATCAATCGAGTGTCTATGTATGGGTCAATTTCTGGGCTCTCTGTTCTGTTTCATTGATCCGTCTTTCTTTATGCCACCTTCATACCGTCTTGTTTCTGTAGCTTTTAGTAAATCTTGACATCAGGTAGTATGAGTCTGCCAACTTTCTTCTTTCTTAATATTGTTTTGCTGTTTTATATTTTATATCCTTTACATTTTCATATAAATTTTAGAATCAGCTAGTCAATTTTTTCAGATTAGCCTCCCGGGGTTTTGACTGGAACTTCATCAACGTCCAGATCCATTTGGAGGAAATGGATACAGTTGCCACTGCTTATAACAACAGTTAACAGTCATTCTTCATGCAGCACACACTATGAGTGCCCCCCCGAACTTTGTGTATCTTGACAGTGATATGGGGAGCTCAGAATTATTCACAGATGGGGGATGCTCTGCTTGGAAAGAGTGAGCAGTATCTGCCACAGCCCATGAGTAGAGAGGCCAGAATTCCAGCCAGGTGGGTCTGACCATAAATCTCAGGTGTTTTTCACCAGGCTTCCCAAAGCTGGCATGCGGCCAGAGGAAGTGCTAGTTGGGTGGAAATCATGCCACATGAGAGACTGTTGGGAGAACTAAGCATTGCCAGGCTACAGAAATAGCAGTGATGGGAAGACGTGATGGTTTGTCTGAAAATTTCTGAATCATTATGTAAAAGACTCTGGAGTAGAAACTGCAAGAAGCTAATTTTAATGATGCAAAATAAGGGGGGACCCCAATGACTAGTAATCTCTTGTTAGAGGTTAGGTGCGTGGATTATGGAGTTGGTGATTAAGTACATAGACTATGGAACTGGTCACCTGTTTTCTAATGCCATTTGTCACTAGCTGTGTGCACATGGGCAAGTTACTTAACCTCTCTGTGTCTCCATTTCTTCACCTGCAAAATAAAGATAAAAGTATTGGATTAATGACAATAATTGTAAAGGACTCATACCAGTGTCTGGTACATACGAGCTGCTATATACAGGCTGTTAGGTAAAAAAGTTTAGAAATGTGATGGCCAGTTGTGTGAGACAAGTTTTAACTCTGTAAGTGTTCTAAACATGTTGGAAGTGCCATCGATTCAGGTAGCTGCAGAAAAGACTCCTGCATTAGCTGAAAAACTGGACGATACAGTCTCTACAATTTCTTTTCTCCAGTTAAGACCAATGATTCTGTCAACTCTTCAAAAGTTAATGAACAAAATAATAGGCATGCTGATCTTCTCTCCTCCATCAATCAATATTCTCACTTTATTCAATCAACAAATCCCTATACTGCTTGAAAACAAAAGCCTCTAATTAACATAAGGAAATCCAATGCAGTTTGTGCCTGCACAAGGTAATGTAACATAAAACAGAAAGAAGACAGAGACCAAGTGGAGGACTTTGACTAATCTGCCCACAACATGAGTTGGTTGCTTCCACTGGGCCAGTGGCTTTGATTCTCTGACTGAGATCTATCAAAGACATGATGAGAGGCAATGTCATCAGCCTACCTCAGAGAACGCTAAGTATCTCTTTGCTGGTAAGTATTTCTTCACTAGCTCCATTCTTCATATATTTCTATTTGTCTAAAAGTTCATGACCCTCAAATATTTCTTGCTCCAAAATAAGGAACCAAATGCAGTTTCCCAATGGAAGTCATGTGGCATGTCCCTGAATCCTTTATTGGGCCTTTACCTTCTCTACCCTCGTAGGTCTAGAGTTCCTCCAATCCCATTTCTTACTTGTGATAGGTAGGCTCTGCAAGCCTTCAAGACACTTTTGTTCCCAAGTCTCTCCCCTTCTCTAACTGATTTCTGCCTGCTTTGCTATATTTGAAAATGAGCTGTCTAACTTCCCAGGAGTTTTTGGTCTTTCTGGGCATTAAAATCATCCATGCCACATACAAGGCTGCTGTATTTCTAATCACTGCAACAGTCATAGACCATATCTGTTCCCCTTCACGGAGGAGGAACATCTCAGCATCTCAAGAGGGGCTCATTATATCAAACTTTGATCGAGTTTGCTAATATGGCAGAGAGGACCCTTGAGATCAGGAGTAAGGAGTCCATGGTAGGAGCAGAAATGAAAAGTACTAGCCTTCAGCCATGTGCAGCCACTTACCACATATGTGACCTTGAACAATTCCCTTAATCTTTCTGACCCTCTTTCCTCCTCTGAAAAAGGAAAAATGGTGAAAGAACAGTGATAGCAAGACCTGTACCATTCACCTATACTTAACACTTCTGATGCATCTAACAGATGCCACAAAAAAGACCCTGTGAAGGTAATGTTTTGTAAATCATAAACACACTAAACAAATAAGGCTATTCTCTGGTAACATTGGATAAATGAACTAGTAACAATGTCCACGCTAGAGTAACCAAGTTCTGCACTGGCACTAGGTCTGAAGGCTACGTCTTCAATTTTACTGGGTTCTAAATTTATTAGGTGCTAAAAGAAACATCTTAAATCAACATGGCTATTGTCAGATACTATTGTTCAGAACATCTACAAAAGACAGGATTAAGGGAATGATGCAGAATGGAAAGAAAAAGGGCCAGATCCAGGTTTCAATAAGAGTCTTTATTATTTGTGAGATTCAAAATCCACTGCTATACATATCTGCATTTCTAGTTCCTGAGACTCACTCACTGAATAGACTGAGAGAAAAACAAAGTCATACACAAGAAGAAATAATTTGTTAAGTTATAAATATAGTGGGAAAATATTATGATTTTTCTAAGCCATACACAAAAATACAGACTCCTTTTCCTATGTGCTCAATAGAATGCAAAGCCACCAGAAGTCAGGTCAATTTCTGTGGTAATACAAATTTGAATAAGCATCATCATATTTGAAAAGAAGACCTTAATCAAGAAGAATCCTTGATTTCAACCTTTAGTGTTGAGAAGAATAGCTTAATTAAAAGCACAAAATACACACTTCACTGCACATGTTCCTGGCTGGTGAAAGAGAACTCACTTTTTCTGAATGCCTGTGATGTGCTGAGCTCCATGTATTGAGGAACCACATAACTTAACCTTTCAAGCCTGAGAACTTAGAGTGAAAGGGGACACAGAAGGATGACAAGCTGTGCTGAGACCATCCCTGGCAAAGCAGAATGCATTGTCCATCTCTGCACAGCTCACAGCAGAGCTCTGAAAAACTCCAGGGGTGAAAGAATCATTAATCCACACTCTCATTGCCTGTGTGGCATAATATTATTATTCCACTCCAATGATATATCTGTGTTTACCATTCAGCTCTAATTTCAGCCCAGCAGGAAAGCCCATTAGTTGCTATTGAGAAAGTTTCCTCATTAACTTGCGTGAAGTGTTTTGAGCTGGACTTGGGAATCCACAGGGCTGCTAATAGGGCCCGGAGCTGTCTCCTTCCACCCAGCTCAGATCCAAATGGGCAGACCTGCAAATGCTTCAGCAGCTGAGCTAGTGTTGTCCTCATCCCTCTCCTACATGATGCTCACCAGTGAATGAGCTCAAATCCTTCTCCAAGGGGGAAGTCACAAGTAGGATTGGGTAAAAACATAATTTCCAGGTTGCAAATAGTTTTTATACCACTAACTGAAATTCAAGTTTAAAAAGTGCCTGGATTTCTGCTTCCTTCTTCCTTCTATCGTTGTTCCTTCAAGGGACAACCTGACTTAGTGTTCTCTTATGGAGTTGCTGTGTAAACTAAATATAATAATGGATCTAAAAGTTCTCTGGAAAAAAACACAAATTGCTCCAGAAAAACATTGGCAATGTACGTTTGCAGGTGAGAGAATAACCACACAGAACAATAGAAGCCCCAGCTGTGAATTCTCTTTTAATTGCAATTTGAACTCTTGTACCCAATTCTCTAAAGGCAATTAGGAGCTAACAAAAGCTTGCTCAGGAAATAAAAATGTGGCAGGGTGGAAGTAGGAAGCATGTTCCAGCCACGGAATCGAACAAGTACATATTTGACCAGAACCTTAACTTGGTTCCAAAAGACTCTGGACATACCATTATCATACATTTAGAATTAAACTTTTCTAGTAGGCTTTTGGTCATTTATTTCTCCATTTTTTTCCTCTGTCCATAAAATTCCTGTCTAAATTGAGTTTGGGTTAGATTCATTAAGTAATCTTTAAGCCCAAGAGCAGGATTCCTGAAGCTATGGGCAGTCCCTGACAGGACCCATTAGGTGACCTGGACTATAAACAGCCAGATACCCTGTGTCCCAGGATTGTTCCTTCAACATATTTTCACCTGGGATCGAATGTGCTCTTCCTGAATTAAAAAATATATATATATATGTATATATAAAATGTCATGCATACTTAGTGGATTAAATGGAGCATCTTCTTTGTATCTGTGGATGGCATGTGCTAGTAAAAATTTCTATTTCTTTTAGCAGGGAGGACACACAAATGTTACTGGGGTAGGTAGAGTCCTAACATTGCCTGCTTTCAATTCCTCCTATCATTATATGACCATGCCCCCTCTTCCATCAAGAGTTTATTTCTCCTTCTGTGCAGCTGGGCTGGTCTTGTGACTTGCTTTGATCAACAAAAGTTGGTGGAAATGATGTACAATTTGGTCTTTGAGCCTGGGTCTTAAGACAATTAGTGCCTGCGCTTCCTTTTTCAGAAACCAGATACAATGTCCTGCTACTCTGAGACCTCAATGCTATGAGAAACCTCAAGCCAGACGTGGGTCACATGAAGGAACATGTGGATGTGAACCTTCTGTCACAGCCCAACCCAGCCAGCAGCTGAGAGTAGAGAAATGAGCAACCTCTTTTGTTGCTATAGGGAGAAGAATCACCCAGCCAAACACTGCCCAATTATAAAATTATGAGAAGTAATAAATCACTGTTATTTTAAGATACCAAGTTTGGGGATTGTTATGTAAGAGTAAATAACTAAATTAGCAATGTCTTCATTCCACCACAGAAAGTACACTCAGGAATGCTGACGTAAATGGCACTATCAACCATTCAGACAGAGAATCCCAAACCCTTCTGTGCAATAAGTAGCTAAAATCATCCATTTGTGGTCTTGGGAAGTTGAGTGCTTGTCTTTAATGCACTCCCACTTTCTGTTTCATGGATAAACTCTGGAAACATGTACCAGGTCTCACCTATCAGCTTAACCTAACAGGAAGTCAGCTGAGACAGAGACCCAAGAGCCAAAGCTCCAGCCCTGACTCTTGTCGTTTTGTCTCTCTCCAAACTTGGGGAAGGCATCTGCAGTAGTTTGGATCCTGAATGTTCTCCAAATGTTCCTGTGTTGAAGGCTCGGTCTTGGCCTGGCATGACAGGAAAGTGGTAGAAACTTTAAAAAGTGGGGCCTACTGGGAGCTCTGTATGCCCTCAAAGAGGTTATAGGACACAGGCCTCTTCCTCCTCCTCCTCCTCTCTGTTATCCTGCCATCAGGTGAGTAGTTTCACTCTATTTTGCATTTCCACCATGATGTGCTGCCTCAACACAAGCCCAAAACAACTGATCTGATCAATCATGTATGGGAACTGTTAAAACTATGAGCCAAACTAAACCTTTCCTCATTATAAGTTAATTATCTCAGGTATTTGTTATAGTGATGGAAAGACGATTAATGTAGCATTTAATCACTGTCAGAGTCTTACTCCATTCAACCTGCTATAACAAAGTATTTCAGCAGGGCCAGGGATGTAGCTCAGTAGTGGAGTGCTTTTCTAGTATGCACAACATCCTAGGTTCAATGCCCAGTACTGCAAAACAAAACAAATTAATTCAGTGGTTTACAGAAATTTATTTCTCACATCTCTGGAGATGGAGGAAATTTGGTGTCTAGTGTGGGGTCTCTTTGTCACAGATGGTACCTTTTTGATGTGTCCTCATGTAGCAGAAGGGACTAAAAAGCTCTCTCAGAGCTCTTTTGTAAGGGCATTAATTTCATTCATGAGTAGAAAGCCCTCAAAACCTATTCAGCTTCCAAAGGGCCCAACTCTTTTTTTTTTTTTTTTGGTACCAGGGATCAAACTCAGGACCTTGTGTTTTCAAGGCAGCACCACTGCACTAAATCCCTGGCCCCCCAAAACGCCCAACTCTTAATGCTATCACATTAAGGATTACTTTTCAACAGAAGAACCTGGAGGGGATACAAACATTCAGAGAATAACAATCTTTTCTGCTCGTTTCTCATTTATAAGATTGGATAACTTTATAGGGTTTTGTTTTGTTTTTACATTACTGGGGATCAAACCTAGGGTTTTGCATATATTAGGCAGCCAGTTCTACAGATTTATTGTAGTAGCCAAATTAAGCAGAATATGTCAACAAGTTTTATAAAATATGAGCAACTTTTTTACCAGCCGTAAAAAAAATTCGTCATTTTATTTTTTCATATTGAAACTACTTTTTCATCCTTCCTAAAAGCCCTGCAATTTAAGGGTGTCACTACTAGATGGCAATGGTATATAAATCAGAGTCTCCAAAATCCTAGATAAGGATGAAATATAAAATGAAGAGTTTCAAACATATAGAAGTACCTGCCTAGAGTGATTGTACTGAGAACATTTTGAGGCTCTGCTTTAGCTCAGTGGGAAAGAGATCCCTTTTCTTTTGTAATACAATAAGGAGAAAGAAAAAAATCCATAAAAATGGCTAAACTACATTGGGCTACCATGAGCCACATTGTTCCAAGTGTTTTATAAGAATTATCTTATTTCCTCCTCACACAATTTCTATCATTATTGCCACATATTTACAGGGGAGGACTCTGAGACCCAAACACATTAAAACTCCACACACTAGTAATTCCACAGCTGGGATTCACAGCGAGGCAGACTAATTCTAGGTATAGCAGTTTTCATCAAATTGGCAACAAGAGCTCCAGTGTCTTAGGTCTGCTTTCCTCAAGCACAGGGCATGATTTTCCGGTTTTTTCTAGCAACCCTTCTCCTGACAATTAGCATTTCTTATAAGAGTAATTTGTTTAAAATATGAAAACTAGTAATTACCAAAGGTCTCTCAGTTAAACTGATCAAGCCAAATCTGGCAGCTTTGACAAACCAGTGCCAATTAGAATGTTGCTCAGAAATTGCTTCCTGATACAGACAAAAACTGTCATGAATTAAATTTTAAAAAGCTTCTTGGGCACAAATATTGTATAAATGATTCTCAAATCCTTTTGAGTGGATATAGGAATCCCTGTTACCACAGTCCAAGGAGCCTCTACTTGTTTTTCCACTAATGGTAACAATCATTACTGAGCTAGTCAACACTCACTACCTGGGCTCCTTGCCTGTGCACAAATAGACACTGAGGCAGAGCAGTCCCCAGGGCACTGGCAAAGTCAGTCACATTTCTGCACTGTTATACCTTAGATCTAAAACGTCCCCCAAAAGTCTCATATGTTTGGAGGGGGGCTTTGAGAAGGCAATCATGAGGGCTGTAACTTCATCAGTGGATTAACCCATTGAGGAAATCATAATTGATGGAATTATTAGTTGGTGTTGTAGTTTGGATCTACAGTGTCCTCCAAAAGTCTCTTATGTTCAGAGGTAGGGCTTTTTGGAAGGTGATTGGATCATTGGCACTATACTCAGTAGATTAATCCATTGATGAGTTCATAGCTAAATGTGCTGTTAGGAGGTGGGGTCTGGTTTCAGGTGGGTAACTGGGGGAATGACCTGGAAGGGTGTAATTTTGTCCCTGCCTCCACCCCCCCTACACACACACACACACACACACACACACACACACACACACACACACATTTCCTGGCTGCCACAGGTTGGGCAGTTTTCCCCTGCCAGTTCCTTCTTCTGTGCCATTTCCACACTGAAGCCAGCCAACCATGGAATGAACTCTCTGAAATTATGAGTCAAAAAAGCCCTCTTCTCCTTTAAGTTTCAGGTTTCAGCTATTTTGTATCAGCAACAGGCTGATAGAGGATATAATGGAAACTTAAGAGGCGGGGCCTAGATGAAGGAAGTGGGTCATGGGGACATGACCTTGGGGACCATATCTTGTCTCTGACCCCTTCCTGGACTCTTCTGCTCTCCCTCTGCTTCCCAGCTGCCATGAGGTGAGCAGCTTTCCTCCACCAAGATGTTGCTGTCTTGCCACAGGCCTAAAAAGCCGTGGAGCCAGCTGACCAGGCTCTGAAATCTTTGAAACTATGAGCCAAAATAAATCTTTCCTCCTTTGTCATTCTCAGGTATTTTATCAGAGCAATGGAAACCTAACAAGTACACATTGTAGACAACTTTTAGGCAGGATTCAACTTTCTCTACAGAAAAGCTAGATGTGTAGTATATAGCGCACACCACTGTCACCACACATCAGATCTCAAAGAGAGATCAAGGAAGAGAGGAAGAGAAAGGAAAAGAGAGAGAGAGAGCTTCTATTCAGCCCAGCACAGTCCACACTGGAGGATAGGGAATGCCGTCAAGGGTCAGTACTGGATAAACCTGTACAGTAGCTAATTAGGGAAAAATCATATCAAGAGCCAGAGAAATGCAATGCACGAATGCTCTCAGCCAGTTGTTCACAGTCTGAACTATACACTAGAATCATCCAGGGAACTTTTTTTTTGGTACCGGGTATTGAACTCAGGACCCTGCGCTTGCAAGGTAGGTGGCAGCACCACTGAACTATATCCCCTGCCCTGGGGAACTTTTTAAAATACCAATCCAGGAAGCCTATGAACCATATCCTCTGGGCTGGCACCCAAGCATCTATATTATTTTTTAAGCACCCTAGGTGAGTCCATAACTTAAGAAAACTAAACATACCAGATAAAAGGGAGCATAATTTGGGATAATAATACAATTTCTTCTCCTCCTTCTGTTTTTTTTTTCTAATAGGAAAATGACCATCCTAACGGAATAAAGATGACAGACAAGAAATATTTCTACAGGAACAAAACAGACATTCCCTTGCAGTTATATGAGCCTGTGGATACCATTAGCAGCTCTGTGGAGAGGGGAGTCTGGAGTGAGTGCTATTGATGTTTGCAGTTTGTGGTCAATGCTTATGCTCTATGTTGACTATTTAGTATTTGATGAGCAGGTCAATCTCCTGGCTTCACATTAGTTATTGTCATTCAGTTCTTTTGTTATCCTTGTAACCTTCTGAATGAAATGAACTCCTTCAATGATTATCAAAAATACCACACCAGAGCTGCACAGTTCCCAATGACAAATGCACTCAAGATCTGCTGGCATGGAAGTAGAGTGAACTTAGAGGACAGCCCTTGACTAAGGCTTGTTACTGGCTGGATTTGCCATACATACCACAAGGGGACAGGATGACTGCAAGAGTGAGGGATACAGTTTGTGGTTCAGAGAATACACAAAAATAATAACCTAAGTAGAGTGCAAACACATATTTTTACTCTCTTAAGGAACTTGCACTGCTCAAATTACAAAAAGAGGGTTTTGGTGGGGGTGGGAGGTACTTAGCTATAGTCCCAGTCTTTTTTATTATTTGAGACAGGGTCTGAGTGAGTCATTAAGTTACCCAACCTGGGGTTAAACTTGTGATCCTCCTCCCTCAGCCTCCATCCCAGAATACTGGAATTGCAAACGCATCCGGCTGTTTGTTTTTGGAGGGAGGCTGTGTTTTTTAATGAATGTAAGACTTGCCATAGAGGCTCAGTTCCATTCATTCAGCTTCATATCCTGTCACTGCTAGGGGCACACAAAGTGGATGGGAAATCAGGATTTGCATGCTCTGATTTCATACCTCCACCACATCCCCAGAACACTACTGTAGATGCGTGCAATTCTTTAACAGAGAAGAAAAGACACAAAGATCTGGGTCAGATGCCTCGGGCTGAGTGTGAAATGGTCCTTCATCTCTTCCCTACTCCCTTCCTCCTCCATAGATTAGAGACCGTGGATGGCACAGCCCCAGGAGACAGTTACATTGTATCCTTCCCTGTTCCCTTCCTGCACATGCCCCTTCATGAAACAATCACAAAACAATCACGCAACAATCACACTACATTCTGCCTAGGCCACGTAGCACTATTTGCCCTGCCTTCTCTTCCTGTTTGCCTTCCACTATAAATAAAGAGTGTGTGGTGTTCCAGGCGGCCATTAGCTCCCGACAAGCTATGGTTCCACCTGGTCCCAGCTATCAAGAGTGATCTTGGTCTCGTCGTCTTTTCTTCATCTCCCACCACTCTCCCCAGCTTCGGAAGCTACACTGTGTGGGTTCTGGCAGACAGACTTTCTGGACTATAGAAAGCAATAGCCCAGACATGTTGTGGAATAGAAAATAGTACACAGGTGGTTAAGGGTGATAAACTCTGTTTGGTTTTTAATCAAGGAATCTCTCCCAGCTGAACTCCCAGCATCAGTCCCCAAAAAGCAAGAGAACTTTGGGTACTCTTTAGCAGAAGTTACAGCCATGTGATGAGCATGAAGTCACTCCATGACCAGTACACCTTCTGACAGACAGATGTTTCCAAAAAAGACATTTACAACCTTCTCCTAATTCACTGCTACTGAGAGAAAAGCTGGAGGTCAGTCCTCTGGTCCAGAGCTTCCCTAGCTTTATATGTATCAGGATCACCTGCAAAGTCTCCACCCAGAGATCCAGAAATTCTGATTAAGAGTAAGGAGCAGAAAGAATGAGCTTTGCTAAAAACATTCCCAGCTGTTGTTGCTGAACTGCAGACCATACTTGGAGAACCATTGGCCTGGTTTATCCACCTGCTCAATGCAGTAATTCCTCCTATGGTTACAGGGTGAGCTATTCTGGCAGCAGAAAGTTCATTAACACACAAGGCAGCCCAGAACTTTCTTAGACCACTGTGGGTGACCACAGTTGGGAATTGGTGGCTTCCCAACAAGGGTACCTGGGCATCCTCTCTATGCCATATGACCAGAGAGCTTACCACTTAAAGTCACCGAATATCATAACCTATAGCATTTTCATAATCTAATAGCCTAGTGAGTCTCATCTAAAAAGCTCCTATGCCCAGACTCCCTCCTAGACTGAATGAATCAGAATTTTGGGAAGCATTTTCTTTGGAAGTTCCCAGGTGACTCTAACAAGCACCCAGGGTAGAGACCCACTGGCCACCTCCAGCCCCTTCACTGTACAGATGAGAAACCTGAGACCCAAATCATGGAAAAGACTCCAAATCATCCAACTGTTCTTTAAGCTGCCCATTCTTCATCTTTCTAAACCAACTGAAAGTCTAGTCAATACATAAGGCCCTCAAAAGGATGAAGGTAATTATACAGGGCTTGTTAAAGGTATCATTGAGTCCTGTGAGTTCCAAGAGGAAAAAAGACCACGTGGAACTTTCCTAGGTACTCAAACTCATAACATGTAATATATCCTAGCCAATAACTGTTGTCAGACTAACTCTAAGTAACTGTGGATTCCAATCCTATTCCACTCTCAACCTATAAGCACACAGAGTTCTCCCACAGCAGGCCACAGGCCACTCACATGGGAAGTGATAAACTTTGGCTGCCTACTCATTTGGTCAGAACCAGGAGCCACACTTTTTGTGGTGGTTTAAAATGAGTTTGACACACCCTTCAAAAGGTTAGGCATAATTCCCCTTCCTTTTGAGTGTGGGCTGGACTTAGTGACTCACTTGTAATGAACAG
Source organism: Heterocephalus glaber (assembly GCF_000247695.1). The sequence goes on along the minus strand of NW_004624778.1, from coordinate 14,123,605 downwards.
AAAGAAAATGGGAATGACAGTGTGCAAGTTCAGAGTCTAGGTCATAAAAGGCACCACAACTTTCCACTTACTCTTTTATATCACCTGCACTGGAGGAAGCCAGCTGCCTGTGGTAAGATCTACGGAGAGGAACTGAGGCCCCCAGCCAATAGTCTGAGTGACCTTGGAAGCAGATTCCCCAGCCCAAGACAAGTCTTCAGATGTCTGCAGCCCAGCCAACATCTTGACTGCAACCTCATAAGAGACCCTAGGCAAGAAACACTCAGCTAAGCTGCTTCCAAATTCCTACCCATAGAAACTACAAGATAATAACTAGTTGCTATTTTAAGCTTCTAGATTGTGGGGTCATCTGTTATGCAGCAATAGATAACTAATATATCTTGTTTCCTTGCTTTAAAAAACAATTTTTTGGAGACTTGTTATGTTGCCCTAGATGGCTTCAAATTTACAATCCTCCAGCCTCAGTCTCACAAGTAGATGGGATTCCAGGTTAAGTGCCACATGCCCCGAGCTTCCTCAAAAAAATTTTAAGTGCATCTGGGGATACTGAGGGGATCTAGAATGAATGTGCAAACTATGGCTCCCACATCGCTTACTGAGTGAAGGATGAAAATGTGCACCAAGCAGTCCTTCTGGGCAAGTCTAAGGGGAAAGCCATGAGCAGCACCAAATAGAGACTGAAGAGGCAGATGTATTCAGACAGTGAGATGAGGAGCATTTCAGCATCTCAAGGAAGCATCCAATTACACAACAGCTACTGTGGGGAGCAAGGGAGTGGTGTAAAGGAAGTTCTGTACTAGGTCTGAGTTCCTACCCTGAGGTTTACAGAGTGTCTGCAGGAGACAAGATTCACACAGTTGACATTATTCAAGAAGGCAGAGGGCATTCTGGTGCTGTTTCACTGAGCAGGGCTGGCAGTAAACACCTTGAGAGAAGGAGAAGATGGTACTCCCTCAAATGACCTAAGAGCAGACTGCAGTGGTGCACACTGTATGCTGAGCTTCATTCAGAGCCAAACACCACTTGGAATCAGGAAAAACCAGCTCTGCCTCACCCAAAGGTGGACAAAAGTCGCCTCAGACATTTGGCCAAACATTTTTAGCTACCTGGTAGTGAGAGCACTCCAGGTGACTGAGTCATAAGCAAAATCTCCGGGCCTGCCCTGGGAGAGGCATTCAGGTCCTATCTCTCCTCCCGAGGCAGGGCGGACAGGGACAGCGGATATGCGTGGTACTTTCCACTTACCACCTTTTCAGACTGAGGCAGGCTGCCAGCTCCCCATCCTGCAACCTCAACCGCAGCTACTTCATTGGTGTAAAGCAGCAAAGCCACCTGCACAAAGGTGACCTATAAATCTTGACATCATTACCTCTGAGTGCAGACTCTGCCCGCTGATCAATCTATTCCATGTGGCCCCTGGTGCCTTCTCCTCCCCCAGCAGCCCACTTGGGGCTAGGAGGGAGCCCCTAACACAACCATGGGATGACCCCACAGCCTGAAGGAGGAAGGGGCACATGGAGGAGAAGGAGCCTGCAAAGATCCTTGTTAGACAATCCAGGTGCTGACGGACCTGTCAGAATTGATTTCCTGGAGAGCCACTTGTTGGAGATGTATCAATTACTGTGTGATGAAGAGCCTGTGAGAGGAAACCACAAATCAAATTTTCATTACCAGACTGAAATGAGAAGCACCACAAGTGAAATGCATCGCTGTTGATTTTTTTTAAGAGGGTCCAGAGATAGATAAGAACTCACCCCCTCCCAGCTCCTTTTGCATTTGGCCTACCCAACAGTTAGCCCACTGTAGCCCTCTTCTCTATTGCCTTCATACACAGCTGGCTTTCAGCTGTGGTGGGCATGAAGGGGACCTTATTCATTCTGGACAGCCTCTTCCCCCCTTCATAGGGCCCTGCACCAGGCCCATCCTGAGGGCACTGCGGACCTAGGAGACTGCTCAGGGTGGCCTCAAAACTGGGGCCGAGAAGTGGGTCTGAGTAGGTGGCTGAGCTGCAATGCTGCAATCTGTCTCCAGGTGGGAGCAGAAGAGGGAAGCATGACTCCTAGCTAGTGCTAGACAAGGAAAACTTGAGTACAGATGAGCTGTATATGATACAACAGATACAAAATGAACAGTCTCTCCTGACCTCTCCTAGGCTCAGAACTACCTTTCACACACACTCCTCATGTGGGTGTTTTTCCCCCTGTGGTACTGGGGCTCAAACCCATGTGTGCTCTACCACTGAGCTATATCTCCAGCTATTTTTATTTTGAGATAGGTCTCACTAAATTGTCCAAGGAGAACTTGAATTTGTGATCTTCCTGTCTCCATGCTGGGATTATGGGCCACCATGCCCAGCTCTGTGGTTGCATTTTTGTGGCTCACCTGCTCCAAGGTTGCCCTTGACATTCACTTTTCTTTAAAAACGCCGTATGGACAGGGGGAGAATGACTGCACAGCAGCAATCATTCAGTGAAAAGTTTAAAACTGTGAGCAGAGGCAGATTGTGATGTAAGGACAAGATGATGTAAAGGCCATGTCCCCTGTGGCCTCATCACTTCCCATAGGGACTCCTTGACAGTCTCCTGTGTCTCTTGCTGGCGCACGTTCCTTCTAGTTCATTTTCCAAATGCAGTCAGTGAGCAGGCAAGTCTGATCCTTCTCCTCATCTGCTTACATCCCTGATGATTTTGCTCGTCTTCAGGTTAGCCCAGGCTCCTCAACATGAGGACAGAATCCTGGGACCAGCCTCTCCGGGCCCACCCAGACTAGGCCCCTCCACACCCAACCCTTTCTCCTTCCAAAGCCATGTGTGGTTCCTTTGTAAAGCTTGCTTGTGTTCTCTCTCCCCTTGGCCTGTGCTGCTTCTGGGATATTCCTGGTCATCTTCAAGTTCCACTCAGCCATCACGTGATTCTAGAAGTGTCTTCTGAGCCACACCTCTCTGCCCACATGTGTCCCATGGAGCCTGGGCAGACCCTCCACAGAGCACTGTGGCTGCCCCTTTCCCGGCCGATCACTCACCCCACACATACCCCAGGCTAGCTGCTTCCTGTAGTAGCCACATCTTCCTCTTCATTACAGCAGCAAAGCTTACACAATAACTAGTGCATAGTAGGTGTTTTATACATCTTTATATTTAATTTGTCGATCTTATTGGTCATTTTTTTTTTTTTTTTTTTTTGCGGTGCGGGGTTGAACCCAGGGCCTTTGCACTGAGCTACATCCCAGTTCTTTTCTTATTTTTTATTTTGAGACAGGGTCTCACTAAATCACTAAGTTGCCCAGGCTGGGTTCAAAATTTCAGTCCTTCTGCCTCAGCCTCCCAAGGTGCTAGAATTACAGGCATGCACCACCATGCCCAGCTCTCATTTGCTAATTGTGTGACCTTTTAACCATTTCTTAGACAACACATCACAGCACAGTGCCATCACTGTGTCCTTCCTGGAGTAGTGGTTGTCCCTGGACTGGTAGCATCAGCATCACCAGGGAAAGTATTCAAGATGCACATTTTTCGGTCCTATCTCACAACCTACTGAATCAGAAACTCTGGGGGTACCCAGCACTGTAGTTTAACAAGCCTTCCAAGGGATTCTGAGGCAAAGACCATTGGAAGCATTTCAGGTCACACTCAGGGAGGAGCTGCAAGGAGCTCTCTGCCTGGCCATTGCCATTCTTCCAGAATAGCTAAGCCTCTCCATAGTAGAAAGCACCTGCATTCTCCCAAATTTGGAAAGACTTCTGCTCGCTTAACCCTGGACTAAATAAGGATCACCCAGGGAATAAAGGAAACCAGGCAACAGAGGTGCTCTGTGCTTCAGGACGCTCTTATGCTAAGTCTTGTGCAGTGGGAAGGCCCTGGCAGACACTCGATGAGCTGGTCAGAGTTCACCTAAGGCTAAAGCCAGGGCTGGAGCACCTTAGTGTCCCAGATGCCAGTTCATGACTATTTTTCTCCCAAGCACAATGTTAGACAGGCCTGGAGTGTGACAGGCAGATAGGCCCTGCCTATCACAGCAAAACAGTGGAACAGCAATTAGGAAGATCTTGGCTCTCAGTTTCAGCTCAAAGTTCCACAGGTGGCTGCAGTGAAGGCTATGCCTGTGGGCTGAATTTATTAGGTTTTGATGCCCACCCCAACTCCAAATCCCAACATAGTCAAGAACCGGAAGTGTACAACTTCTTAGCATTATCATTTCTTATAAACCCTTCTATCTTTCAACATAGTCATTTTTTGAGCACCTACTATGTACAAATAAACCTGGTCTCACTAAGCTGGAGGACTGCAAGCTTGGCTGCCTACTAGAATTATAAGAGGAGCTTTGAAAAAATTCTGATGCCCCAACACATGCAAGGCCAATTAGACCAGAATTGCTGGAATGGGACCCAGGCATCAGCATTTTTAAAACTCCCAGAAGATTCCCATAGGCAGCCAATCTATGGTTTTAAATACTGATATCTGGACCCCCTTCCCAGACCATGTAGGTAAGTCTGTAAAGTTGGATCTTGGGCTTGTATATTCAACACATGTGCACACAAACATATGCATACACATACACAGATATATTCTCCAACTGATGGCTCTCTTGTGGGGGAGGGTAGAGTATGTAAATTTGATGGATTTTTACAATGCAAAGTGATCAAATTAGGATAATTAAAATATCTATCACAGCAAACATTTATCATTTGTGTTGGGAATATCCAAAACCTTCTCTCTTAGCTATTTTGAAATACGCAATAAATTGTTAACTATAGTCCCTCACTATATTACTGTGCCATAGAGCATGGGAACTTCCTCCTATGCAACTGTAACTTCTTACCACTTAATCAACCTCCTCCTGTCCTCTCTCCCCTACCTCTTCCAAGCTATGGTAACCACTGTTCTAGTTTCTACTTCCATGAGATCAACTCTTTTAACTTCCATGTATGAGTGGGAACAGGTGGTATCTGTCTTTCTGGCCCGGCTTCTTTCACTTAACATTTCAGCTAACAACTTGCATTTTAAGAGGCCTACAGGTAAGACAGAAAGTACCATTAATTACTCAGTTCACAACTTTGATGCCATGAGCCTGGGTTTTACCCAACAAGTGAGAGGGATTTTACTCCAATGTACACTATGGGATACTATTTACCATCTAAAGGATTCTTAAAGCGAATCAATCTTCTTGTGGACATGCTAACATTTATACAGGAAGTTTGCTTTAAAAAGAAGTATGCCTGCAAAATTATGCATTAAAACTTGGAAAAATATGTTTAATATAGCAGCTTCTTTTTCAGATGGTCTCTTCACAGTTGTAGTTTTCACTGTGGGTGACTTTTTTTTTCTTTTTGCATTGACCATTCATCTAAAACCTGATGACCAGGACAATTGTTCTCTGTCATGCTTGCTGCAGCACGAGGGGAGCTGGCTGAAGTTAGAAGTCCCAGGCTCAACCTACCATGTACTCTCTACTTCCCTGTGGGATCCTGGGAAAGTTATATCATCTTCAGTTTCCTCATTCACAAAGCAAAAGAATATTCTCCAAGATAGTTTCCCTCCAGCTCAAACATTATGCAGTTCTAATTCTCTTCTGGACATGACATTCGTCTTGTGGAAATGCCTAGGTTTATTACTGTGGTTTTCCTAAAAATGGGTAATTATTCGGAAGAAAGTACCTTGAGTACTCACTTCCATAAAATAATGATTAAGTAGTTTATGCACATAATAGACAGAGTAAGTCTACAAAAGGAAAGGAGAACTCAGGTGGGGTGGTGCACACCTATAGCCCCAACACTCAGGAGGCTGAGGCAGGAGGATCACTGTGCGTTTGAGGCCAGCCTGCGGTGCCCACTAAATTCAAGGTCAGCTTGAACTACATAGTGAGACCCTGTCTCAAACCACACACACACCCATACACACACATACACACATACACACACACACACACACAGAGTTTATGCTAATGAGATTAATGAACAATTATACATACATGATTCAACACAGAATGAAATAGATGCTATGGCACAAAACCAGAGAAAAGTCAGTTTAAAGTGTTGAAAAAAGAATATCCGGAATAAATAATTTGTCTCTATCTAAACAAATGATAAATGAACACTGAACACTGGAATCAAACTTGCCTTCTAGTCCTGGAATTCCACATAGTGATCTAAGACAAGCTATCCAATCTTCCCCAAGCTTAAGTTTTCCCATTTGTAAAATGGGAATCATATCAATACTAGCCCAACATACTGGACAGTGCCAGTAAGAGGCTCAAAGAAGACACTGTCATAAGAGGGCTTTACAGAGTGCTGTGTAATAAAAACTATACCATGAAGGATAAACAGAATGGATACTAATCATGTTTCCACAGATACTGGACTGATGATTTATAAAAACTAAAATTTCCAATAAGAAAGTGTAGATGTTAAACTCAGGACAGAATCCTTTTTTTTCCATTTTCTTACTCTTTCCCCTTATTTTCTTATTTAATAAAAATATTAGCTTATTTTGGAAATTAAATAGTATAAGGCCTGGAGCTCAGTGGTAAAGTGCTTTTCTAGCATGTACAAGGCCCTAGGTTCAATCTCCAGGCAATGCAAAAACATTTTTTAATGAAAAATAAGATAGTATAGAAAAATAAAAAATAAAAAATCCCGGGGCCAGGGATTTAGCTCAGTGGTTCTGCTGCCTGCCTCACAAGTGAAAGGTCCCGAGTTTGATCTCCGGTACCCGCCCCCCAAAAAATCCTTTCCCTCAACTCAATCTTACTTAACCACTACTAACAATGTCATCTGAGTCCTTCTAGAAAAAGAAAGTTTAGGTAAATGTGTATGTGGCTGGGTCTACAGCCTGAATCTACAGCTATACAGATATCTTTCTAGGGATCCATTACAGAAGAGGGAAGATCTTATTTCAAGTAATCTAAGTTAAAGGCAATACAGTTTTAGATTACTGAAATCTCACATTGCTTTTAATGGTGATAACTGAATAATAGTGTCATTATTATTTTTCACCAATAGGAAAGATATTATGGCAAGCCAGAAGGTTATTTTATTATATTCTGGAAGCCAAATCCTGAACTTGGGAGTGTAGAACAAATACTCTATCATTTGTCAGTTAAATAAGACCACAAAGTCAGAACTGAGTTTTGGTTCTGGGGATCTGCTTCTGGATAAATTAGAGAAAAGCCAAAGGATGTTGTAACTATCACTTTTTTCCATAAATGCATTTCAGGTTCAGGTTCAACGACTGCTCATCAAAAAGGAGGGTTTGTAGGATTAACAAATTCACTGAATAACTTCTGAAGAATGAAAGCATGCATAAAAATTTTGAAACAGAACTTTGAGCTTTTAGCTAAACGAAGAGCATCTCCATTTTGGATTTATGTACCTACCTTCCTCCATCAAGAGACTCAACAAAGAAAGTATAGATTTAAGTAACTTTTTTTCCTTTCATCTTTAAACACCATTCATCTCAAGAAAATGGTAAAATACAGAAAAATAGATAGACACTGAGAACACAAAATGCCTAGGACTATTTACCAGACACAATCTCACTCAGTATACAAAGCTCTCTTCTTCCCCTGATCCCCTAACATTCTCTCTCCCATTTGAATGGCGAACATTCCAAGGGCTTTATTACACTGCAGATGGATGGGGTGCTAAAGTCCTCTCTGAGTCCGACACTGCAGATAATGCAATTGTATAATAATTTGTAAGAAATGTTTTATCTTCTCTCCTCTGATCTGGAAAGCTCGAAGCAGTCCACCACAGTTACTCCATTGTTATATATCTCTCACCTCTTCTTCCTAAGTGATTTACTGCAATCATCTTTCTTATTCTTCTCTTATGAAAAAGATCATTTCCAGCTGGGGATTTAGCTCAGTGGTTCCACCGCCTGCCTCGCAAGCACAAGGTCCCAAGTTCGATCCCCGGTACCAAAAAAAAAAAGATCATTTCAGATTTCTACCCCTTTTTTTTTCTGTTGAAAGTGCTATAATACTTCACTGTTAGGAGTCCCCTAAAAAATTCAGGACACTCAATAAAAACTCACCACACATGGAAGCCAAAGTCTTGGTCTCCAACAACTCCAGGAGTTTGCTCAGCTAATTCTAAACTTCCCATGGATTTCACATATGTTACTGAAATTGCAAATTATTATCTCTTATTAGCAGCCAAAATGGTCTTAAAATGGCTGGAAAAAACTCAAACCCAAATAAATAGAAAATTTTGATAAAAGAAATAACAGAAAGCTACTCTGATGAATCTCAAATAACTATACCTTTTTAGAAAAAACAGTTTAGAGCCAGGTGTGGTGCCACATGTAATCCTAGCACTCAAGAGGCTGAGGCAGGAGAGTTCAAGGCCAGCCTGGGGCTAAATCATAAGTTCAATGCCTACCTGGACTACATAGAGAGATCCTATCTCAAAAAAAAAAGAAAAAGAAAAAGAAAAGAAAAATCAGCTGAGGAGCTCAGGTTACTGACAAAAAGAAATTTGGGCTTATATTTAAAGTGAAACATGCTGGACAAATTACTTCATTTCAGGATGAAGGGTTTTCACACATCATGGTTCATAGATTCTTATCCTGGTAGAACTTTCTAGTGATTCTGCCTTCAAAAATAATCATAAAAGGGTACATTTTTCCCAAAGTATAGAAAATTGCCTCTTCAAAATTAAGTCATGCTCTTCCAGACAGATCAGTTACAATTCAGAACTACATGGGAGTGGCATGACAGATCTGTTCCTTTCTGGACAGTTATTAAAACCTAATTGGAGGGTTTCTATTCCTAGCAATATGGTGGAATATGTAAAATTAAAATGAAAATCACCATGGAACACGCAAAGGCTCTTTGCAGAGGAGCCGAGTCCTGATGCCCACACCCTCCTCCTCTTTACCCAATGGTTGTACTTCTGAAAGGTAAGAGGGGATCTGGGCTTCTTTGAGCAGAAAGCAATACAAATAGAAGGGTGTGACAATTAACTGTTGTATCAGTTTGAGTAAGAACACCCAAAAAAGGAAGCTGAAGCAGAGCAGCACATTGACAGCCTCATGGGATCAGAATATAGTATTCAAGGTGTAAAACCTGGTAAATCACTTTACACTTAGGGTAGGACCCAAAGAGCTGGACTCTAGGAGTAAAAGAAAACAAAAAATTAACTAGTCTGGTTTCATGTCATCCAAGTGGCCTAGAAAATCTAAGGCCTCTAAATTGATCTAGTATTGCTGGTCAGTACTACAGAAAAGCCTACAGAAGCTAATTCCTCTCTAGAATGCTTGTCATCTTTATCACCATCATCCAAAGCCTCAAATTATCACCTGTCATCAAATGTGAAATATTATGATTTATATGATGCATCATTATTATATGTATAAGCTAAAAAGAAAATGCTACCAACTATAAACTTAAGATTTTATTAATTGTAAAACACATCCTGATTTCAGAGCCTAAAATGTAAAAAAGTGCATATCTTAAAATGAAGGAAACATGATATCTATCCATATGTTCTCTTCAAAATAATATTCAAAGATAACCAAACATGCAAAGTAACATGACGACATAAATATAAACCCACCAGAGAATCAGAACAAAAAAGATACTTAGGTAGTCCAGATGTAAAATTTTCCACACATAGAATGTAAAACATCTATGATTAGCACAGTCATAGATAGAACCTGGATTTTAAAATTGCAACAAGAAACTAGTATCTATATAAAGTAAAAGTATATTGGAAAAATGATTGGAAACTTAGTGCTCGAAACTGAGAATGAACAGATGGATTTAACCACAGATTAGATACAGCTGAAGAAACACATTGTGATTTGGAAGACAGAAGAAACTATTCAGAATATAGCCTGATTCGATTAAAAAGAAAAGATGAAACACAGGAGAGGATAAGAGATAAAGAAGATATAATGAGGAAATTAAAGATAGGAAAATGGGCTATACAATACCACAAAGTGTTCCCAGAAACAGACCACAGAGATCAGAGGAAGTTGCTAATATTCCTAGACCCAAGTCCCTCAAAGACCAACTACACAACTGAGGCAAGCCATGGAAAAGACCAAGAGGTCATTGACAGTGATTAAAGTGTATAAGAGTGTGGTTAAGTCACTTTACTTTTCTATGCATCATTTTCCTTAGATGTAAAAGGAGATGATAGTAGCACTCACTTCATAGGCTTTGTAAGGACTGAGAATTAACAGCCTGAAACATGGCACTCAAGGTGTTGAAATCGTGGGAATTACAGTTAGATGAAATTTTTCACCAAATGTCCATTATACCTTTGATATCAGATTTTGTTTTCCCTTTTGAAAAATGGCTTTCTATATATAGTACAGATTAACTTTTAAGCTACTAAATCCAAATAGATAACACATAAATACAATTAGGAATCAGTCCTATAGAAAAGTGTTTAGTTATTTTCATAACCAAGATGCAAATGAAGCCAACAAAGATATCCTCTCTCTTTTACTTTTTCCACATAAGTACTGTAATTACAATAATTAAGAACTGTATACTCTCAATGATGTGGTAAAATTCCATCACTGATAGCATGCTATCAATGTAGGGTATACTGGTACACAATTTTGTAGAGCCATTTAACACAATGCACTCACACCCTTGGCAGAGTAACTGTGCTATTTTGGAATGTATATCAAGAAAAAAATTGCTTATGCAATGATATAGCAGGGAGCACCTGGCAGCAAACTTAATGTCCACTAGTAACAAAATGTTGTGCTAAATTAAGGTGCTCCGAAGAGCTGAATAATGTGGTCATTAAAAATAATGTCTACCAAGAGTTTATAATATAGCTTGTCCTGATGCGAACAGAAAAAAAAAATGCAAGGCAAGCCAGGCCTAGTGGCCCATGCCTGTAATCCCAGCCTTTGGGAGGCTGAAGCAAGAGGATTGCCATGAGTTCAAGGCCAGCCTGGGGTACACAGTGAGACCCTGTCTCAAAAAACAAATCACACACACAAAAAAGATAAAAATTATATGTAAAATATAGTCTCAATTATTCAACTGTGTTTTTAAATAAGCTGAGGAAACCACTAAAAATAAACACAGCAAAATCTAAATGGGCTCTAAGTACCACAGGTAAGATTTATTTATTCTTACTACTTTCCATAATGAATGTGTATTACTATTCTAAATAGGAAAATAAATGCTTTCATTCTAATTATTTACTGTAAAGATGATAAAAATAACACTAAAGAAAGTTTTATAAAATAACCTCAGTTCACCATCCGTTCCTATTTTTCTGTGGTTCTTGTCAGTACTACCTGTGTGGACCCTTGCCTTTCACATAGGTCTTACCAGCCTGATGTAAGTAGTTGTCTCAGATGCCCAGCAAAGAAGGCAAGTTAAGCCCTTTTCCTGCCTGGTCTCCCTTTACCTACAAACATTGGCAACCAAGAAGACAGAAGAGTGGCACCCACCAGCACTGAGTGGCTGGGGATTGGGCAAGCTTCTGGTCCCTAGCCCCAGCCTCCTCACTGACCTTTGGGTAGCCTTGGCAAGCCATCTAACACTCTCAGCCTCAGTTTCCTCATTTATACAGCAGATGAGGAGACTTGGTCAAGGACCTCTAAAATCTCTTTCAGGTCTACTCTTTGTGTATGTGTGCAGATTTGACTAAAAAAGTCCCCAAACAGATCTTAACTCTTGAAAATTTTTATATAAATCAAATCAGTTTAAATATAAAAGGAAGCCCAGCGTGATGGCACATGCCTGTAGTCTCAGCACTCAGGAGACTGAAGCAGGAGGACTGCCTTGAGTTCAAGACCAGCCTGGGCTACACAGTGAGTTCAAGGCCAGCCTGAACTACATAGCAAGACCCTGTCTCAAAAAAAAAAAAAATAAGTAAAAAGGGAAGACTAGATATTTAAAAAAACACCCCCTATAGCAAATTTTCATAGTCTTTTTATTTTTGTTAATCTAGACATTAATATATTAACAGATCAGGCTTACACAGAGCCAGGTACATTCATATACTAAAACAATTCAAACACTCGTCTTTGAAGCGAGGTTGATCTACACTAAAGAAAAAGATTAGTTAACTAATGATTAAATTAATGAAAAGTCTGAATTATAAAGTTCCTTTAAATTTGTATTGTTTAAGCTTTTAAGTACTTACATCACTTGCCCCTCCAGACAGAGAGGACAAATATTTCCTGCCTGGCCTATTTTGATTCATGGTAAAGTCTCATCTCAGGCTTGCATATTCCAAAAGAAAAGTTTGAATCAGTGAAATTTCAACTACCATTCAAATGCTCTGATAACAAGGTTCATTCAGTTTGTGAAGCTGTAACTTGGGCACTGCTCAACCTCACTTACAAAGTGCAACAAGATACTTTTATCCACTAGTGGAATCCAAAGCCCTGTGCTGACCTTGAACTAACCTTGCCCTCTTTTCATCCTCCAAAGATGCCACTGATGCTGACCTGGAGTTGCTGAAGATATGGAAGTTCTTACTTTGGGGGCAGATCTTAACATAAGCACAGATCACCCTGTAATTAACAGTTCCATTTTGATCCATGCTCTTGATGTAAGTCAACACTCTGAGGAGATTCTCTGAGATCCTGTCAGTCTCTGGTGGAAGGAAGTTTCTAGTATCCCTTTCCTGTTGACACATCTGTCCAATCATTTCTCAAAACCTTTCTCAGAGACAGTTTCACCATGAAGTTAATAGAGCTTACTCAGAGCCTTTCATTCCGTCCTCACAAGACCCTTCTAACTCAAAGTCACTTTGTCTTTTTCATAAAAAGCATTTCAGGACCACCAGGAAGGGCACCTGGCTCTCCCAGTCACTTCCTCTCTTATCTGTCTGTGCTTGACTCCTCTCACGGCTGAGGACACAGCCTTTTACCCCATAATGAAGCTGAAAGAGCAAAGACCCCTGGAAGCGAGAACAGTGACCTACATTCATATTCAAGAGTCAGTGACAGCTGACAGAATGTTTTTCCCCTCACACTATTTTTTATATACTGAAAGGCTCAGAATAGCTGAAATGGTAAAGAGGACAGGACAGCAGGCCCTGAGGAGAAGGTGAAGAAACAGGCATTAGGACATATTGAAAAGAGGGTCACCTACACTCAGATTCTTTCTGTAAAAGCCAACAAGGAGGGACAGATGCAGAGAGGAAAAGAAGTCACATACTGGGCTGTGAATTGAAGTCAAGTTCAGCTCAGGTGAAAACACTCCAGGAATTCTTAAAAGGTGGTAAGGAAGCAGGGCTACCCTGGCTGCTGAAAGAGGAATCAAGGGTCCTCACTCACTGCTAGGGGACCTCAAACTATGCTGGCGATGCCCTCAGCAGCCACCTAGCCCGTCCTTGAAACACAGTAAACCGCTCTGGCAGGCTTCTTTGCTGAGTACATGGAAACTGTTTCAGGTAAAGATCTATCAGATTCTAAAGGTTGTAAAGATGATTGGTTTTCCTTGACACCTGTGCTAAAGCCATCTTCCTCAGTTTGGGATGGAAGTCTTTGTTAGTCTTCTTTGCCAGTGGAATCCTATTTCATCTTGAAAGACCAGTTTATGTTTTCTCTGTAAACTCCTAGTGTTGTTCTCCTTTGGTTTTTCTCCCCTTCTCTCACTAGTAAATACATGATCTCAAGTATGTATATGAATGCTCATATATGCTACATGAATGTAGCATTTACCATAATTTCTAGATATCTTTCATAATGGGCCTATTTCTAGAAAAGACATGGGGGGAGGCTTTCAAACAAAAATAATATAATATAGTTTTAAAAGAATTTTAAAAGGAAATCACAAGAAATTTAGGAAGAAAAAGTTCACTGTACTAAGAAGCTAGGATAAAGTTCTTACCAGAGATTGCCACAGGCCAAAGTAAGAAGATAAACATACAAGGCATAGAGAGCATCCTCAATGTCTGATAAAACAAAAGCAACAATTCTGTGAAGTCAGAAGTTTTTTCTGATGTTAAATTCCAGGAGGAATTTGCTCCTGGGTTTTCATAAATGCTGCCCAACCTGTCATTTTATGAGGTTATCTCAAGAACTCTGTTAGATCTTTTAGGACAAATACTACAGCTTATACTAGTATTTCCCTCATAATGCCCTATATTAACATTGTAAGTGTTCAAATATTTGCCAATAGATTGAGGATCCAGTTTTCTTACCAGTCTTATTATTCTGTCTTGAGATCCCAGGACAATCAGAATAATGGATTCATTACATCTCTTAGCAGAGGGACTCTCAGACCATTTGATACGGCCCTAACTCCCTCGCCACATGCAATCATGGGATTTTAAAGACATTCTCACCCCCAACCACTGGTGCCAGTATGGAGCTAGGAGCTGAAGGTCCATCTGGCCTCATTTTCAGGCTTCCCTCTCCCATTCCCTTATGGTTCACTGTCTTTCTGTCCTCACCACACATTCCCCATCCCTTGAGCACTAGCAATTTGGCTCATTAACCTTTGTTCATTCCCTCTGATAACTACCACAGTGCTTTGTAAAAAGGAACTTCTTTTATGCAATTATTATTATTATTATTATTATTATTATTATTACTACTACTACTTAAGGAAAGTGATTTGGAAAGAGGTTCCAGAGCAAGATTTTTCATTACTTTGCTCTGCTGGAGTCTAACAGACCCTCAGGCATAGAAATTAGCCTAAAATGCAGAAGACCAGCTAAGCCACAACATAAGCAGCCCAGGAGGTTAAAATGCAGTTTACTCAAGAAGTTGAAGACTTAAAGGTCAGAAGACATTATTCTCTCCCTCTTGGTCATCATATGCCCCCCAAAGTACACTGGGCAAGCCCTCAGCAAAAAAAGACAAAGAAGATGAAGAAGATGAAGAAGAGGAAGACGAGGAGGAGAAGGAGGAGGAGGAGAAGCCTCCTTTGCACTTAGTAGCTGTTCAATAAATAATTACAGTAAGGTCACAGCACAGCTACCTTGAACATAATAGGCCCTCAATAAGCACTAATTTGAGAACATCATGGCACATCAGGTCACACATGGTAGGTAGTAAATCTTTTAAACTGATCTTAGGACAGCTGCCTTGCACATAGTAGGTCCACAGTAAAAGGCTATGAAATCGAAAAGTAGCAGACACTCTCTGTTGAGAACCCTGGCAGAGGTAACATTAATCAAATCCCAGGCACAGATCCATGAATGGAAATGCGCATCTCAAAGAAAGCGCCTGGGAGAGTGCCGGCGAGGCGCGTGACAGTGCGTGGCGGCGGCGGCGGCGGCACCGCTCTCCTTCGGGACGCGGCCGACCCGTAGCACTCTCCTGGGTATTGATTAGCGATCGGAATCCATCCCAAACCTAGGGCCAGGAAGGCACCACTTCCAATAGTCATTTTGGGGCCGCACGTGGAACTCCCACCACTGTGCCTCCCGGGCATCTGCCCACCGGGCTTCTCAGATTCCAGAGAGTAGCGGACAGAACAAAAGCAGAAGCCAACCGGGCTCCCGATTGCTTTTCTGATGGAGAACACTCGGGAAGAGGCAGGAGGAGCCGACCCGGACCGAGCTCTGATGCCAGCCCCCGCCCGCAGTCCGCACCGCCCGCCCTCCCCTGCAATTTCTGGCTCGGGATCGCAGAGCAGGGGACAACGGTGGAGACCCCTCTGGCCCGGGGCCGGGGCCCCGAGGCGGACGCTGTCGGGTGTAGCAGGGAGAGGGCGCTATATTAACCCCTGAACGGGGTGGAAGGAGGCTGGAGAGGAGGATAATAGGGGACTGAGGCAGACCCCACAACCGAGACTGAAATTTGAATTCTCAGAGCGAACTGCCCCTGGGCGACCCGGACGCGTGCGACCGTGCCCAGGGCTGGGGTCTCGTGGCACCAGAGCCCTGCGTCCCCCTCCCCTGCACACACCCCAAGGGGAAGCCCAGAGGCAACCCTCCCGGCCAGGCTGGCGACCCAGGGGCAGCCCAGGGGCGAGGAGCTCACCGAGGGCGGCCGGGCGGGTCTCGCGGAGACGGCCCACAGATCGGAAACTCGCTAGTTTGGTGTTTCTGCGAAGGCGAGGCGAGGTGCAGGGAGAGCGGGGAAGTCTCATCTCTTCCTTCTCCCCATCTTCTCCGGAGCCCGCGGAACTCCGAGAGGCGCAGGCGGCGGGAGGGGAAAGCCAGCGAAGAGGGAGCCACTTACCGAGGCAGAGCGCTGAGCGCGGCGCCCGGGCGCGAGCGGCGCCTTTGTCTGCCGCCGCGGCGCCGGCGCGCTCTGCCAGGCCGGTCCCAGCCCCAGCGCGCGGCGAGCTCCCGCCGGCGCCCCGACAGCCCAGCTCGCTGCACGCTCCGCTCGGGCTCGGGATCGGCCGGTCCCCCGCCAGGGAGGCCGCCGCCGCGGCTCCGCCCCAAGCTGGGCCCCACCCCCGGCCAGCCAGGCCCCCACCTGCTGCGGTGACGGCTCGGGGGAGCCAGGCCCCCGGGTCCCCAGGGCAGCCGGGTCCCCAGGGCAGCCGCGTCCCCAGGGCAGCCGCGTCCAGCGCGCGCCCCGCTTCTCCCTCCGCAGCCTCCGCGCGGTTCGGGGCAGAGCGCGCACCGCGGACACCGGCCTGGAGCGATCCTGCCTCTCCGAGGCTGCCTCACCTGCGTCGAGCCCCGTCCCGGGACAGCCTGGCCTTTCCCCCTGGGCACTCGCGCTGCAGGGTGGCCAGTCACCTTAGAAGCCCGTCCTCACTCTGCCCGCGATGGGGTTTCCCTCAAGCTCCACCTAGGGAGCGGAGGAAAGGAGGAGGGAAGCGGGGTCAGCGGGCGCTGCCGTAGCGGCCCAGGAGAGGGCGGGGAGAAGGAGCTGGCGGGAACCGGACTACTCCAGGCCGGGGGAGACTGTCGTGGACTCGAGGTGGCATTGGGCCGAGGGTCCAGGGGGCGCCGAGCACAGGTGCGCGGAGCTAGAGCTGGCCTTGGATTCACAGCGGGGTGCCTGGGTTGGGAATTCTTGCTCGTATTGAACCGCCAAATAAAATTAACAGAAGGGAGCCAACACTTGGGGAGCCAGACAAAAGGAATTAGAGAAGCCACCAGACCCGTAACTTCGTAACTGGTGTTTATGTGCCGCTCTCTAGCAAGCCCAAAGAGGTCCACACCAAATAGACGCTTGCATCCTATTAGAATGGTCAGGGAACTGCTTTTCTAGGCAGAGAAAAATATTATAACTTAAATGTTGTACAATGGGGTCACTAGTGGCTTTCACTGACCGTAAACGACCCCTTATCCCAGCCAAAGAGAACCACACGTGGCCACTTCATGGGATCTGCTATAAACTGTAGTTATTTCTGCTTCCTCCTCCACAAGAGCTTCATCCTCCACAATTTCAGGTGCTTACCGGATGCACAATAATTGTTGAAAGAATTAATCTGTGGGTCATATAACTGTGCTAATTGACACATGGACAAAACCATAAAAATTAAAAATTGTAGAATCATATTGGAAAGTACATTAGTGGTTAGCCCAGTAATGGTCATACAAGGTGTTATTAGCAGTGAGCTGTAATTATCATGCAGACACAATTGCCATTAATCATATGTATACAGGTACGTAAGAGATTTAGGATTATATGCATGGAGATAGCAGCTCTCTGGACCTTTATTACCCCTAAAAGAATAGGTAAGGATAAGGACAGAGTGTGTAACAAGCGAATGAGTGTACATCATTGGTAAGACATTTCAATATGCCTTTTCCAAGGAGAACACTTTAACATTTTGCTTGCTTAATTTTGATTACAAATAAGTATTATCAATTCAGCAAGACTACATAAATATGAAATGTTCTGTGTAGGTTTATTCAATTTTATAACACTTCTTCTGGGAAGGAAGAATAAAAGTTCCTAAGATGTTCCTTTTATCCAAAAAGCACAGGCAGGCAAGTGTCCCAACGTAGTCAGCCTACTAGCGTCAGATGAGGGTCTGGGGCATCAGAATGAAGAGTCAGACCTGGGCCAAGACCAGGAAAGCTCAGTCTCCCTTCTGGGGTGTTTTAGCTCAATGTTTGGGGTCTGGAAACTTACCCACGTGAGATAATCTCTCTCTTCCTGTTGCAAAGAGGAAAATGTAATTTTCTCCATGCGATGATTCTGAGTGAATGGCTCATGCATAGTGAATGGTGTGCCTCCAAATTATGGGATGAGACAATGAAATATGCATTTTAATATTGGGAGTCCATTATCACACAATGCCAGGGGAATGAATAGGAACAGGGGTATTTATCTAGGCATTCTCCATCACCCTCTGTCACCTGGGCTCCTTCTGCAGTGGGTGCTGTTCTCAGAAAACAAGCTAATCCTTATTTTTACTCCAAGAGACTCCTAAAGAAGCTGGCTGAGGTAGGTGTCAGTAGGTAGAAAATAACTGCACAGAACTCAGGAGGTGAGAAGTTCACACAGTCATTTTCTTTCTCTCTCTTTCTTTTTTTCTTTTCTTTCCCTTCCTTCCTTCCTTCCTTCCTTCCTTCCTTCCTTCCTTCCTTCCTTCCTTTCTTTCTTCCTCTCTCATTGCTCACAACTCGACCCCACAAGCAGTACTTCAGTGGGCTAGGCCAGGGGTGACAACATCTGTGGTGGCCCTGGAGAATGTGGGGGTGGCCATAAAGGAGATAGTGAGTGAAGCAGGAAAGTGCCATGCCTGCCAATTCATCTCTCAGGACTCCTAGTTTTGACTCAGGTCATGGAGGTAGAGGGAAAGCAACCTAGATTATTTACCACTGTTCCCCTACTCCACTTGTTCTACTCCAAGGAAGAGTTGGCATCGCCGAGGGCATGTCACCCTTCTCCAGGGCTGAGGACTGGTTGTGTTTGAGGAACCAACTGACCTTGACTTCTAGATGATGGGGCCAGCAGAGCCACAGAAACACAATGAGCCTGTGTGCTCTTCCTTTTGACAGCAGTCCGACTCTCATTTATATTCATTGCCATTCATTCCCCGCCCCCAGCTCCTTCCCTGCTGTCTCTCTGTCTCACTCTCTTCCTCCTTTCCTCTCTCCTTTCCTCCCCTCTTTTTCTTGCCTGTCCAACTAGGAAGATGAGACAGGCCTAGGGTATTCTCACAGTCTGGGAGCTAAAGTCTAGAAGGCAGTCACTCTCTTCTTCACTGTTACTTCAAGCAGCTCTCAACTGCCTTTCCTCCACAGCAAGGAGATGAGATCCGCCATGCATTCAGACTTGGAAGGAGGAAGCAACACGCTCTTTGGGTTGCATAGTTCTAGCTATAGGCTGGTGATTCTAAACCTGTACCTTCAGTAGAATCTCCTAGGAAATCTTCAAGTACATTGAGAAAAAGGAGCAATAAGTGACCGTAGTGGCCCACTTAGCATTATCTGTCCCTATTTGTCACATTCTGACTTCCCTCCTCCTACCATAAACAAGCTGTCCCTGCTGGGCGCTAGGAGTGTAGCTCAGTGGTAGAGCAAGAATATGTAGTATGTGCAAGGCCCTGGGTTAGCAGCAGCTTTCAGAACTGGTTTAATGTTTCCCACCTTCACAGAAAATAAATCTAAAACATACTCTGACCCCTCTCTTCTCCAGTTAACAAAACCTGGCAGAATAAAACTTGCCTCCTCTCCCTGTCTCCACTTCCTCTCCTCCCATTCTCTAACCCATTCCAACCTCGACTGCCCTACTCAAGGTGACCATTCCACCTCGTTTTTAAATCTAATGATCTATTCTCAGGCTTTCTCTTAATTGACTCATTCAACATTTTACATATATGATCACTCCTTCATGAAATTCTTTTTTTCCACTTGGCTCCCAGGACACTTCTCTTTAGTATCCAACTTGTTAGGGTTTGGATCTGAAATGTCCCCCAAAGGCCATGTGGTAAAGGCTTGGTCACCAGCCTGAGGCACCATTGGAGGTGGTGGGGACTTTAGGAAACGTAGTTTTTTCCTTTTAAATTGTTTTGCTCACGTTCTTTGTCAAAGCATCAGAAAGCTAATACACAAACTTACTGGCTCTTTCAGGAGCAACAGTATATGCCAGCTACTCAAAACAACACAGAAGAGAGTATGCAAAATGGAAAAGTACTAAATCCATTTCCACCAAACTCAGGAACCAGACAGAGAGGCTTGTCAGCACTATTATTAACATTTTTCGAGGCTAAAATAAAGCAAGAAGGCATGGAAATGAAATAGTAGATACAAACACTGAAAAGGAAGAGACAAAAGGTCTTTATAGATAATTGTACAACTAAAACCTTAAGGCTCTAGTTTTTTTTTTTTTAAAAAATACTTTTAGAGTTTATAAGAGGATGTGGCAAAGTGGCTAGAAATAGCAGGAATAACTAAAATCAAAAGCTAGTTCTTTGAAAGAAAAAAATGAAATACATAAACTCATCAGAGCCTTGATTAAGGAAAAGAGAGAAAGCAATTATAGCAATATTATCTATGAAAAAAGTGATATGAGAATAGGTTTAAGAAATACTGTAAAAATTATCAAAGAAAATTGAGTGTAAATCCCTGGTAAAACTGTAGAGCTGATTGATTGTTTGACTGATTGACTGATTGATTGACTGATTAATTGATTTAGAGACAGGGGTTCCTTATGTTGCTGAGGCTGGCCTCTAATTTCTGGACAGAAGTGATCTTGTCTCAGCCTCTTAAGTAGCTTAGACTACTGGTACACAGCACCACGCCAGGCTATTCTTTTATCAGACATGGTCCCTGCTTTTGTAGAACTCAAATCTAGTGTATGTGTGGGGGTGTCTGCTAAACATATGCTTGCACAAATAATTGGTTTGCTTTGCATGAAGGGCCTAACTGGGAGGGCTAGTTTCATCTGGAGGTCAGGAAGGGCTTGTGAGGAAGTAAATATTAAGTTGGATGTGGAAGAAGGAAAAGTTTGAGAGATCCCTGAGAAAAGGTTAGCAATGGTGGCAAACTTATAACACTGATAACAATTGTTTTTTCTAAACTAAAACCTCAGTATTTAGGTTTCATTGCAGTGTTGACACTTTGCGGTAAATAAGGGGGTTTGAGGTTGCAGTTTGGGCACTTGATCTCTAAAAGGTTCGCCATCACTGGATTAGTGTGTTAGTGTCCCACAGGCCAGAGGGCGGGGCACATGGCAGGAGAAGAGCCAGGGAACACACTAGGCAAGAGCTCCTGGACCACAGCAAGGATTTTGGCCTTCATCCTCAGCGTCACAGGAAGCCCTTTTAGCATTTTCAGCAAGGAAGAGCTAAGTTCCTACCTTAGAAAATGCTTCCTCTGCAAGGCATGCAAAGATTGTAACCAGGCAGCAAGGTAGAATTTTCCAAAGTCCTTTGTCCCCAGCATTATTCAATGACAACATCCATCAGTCTCCTTTTATAACCATCCCCCACCTCATTCTCAAAATCTGATAGGCTTCAGTGGAAATTGTACCACAACTTCAAGGTAAGTCAATCAGTTGACAGGTATCCAGTGGTTTGGGACAAGTCTTTACTTTCACCTAATTCTCATGGGTAGGGCAGACTTCTCAGCCTGCTAACTCCTCAGAAATTTCTTGACTGGTTTGAATCACTCAGCATTTTCTTCATGCAACCCGTGATAAGTAAGAACTCACCAAAATTCTAACTTCATGTCCCCTACTCTCCATCCTTACCTTACCCAGCTGTGTTTTTCAGACCACTCATTATGTGGTGTGAAATCAGTGAGACAGATCATGGCAGCAGTCTTGAAACAGTGAAATAGAACAGAATAGAAAATATCAGAGTTCATTAAAATAAGACTCATTTGAAGACATTTTAATATAAAATATGAATGTGGGGGGTGTAGCTGTGTGTTTGTTGCTCACACTATAGGTGACAACATTAAATGATTTTCTTAATTATGGGTGATGATCTAAAAAAGTTTGAGATTCACTACCCTACTTTCACTACCCTTCTCTATGTTGAAATGCAAGCTTAGTGAGATCTAAACTTTAGTTTTCATTTCTCCAGATCGTTTTTATTTATTTTTTGACTTATTAAAATATCTTGTTTCTCTCATAAAAACAACTCACTGTTAGAATGTATTTTTCCTATAATCATGGCAATTGAATTTTTCTTCTCATCACCAACAATGGCTCACATTTTAACAAATGCCCATAGCTTGTTGAATAGCTCATACCCATAACATACAACTCATTGTCTGTATCTTCTTGGCACCTAATTGAACTAACCAGTCCTAGAATGGTCCACGAACTTAATTTTCAATTCTAAAGCCTTCATTTAGCACACATTATTGTTCTAGATACCCAAACAAGCTTTATGCTAAGCTAGTGTGTTCCCTAGTAACCAGAGGCCTGAAAGACAATTGATCTAATACTTGTCTCCATCAAGGAATGATTGAATTCTTACTACATGGTTAGAATAGTGTTCTATATTTATAGCCTGACAGCTATCACCCACTGGACAAAGACTGTCAAGGTGCCTAACTTTTTAAGCTTGGTCTCTTTTTCTTCCTCTTTCCCTCCTCCTTTTTTCACCCTAAAGCCAGCACTGTTATGACTCCAGTTTTTCTAAACATTGGAGTAGATTTGACAAATGTGGAAGACATTCACTCACCATCTCGATAAATGTTTGATGAATACAGAATTGATCACCATTTCCAACTACTCCGTCTCTCAAAGCCATGTGTGAAATATATATAACGGCACATAAGCACCACGGAGTTTTGTTATTATTGTTTACATGAACTGAAAAATCTCAAGGGACATTTTAGAATTTTTTCCAAAGTACTGAAATAATGTTTGCCTCAAAAGTTGAAAAGGAATTGTTTCTGCCTCTATGGAGACCATCATCTTAAAATGACTGTAGAGTCAGAGACAAACTTTAGCTGCTGTGACCCCAGAGCATAGCCAAGCAGCCTCTGTCTAGGTATCAGGAAGTTACTAGTAATGAGGTTTCCTATGATGAGTCCAGCTTGTGTGAGTAATTTTTATGGGAATGGCTGAGTAGATTACATACAGTTTGTCTTAATATTTTAATATAAATACACATACATAGAAGTTTCCAGTGAAAAGCCTAATGAGTTCCAGTTATTTCATGAGGGCAATCAGTCAATGATCAAAGATCAGAACACATATTTTACTGAACTAACTCAAGAATATAACAACCTACAGTCTTTTAGGAAGTGCCCTGCCTTTGAATTTGCACAAACCCAAGTTCACACAAAGACAACTCACGGCCAGGAAATGCTTGTACCAGGAAGGAAAACAAGGATTGTGATGTATTTGAAATTTGAACTTGCACGCTGGTCGCCATCATCATTTGTCTGTTTTTACACAGTGCTTTAGTGTGTCTGATACTTGCTGCCTGTCAGTTCATAGGATTGTGCTTGAACTGTCCAAGAGAGTGTGAATTACCTAAGTGTCATTTCATAGGAGGCTTCCTGCCTCAGGGAATCATTTCACAGAATAACTGATCTCAGGAAGGTCCGGCATCTAAATCCAGGTAACTAATGGCCATCTTTCTCTGCATAACTACAAATAGGACTTATTTGTGAATTGTTAATATCTATTCCCCAGTTTGTTTTTGTTTTTGTGGAGGAAAATTATTTATGATTATTATAGTTGTGCCTGATTTGTGCTCTGTTTATTACAGAAAGGAATGTGAGGCAATTTCCAATATTAAAAAACATATGAGCCGTAAAGGACTCAAGAAGGTTTGGGTGCGTCAGTCTGGCTCAGTGTTATCCTCAGCATCTTATTAAATAAGGACAACTGCTGTTCAATTCTGCCAAAGATGAAGAAATCCTCTGCCTAGTATTGGCAAGTATGGCTAATAGTGGCAGCCTTCCACTTAGCTGTCAGAGAGCTGCTTCTCCTAGCTCCAGAGGAGCCTGACTGACAACAGCAACAGTAATAATAATGTCCCAGTTAAGACACTCTTGTGATGGATGACATTGGTGCCAAAGTCACTTAGTAAATCCCACTGAGAAGGGCCAGGGTGACGGTGATGCTTTCTTGAATTTCAAGCAGAAGACAGGGAACAAAAATCACACAATGACAGCTTAGTATGAGGAAGGAGCACTAGACGGTAAGCAGCGTTCTGCTGCTAACTGGCTGGCTAACAGAGGGCAAGGCATTTCCCCTCTCTGGGTTGTAGTTTTGATGTACAATGAGGGTACTCACCTACTATATCAGACTTGTGTACCACCTCAGGTCCTGCCACCCACTGGAACTGTCCTTGATGGGGTACCACCAAAGGCTTCATTTCCTATTTCACTGTGCATGTCTAACCACCCAGCCTGGGGCTGACCTGTTGTCCCTCAAGTGGGCACCTTGCACATAACAGACCACTGTGAGTATGTACTGGGTAAAATTTGGACCAATTGCTTCTGGGACCAAGCACATTCTTCTCCCCTTCTCCCCAGAGACAGATCGTCTTGAGATGCAACAGCTCCTGGTCACTCAAAAGAGGATCTAGGAAGATGAGTGAGCAAGTGAGCTTGATGTTCCTTAATGTACCTGCAAACTTTCTCCACCCCTGCCCCGGCCCTGGCCCGTGTCACTTGATTCCTGCTTCTGTAGTGCTGACTCCCTAAGGAAGGAGCAACAACAGATATGCCTTTGTCTTAGGATCTGCTCTGGGGAATCCAGGCTAAGACTCAAAGATTGACTGTGTTTTTAAGTGTCTGAAGGAATCCTGGAAATGTTCAGGCCCCACTCCCACCCTCCCATGAAGAAAGGGGAGGACCACAGGCAGAAGTCAAGATCTTCGTAACATCTTTCCTGGTAAGGTTCATTTAAAATGAAAAGGTTCCAACATTAGAACATGTTTGGAAGCTCCTGGAATATGAGAAATTGGGACAAGTCTGGGAGAAGTCATCCAGAAGAGAGAATGAGTTTCTTTTCTTTTCTTTCAACTTTGATTAATTTTATCGATACATTTTAGGTATAAAATATAATGATACTCATCATTGGAAATTTGCACCTTTACATAATCTGTCTTGGTTTTTATTTTTTTCCCTTGCCCCTCCTTCAGTGCTATTGCTGGAGGAACCTGAAGAGAAAATCCAAGAGATCTCTGGATCCTAGGCTGGAGATACCAGCTGTGGACTGTTGTCACAGTGTGGGCGGCTGGGTATCTATGTGCATTAATGTTCCTAGGAAGCAAGTCAAATGGGAAGGAGTCTAAAATCACCAATTGCAGCAGCTCTCTCCATTGCTTATGCAAAGCCATTCTCCACACCTACAATCTCTCCTTTTCCTACTAAAATAACACTGATTTAACTAGGTAGTGGGTTGAGATCCCATGATCTTAGGAGGTTGAATTTTTAATTATTCAAAGCTAAATATATGACCAGCTCTGAGTGGAGGAAATGGCAGAAAGTATGCAAAAGAGAACTCCCTTCCTAGATTAAAAAAAAAGTATTAAAAAAAGGAGAAATGGTCATGTTATTTATTTCTTGAATGTAGATATAATGACTGGTGCTACAGCAACTACATTATGATCTTGAGGCCAAAAGCTTTCCAGGAAGGCAAAAAGGATCTCAGAGGTGCTGGGCCTAGCATCAGTGAGTTACTAAATAAATTCTAGCAGATGTGTGCCATTTTCTTGTGTGTAAGAAAAATAATTCCTTATTCACTTGTCACTGTTAGTAGGGTTTTCTGTCACTGGCAGCCAAATTCATTTCTGGCCTAGTAAGATGTGGCAAAGATCCAGGAAGAGGAATGTGAGAGACAAAGATTCAAAAGTCAAAGAAATAGATTTTTAAGGAAGAGAGAGAAGTTGAGAGAATAAATTCAATGGGAAAGTCAAGTATGATGAGACTGGAAAGCATGCATGGGAATTGTCAAGAGATCTCTCTCTTGCTCTCTCTGCTTCCCAGTCCCCATAAGGTGAGCAGTTTCCTCCTCCACAACTCTCCACCACGATGTTTCTGCATCACACAGGCCTAGAGATAATGGAGCCCGAGCGACCATGAACTAAACCCTCTGAAACCTCAAGACGGCAAAAAGGTGACCCCAAGAAACCAAACAGCAAGATGACCACTTATCCTTCTTTGTATAGACATACAGAGAAGAATATAAGAAGAAACCCAGAGGTCCTTGTCAATTTTTCAGTGTTTTCCAAAAGGGCCTGAGAGGTGGAAGACAATGTCTGGGGAAGAGAAATCTAAATTTGATGGATGAAATGGCAAGAGTGGATAAAATATGGTGTGATAGGTAAATGAGGGATTATGGACCAGCTAAAGGAGATAAGAAGAAACAGGGCAATAACACCCCCAAAAGACCACCATCTGAACTCTTCCTGTTCTATGACCAAATTCACAAACTCTGTGACATCTCTATTGGAGTCACTGTGATAATATCTCATAATAATAATATCTTTTCTATGAAATAACTTAAGTGAGAGTGAAAAGCAGCCATACATCACTAATGTGGTGAAGCTAAAGGAGAAATACCAGGAGGATGTTACCGACTATAAGTCTAAAAGAAAGTTTGATGGCACCAAGGGTCCCACTAAAGTTGACCGGAAAAAGTGGCAGAGGAAGAGGAAGAGGAAGAGGAAGGAGAAGGAGAAGGAGAAAGAGAAAGAAAAAGAGAAGGAAAGGAAGAGGAGGAGGAGAAACAGAAAACTGATCATCTGTCTCCTTATGAATACCTTAGAGGAACATTGTGATTGGCACATCATATTTGAAATGTGTCTATTGGCCTCATTACGTCTAATTACAAAATTTGATCACAATCATATAATAGTCTCTCAAAATGTTCTAGAAATTGTCAATGGTTTACAAGAAGTGGCTCAGTGTCCTTAGCACCCTGAAACTCTATTAAAGTGGTACATATTTCCAAATGTTTTTAAGATGATCATGTTTTCCTCACTCTGTGCACTTTGCTGTTGGTGTGATGAGGTAATTGAAGATTGTCCTGGCATTAAACAAAATTGTAAGGTGGTATTAACTATATGTTATTGGCTAGAAGTCCTGAGCTATCAACTGTATATAACTATAAGTTGTAAAAAGAACAAAACAACTGGGACAAATGCTTGACGACCCTTGCTTTGTGCTGAGGCAGTGGGGGCAGACATCTCCTGGAGGGGCCATCTCCGAAGGTGGAACTGTAAGGCTGCACCTGTCAACACTGTGTCTTATTTTTATATATAGCAGCATGGCATCTTGTGGCCATGTCGAAGTCCAGGAAGGGGGGGTCAGCTGACATGAGAAGTATTTGGATTTTTTAAGTTAAGAGCTATAGATTTAAACTTCATATTTAAAGAAACTGCAGAATTCTTCATTGTCAGCAAAGAGCCATTGCACTGGTGTAAATTCAAGAACTTTCTGTATTTAAGCACAATTTGCAACATTCTGTTATATTTTTGTATGTTGAGAACACTGAAATGTTTTTGAAGTTAAATAAATAGTATTACATTTTTTAAAAAAGAGGTCAAGTGTGAGAGCCACTTTAGAGAGGCTGGAAGGCGCGGCAAAAGCAAGACATGGCTGAACTGGGGAGAAAAGGGAGAAGAAAACCGAGCATCACATAAGACCATTCTTTCAAGAAGTCTTGATGGAGTGTGTATCATACAGTGAAGTGTGTTGAAATGTTCTGAGCTTGGACCTAAATTTTTTACTTCGAGGGCTATACTCAAAGGAAACAATTAGAGATACTGACAAAGATTTAGGTATAAGGATGATAATTGCTGCTTTATTTATAATAAAGAAACATTGGCAACAATGTAAATATCATACAAAATTGTTAAATAAAATATTGTATGTCTTCATGATGGAATGGTGTTCCAAATATACATAATATTTGAAAGAATTTTTAATGACAGGAAAGTAATGCTTATGATGCATCAAGTTAAAAAGCAAGCTATAAAATATGGTTATAAACCTGTGATGTATAAAATATATTATTTATATATAAAGAGAAAGGCAAGAAATAAATACATAAAATATCAAAAGTTAAAGGGGCACCTCTTAAATGTTGCATTTTTCTGTGTTTTAAAATTAGCATTATTACTTTATAATAATTTCATAAATTTATAATTTTTAAACAATAAAATTTTCTGTGAAGGAAAGGAAATAAAATAGTGGGTAAGGGGGTTGGTCCCAGAAGTACATATACCTGAAAAACTAGCAAGTGTTTCTAATTTCCAAAAATGAGGTTGTATTAGTCAGCTTTCCATTGCTGTGACAAAATACCTGAGATAAACAACTTAAAAGAAGAAAAATGTTTCAGAGATCTCAGTTCATGCTTTGGGTCTGGGGTAAGACAGGATGTCATGGCAGAGAGCATATAGGGAGGAAAGTTCCTCACCTTATGGCATCCAGGAAGAGGGGAGGGAGGAGGAGGGAGTGAAGAAGGAAGAAGGAAGTGAAAAAGAGGGGAAGGAGGAAGGAGAGGGAGGGGAAAGTGAAGACGAGAAGGAAGAGAAAGATGGAAGGGAAGGGAGAAGAGGAAAGGAGAGGAGAGGTGATAAAAGGGGAGGAGAGGAGCGGGGAGAGAAGCAGAGGGTGCAAAAGAAGGGAAAGGAAGGGATAGGAAGAAAAGGGAAGGGAAAGGAAGGGAAGGCACGAGATAGGATGGGACAGGATGAGAAGAGAAGGCGGGGAGGGCTCCAATATCCCCTTCAACGGCACAGCCTCAATTACCTAACTTCTTTCTACTAGGCAACACCTAAAAGTTACTCACCCTCCCAACAGTGCTACAGGCTGGCAACCAAGCCTTCAACACCAGGCCTTCTGGGGACATTTAAGATCCAACCTATAACAGAGTTCTATATGTAACCCATCATGTTTCCCTTTGAACTCAAGCTGCCAGGAATCTTGGAAGGAAATTTGACATTTAGCTATAAGTGAATTATTGTCATTTCTTTGTATGTGTGTGTCAGCACTCTTCTTGGGCCCCAGTTTTCTCCTCTGCAAAGATAAAAAGAGCAACATTGAATAATGTAGGCCATGGGAAGTATCAGGGTCTTTCCCTGTGGTCCAAAGCACCTTTACCCAAATGACACAGGACAAAAAACAGCAAGTACCTCTGTGGCAAAATTCAGGTCAGAGGCCTTTCTTTATGCGAACTGAAATATATATATATAGTTAACTCCCATCTACTGAGAGAACATTGCATGGAAAGAGAGGCAGGAAGCTGTCAAATCTGGGGAGGGGTCATGTCATCCGGGCAAAGGGACGCTGGTCCTCAGTGCAGGCAGGCGGGAGGCAGCACTGCAGATAAAACCAGGGACGCTGCTTCATCAAGACAACTGCCCACCTGCCCAGCCCACAGCTCTAGGTTCTTACACCTCAGCTTAGGTTATCTGGATCGTACAAGACTCTCAAGGCACATGGCCAGTCATTTTCTTCAGGATAGGTTTCATTCTAGAACACTTTCTGGCTTTCCTTAAGAACAGTGAGGAACACAGTTATTAGGCTGTCAGCCATCCAGTATTTACATCTGATTCATGTACAGGTGCATGTGTGATATTCCATGCAGACTGAAGAGTCTAAGTGGGAAGGACACAGTGCCCAAGCCTGGAGGTGCCCACCTTCTCCCATGACAAATCTTCTGTAGGTAAGTCACAAAGTGATTATAAGAGTCAAATGAAATAATTAATATGTAACCACATGGTGAACCATGAAAAGTCAGTGTTTTTACTATTACTCAGTGGGAATGCCAAAGTCTAAAATGGATATTCTCCTGGTTTACTTTTCTTGAATCCAATCCAGTAAGAAAATCTTCAAGTAAAGAATTCATCTCAGAATTTGGGTACTGCTTTCCATTTATTTCAGCACATGGCTTACCTCCAGTTATAATTAAGCATAGAAATCCCTTGTTTCATTCCTGAAAATCCCTGCAATAAGTCTGAAGAAAGACAAGTGATGGTTTCTGTATGAAGAAAGGAGAGAAGGCAAATGGGAGTGTTTGGCAAAGTGAACCTCTCTTGACACAATTTGGGAAATACAGCTCAGAAAATACTTGTTCCAGTAGCTACTTAAAAGCCATGAACCTCTGGGGTTGGACGGGGCAGTACATCTTATCTGAGAAGGGCAGGTGTGTCTGGGGAGCAAGGCTGCTCCATTTGGCACATTGATATTCAGCACCTCTCAGAGGAGAAGCCAGGGAGCAGGAGCCTGAGCCGTGGAAGTGCGGCCGCTGAGAACAGGTGACCCTAGGTTCACAGTCCTGGAGCTCCCATTGCCAAAGGGCACTAATTAGTGGGTTACAGAGAAATGACATGGGCCCGAGGTGCTGGCTGATTAGGAATGAATCAAGCATATGTCAAGGCCTCTCTGTGAGGAAACTAGATAAAAGCCTTTCTTGGGCCAGGCATAGTGGTGCACACCTGTAATACCAGCACTCAGGAGGCTGTGGCAGGAGGATCATTCTGAGTTTGAGGCCAATGGACTACATAATGAGTTCAAGGATAGCCCAAACTTCATAGCAAGACCATGTCTCACCACCCCCCTCCCCAAGAAAGCCTTGGCTGGGGACAAAACCAATGTAGAGCAATGACCTTCTGTTCACTACAGTGGTTCCCACATCTTGAGCAGAGCAAGGATTAGTTTGCTCATACATTCAACATGTGTTTTCTAAATACTTGTTATGTACACAGTAAATTTTAGACATGGGGTGAGAATAATAATAAAGCAATCTATCATCTATGATTTTCTCTCAGAAGGGACTTAAAAGTCAATAAGAGAGAGAAATTAAATCATTTGTCATACCAGAACAACAATGCCACAATGCAGTAGGAGACAAGTGACACTTGAGGATCCCAACAAAAGTGCTGAAGTTTAAAGAGAAGAGGTGATTTGCAGCTAGAGGTCAGGAAAACTTTCAAAGGTGAAATGCAAGCTGACCTCAACCTTGAAGAATGAACAAAAACTTGAATGGTCAAAAGAGAAATGTCTTAAGTCATTTTCCTCATTGCTGGGACACAGTACTCAAGACCCAGAATTTAAAAGAGGAGAGATTTGTTTTGACTCATGTTTTTAGTCCATAATTGGCTGGCTCCAAAGCAAGAAGACATGGTGGAAGAAAGAGAGTAGCTGCTCACTTTATGGTAGCTAGGAAGCAGAGAGTGAAGAGAGGAGCCAGGCATGGAGATGCACCCTTCCAGGCCATGCTCCCAGTGGCCCACCCTTCTGACCAAGCCCCACCTCTTAACAGCACATCAACTATACCTTCCCAATCAAAAGCCCTGCCATGAGTGCATGAGGCTTTGCGGCGGGGGGGGGGGGGCATCTAGGAATAAGCAAACTGGGGGGCGGTGCATGAGCAAGAGGCAGGAATGAAGAGTATGTGGCAAAGGGGGTATTCCTACTGTAATGAAATTTAGAAATCAAGGTGGGAGAAATAACTTAGGTCTTGACTGCATCCTACAAAGGGTCTGAGATGCCACTGAGGCTAATCCTATGTGTTTACACATGAAGAATACAAGCCATTACAGCAGCTCTGCAGATTTTACATGCACAGCAGCTGCTGAGACAGCCCCAGAGCATCAGGGGTGTGCTGTGTGGCTAAAGATAGTGGGACCAGGAGCCAGGAACCCAAGGAAGAGGGTTATGAGGTAAGAGACTTATAAAACACCTAAGCAGTGTTTTCTGAGAGAGGTGTGGTAGAGGGGCATTGAAATAAGAGATGTGAGGAAATTCCCTTATGGTCTCTGGAAATTTAGCATATCAGAAAATAATTGTGAGCTGAAAGAAGCAACGGCAGATGTCTGTGCTCTCTTTTCCCCGGAAGTCCTACTCCACAGCCCCCAGTGGGTAAATGGGCATGCTCAGCATGGAGAGATGGTGATTTCAGTGGCACTGACTCTTACTTTTCCAGAGAAATTTTAATATGCCTGTGTTTGAAAACAAGTCCTTGATTCTCTGTTTACTTCTCCATTGGTTCACCTTCAGGCAATAGCAGGAGTGTTCTGTCATTGTCCTGGGCCAAAAGTATATTCCAAGCTGATTCTACTCAGACTCACACAAATGTAGCATTCCCTCCATCATGGCAACTGGCTGGAAAGGGGCCAGGTGATAGTGTGAGGTTAAATCAAATCAGGACTGAGCAGAGTCTCAGGGTTCAGTCAGACAGAGAGCATTTCTTCCAGATGGCCAGAAAGGAGTGCTGGCTACTACAAAGGGAATCCTTCAAAGGGATAGCAACCAGAAAGATAGACACTCCCAGCTCAGGCAGTACTGGAGTCCCTCCCTAAGGACACCCATTCATTGCAGTTGAGGGTCCACTGTCCATGTAACTCTTGAGCAGCTGATGCCAGGACACCATTTCTCATCTACTGAAGGGAAAAGAAAAAATATGAGAAAAGGAAAAAAAATGGAAACAAAGTCTTTGCAAATAGGAAAGGATGGAGGGGGTGAAGGGAGGGCAGGGGAAGGGGAAAAAATAAGAATCAAGATACATCATGTAAAGGTACAAGATCCCAATGATGAATGTAACTGTACTGTATACCTAAAATGTACCAATAAACTTAATGGGGAAAAAGAAAGAAAAGTATCCAAATGCTTGACAGGCTTCTGTTGGCAAGGCTATAGGGAAAGACATTCCAAAAGTGCTGAGGGAGTGCACCTTCTACACCCCATCCATATACTGCCCCGTGCAGTGGAGCTTCCTCTTCCCTGACCCTTGGTCACATCATATGGACATTGCACATCTTTAAGCAAGATAATGACAATACTTAGCTTCTCTACTTCTGTTTCACACCAACCATTGCAAACTCTGCCAATAATCAGAGTTTGTACTGCTTTTCGGCAAAAACACACTGAAAATGACATCATAGGGGGAAAAAAGACCATCCCTTTACAAAAGCAGCAGGAAATCAACCAATAACAAATGCTGGCAGGCTCTGGGGAAAGAGGAACCCTGATCTGCTGCTGGTGGGAGTGTAGACTGGTGCAACCACTGTGGAAATCAGTATGGAGATACCTCAAAGAACTAGGACTGGAAGTCCCATTTGACCCCACTATTCCACTGCTGGGGATCTTCCCCAAAGAATTACAAGAATCATACCACAGCGATATATGTGCACCCTTGTTCATAGCAGCACTGTTTGTAATAGCTAAAACTTGGAAACAGTCCGAATGCCCATCAACTGGAGACTGCATAAAGAAAATGTGGTTTTTTAAATAAAATGAAGTACTACTCAGTCATCAAAAATGAGAAATTAGAGACATTTATTGCTAAATGGATGCACATTGAGGCCATACTCTTAAGTGAAATAAATAAGACACACGTATAAATACTGAATAGTTTCTCTAGTGTGAGAAACTGAAAGTGTAAATAAGGACTAAAAGGTATAATAGGTAATGTGAAATAGGAAGAAAAGGGGCAAAGGGCAAGGGGAAGTAGGAGGGGTAGGGGAAAGGAAAGAAGGGAATGGAATTAATATGAGAAAATGAAAAAAAGGAAACAAAGTCTTTGTAAATAGGGAGGGGTGGAGGGGTTGAAGAGAGGGCAGGGGAAGCGGGGGGGGGGGCAAGTAACCCAGGAAAAAAAAAAAAGCAGCAGAAGAGAGAGCAAGGAAGGGAGAGGAACTCACTCTTTTACCAGGAACCCATTCTTGTGATAACAGCATTAATCCATTCATGTGGGCAGAGCCTTCATAACCTAATCACTTCTTAAAGCTCCCACCTCTCAACACAATTACAGTGGGGATTAAGTTTTCAAACATGGACTGTAGTGGGCATATTCAAACCATAGAGGTGAAGATATGGGAATGTTAATGCATTGCTGATGGGAGTGCAAATTGGTGTAGGTCACCATGGGAAAAATTAGCAGTTCTTCAAAAAGTTAAACATAGAGGGCCGGGGATTTAGCTCAGTGGCATCATGCCTGCCTGGCAAGTGCAAGGTCCTAAGTTCGATCCCCAGTACCAAAAAAAAAAAAAGGTTAAACATGGAATTACCGTGTGACCCAGCAGTCCCACTCGTAGGAATATTTCCCAAAGAACTAAAAACAGATACTCAAGCATTTGTATAAGAATGTTTAGATTAGCATTAATTACATCAGCCTAAAGGTAAAAACAAACCTTATGTTCCTTCACCAATAAATGAATAAACAGAATGTGGTATAACCATACAATGGATCATGCTTCAACTTTAAAAAGGAATGAAATACAGGTACATACATGGATGAAATTGAAAACATTATGCTCTCTGAAACCATCAAACCACATGTTGCATGAGTCTATGCATGTGAAATGTGTGGAAAAGGCAAATCCATAGAGACAGAAAGCAGATTACCAGCTGCAAGAGGGTAGAAGAGAGGGAGGTTGGAAAAAGACTGATTAATGGACAGAGAGTTTTGGGGGGCACTAAAAATGTTCCAGAATTAGATAGTGGTGGGGATTGCCCAACATTGTGTGTGTACTGGAAACCACTGCCTTGTACACATCATTAAAATGGTGAATTTTATTTTATATGACTCACTTAACAAATGATGCACTGCAAAATGGATTTTTAAGCAGTATGCTGGTGCTTTGCTTTGACATAGTTTAATGTAGCCATCTTGCAACGTTTCCCAGCAATTCCTTTTTTTGTCTTTAGACACATAGTTCAGTAATTCCAGATGCCAGAATCATGATATATAGGCTGGTCTGTAATCAGATGCCTATTTCTGGGTAGCATTTGTCATGGTCTTGTGGCAGGTTCAGATTGTCACATGAAGTACATGGTGGTTTCTAACATCCCTCTAATGTAATATTTCCAAAACACAACACTAATTCCTTCCAGTGCACACTTTTGTTCTTCCTCCACCATCCTTGCCATGTTAAATAAATATTTCCTTCACAATGTATATGCAATTAATGCTTGTTGACCTCCTAAGTGGCTTTGAAATCTACACATCTCTTCATTACCATGGCCACCACTTTATTTCAGTGTGCCATCATCCTTTATCTGTAAAAGACTGGCCCTGCCACATGTTCTCTTAATCCTTTTCAGTTTGTTTTCCACACTCTATCTACTTGAAGTTTCAAAATGCAAATCTAATAATTTAAAGTCTTTAATTGACTTCCCACTGATTTTAGAATAAAAATCCTCAAGTACGGAATAGTCTACAAGGCTCTGTGTGACCTGGCTCCTGCTCACCTCTCCAGCCTTCCCATCAAGTCGCTCCACTCCCGTACAGGTCAGCTTTCAGTTGCTTGAGCAAAACACCTGGCATCCACAACTTAAAGGAGGAGAAGTTTATTTGGCTCTTGGTTTCAAAGGTTTCAGTCCCTCTAAGGTCAGCTGCCTCTGAGGCAGACGCCTCATGGCAGAAGGGTGTGGAGGAGCAAAGCTGCTCACTTTTGGTGGCCAGGAAGCAGAGCACTAAGGAAGAGCACCTGCAAGAGATAGGCCCTCCAGGAAGCAGGGAGATAGGTCTTTCACAAATGGGAAGTGGAGAGAGGGAGATGGAGGGAGGGGAGAGAGAGAGAGCAGGGAAAGGGGATATAAAAAGAATTAAGATGTGCTATGTACATGTACCAAGGCCCCATGAGGAATGCAATCATTATGTACTGC
Organism: Heterocephalus glaber; assembly: GCF_000247695.1. The sequence goes on along the minus strand of NW_004624778.1, from coordinate 14,088,220 downwards.
AAACATGTACTCATAAAAATAAAAATTAAAAAGAGAGAGATACATCCTCTAAAGGCACACCTGGGTGATCTACCTCCTCCAAGAGCCCCAACTCCTAAGAGCACATTCAGCTATGAACATTAGTGGATGAATCCACTGATGAATATAGCACCCCCATGATCCAATCACCTCTCCAGAAGTCTCTTCATCCAGTCAGCTGACAATTAACTAGCACAACTCCAGTCATGGAAGATTCTCTGTGTGTCTCTACCTTAGTGCAGTCATAAACATGCTCATCTTTTTCTCGAACACTCTTGGCTCCTTTCTGGACTTACCAAGCCTCACAAATTTTCAGAGTGGATGGAATGTCACTTCCTGAATATCACTCTGCTGGGTTCCCTTGTGTGGACTTTCTAATTGCCTAGGGCTCCTCTTGCACAGTACATACTGCTCTTATAATTGAAATGTTATGTGATCAATTGCTCAGTGTCTGACTCCTCCTCTAAGATGTGAGACTCCTGTGGGTAGATACTGGCTTGCTCCATGCTGGAACCCCAGTGCCAATGATAGTGCCATGTAGATGGCTGATGGTTAATATATTTATGTGGGCTTGATATTATGGAATGCAATTGGGCCTCACAGATTACACCATAGTAATAAGTTGACACCTTAGTAACAGTGAGTGGGCACCCTGTCAGAGAAAGAATGCAGCCTCAATGAGTTAGGGGCATTGTTTCTAATTGCAGAAACAGGGTGGGGTGAAGGGAGCGGGCCTAGTGCATCCTCACCAAGGAGCCCTATTCTGGCCAGATGAGCACACTCAGCATCTCAGAAGAATGTATGCGTGGATGGAGAGCGGAAAGGTGACACCACCTCATCAGGAGCTAACCTTGGGATGAGAAGTGGAAAACCATCAGATCTTTCATCCTGCCGCAGTGAAGCACCTGCTAACTTATTTCCTGGACAGTAGCATGTCAAAGAAGCTGCTGCTTCCTATCCTACTTCTGGCTTTATTACCAAAGGTCCCTTTCTTATTTTAGTAGGACCCCCAAAGGTGGGATAGAAATCCAGATATAGGTGGTGGGAGAAAGCTGAAGGTATCTCTTATCAGCCTCCTAGGCTTTCTGAGTGTCTGACATAACTTTGTATTTCTTACAGAAAACAAGTGTCAGTGAGGGTGATGAAGAATTAGTTCCGTAAGTTGTTTGAAGCTAAAAATGATGTGTTAGGAATGACACTGAGCAAGGAGACTCCTTAGCGCCTTCCTTCTGAGCTTTCACTTTCTCCATTAATGAGGTCACGCCATGGACTGCAGGTGGCAGAACAAATGTGAGTGAGGCCAGGAAGGAAGGGTGAGTACAGAGTGTGTCTGACGGGGATGAGCTGGTCCCAGTGTCTAGAGCCTCCCAGGCCGGACAGGAGGTATCCTGGCAAAATGATGGAGCATGAAGGAGATGGATCAGCCCATACCATGCTTCTAAGGACCTTGGAGATGGAGGATGTGGCAGACCAGAAACAGACTGAGCTTGATGTCAAATCAGAAGACCAAAGTTATAGTTTGTAGGCACTGAGTGTAAGGGAAGAAGTGATCCACAAGCCCGGCATGCAAACCCTAACCTCGTTTCTGTCCTTGGTATGGTTTGGGGCTGGAAAGTTGGATTATACAAAGGGTGGCAAGTGCTGGCCACCAGGAACACCTAAGAGTTTCCAGGCAAGAACACCTGATTAACGGCACTGTCACCAGCTAGCAATAAGAGTCCCAGAGACATTTCTCAGGCTCTGGCTTTGACCTGCTCCTGTCCCAAAACTGTTACCACTAAATTTCGCTGTCCTTGAATCTAGCCCATACTTTTTTCCTAAAGGTCGTGATTTTGTAAAGTTGAAACAGTGATAAAGATAAGATCCTGTGCTTTGGTCCAAAAATTAGCTGCACTTTTATAATACAAGAAAGATGTGGTTTGGCTTAGAGTGACACTTTGAACCTCTTAAGAGTTAATAAGTATTTGTCTTGCTCTGAAATGGTCCATGTACCAAAGTCTACATTTGGATGATGATGGCAGTGTTGTGTGCCCTCTGTTCCCCTTTCCCATGAGTCTATTAATTTTATTATCAGATATCAAGGGCTCTGTGACTTGATCTCAAGGCACTTACAGACTAAGTATTTCCCTGAAGAGCTTTAAAGGAAGTTGATTTCCTTTTGCAAGCTCAGCACAGGAGTAAATCTCTGTCTTACACGTTTGTGTAAAAAAGTAGATCAAACAAAGACTAAACAAAAGACTAAACAAAGACTAGATCACAGTTAAACAGCCAAGACTGCACAGCAGAGGGAACAATGGTAAGAAGTGATATACAAAGGAGCCCCCTGGATTTGTAGCATTCCTAAGACTTTAAAAGCACTTTCACTCACCTCAGTTGATCCCTTTCCACACAGGCCTATGAGATAAGCTGGGCAGGTGCCTCTAGTTGAAGGATGGGGGAATCAGATAAGCTGAGAGATGCAAAGGCTCCCCACCTTTTCAGTGTCAGAGCTGGGGCTAGAAGCCAAGTTGCAACTTTCTTTTCTCAGTAGTTCAGATTGAACCTAGGGCTTTCCCACTGAGCTCCATCCCTAGCTTGCTAGCCTGCCTTTCTCCTCTCTCTCTCTCTCTCTCTCTCTCTCTCTCTCTCTCTCTCTCTCCTTTCTTTTTTATTTTAAGAAAGGGTGCCACCAAGTTGCTAAATTTCCCAGGCTGGGCTAAAACTTGCAATCCTCCTGCTTCAGCCTCTTAGAGTGCAGGGATTACAAGCATGTACTACCATGCCCACCTCAAATTGCAATTTGAAGTTCAGCTGCCTACACATAAAACTGTCTTGCATGGATGTATGCATAAAACATCTAGTTTAAAATCAGATTGTCTTACAAAAAGTTTCTCAATGTATTGGTTTAATTAAACTACGAATATGTAACAACATTTAAGTATTTTAAAAATCTCCTTAGGTGTAAATCTCTGCTCCCACAATGGGGCGAAGTTGGGCAAGAAGTCATCTCATCCTCAAAGCACTCACACATAAGTCAAGAGCTCAGATAATTCCAGTGCAAAACTGATGACACGAGCTAAAGGGCAGAACCACTGGTCCAAGGTAGGATTAGAATTGGACAAAACTTTAGACTGTGCTGTGGTTGAATTATTTACAAGTTCAGAGAGAAATGCCCAGAAGTTTTGTTCTTGTTATTTTAAATGAACCTTAACTGAGCAGGCCTCGATGCTGAATACAGAAGCAACTGTTCATATCTGACTGTTCTTTCTGGCTGACCCAGAAGGAGGTCTCTCTGGTCCTCTCTCTGCTTTTTGTTTTTGTTTTGTTTTGTTTTGTGACAGGGTCTCGCTATGTAATTTAGGTGGCCTTTGAACCCACTATGTAGCCCACGCTGACCTTGAATTTACAGTGATCCTCCTGCCTCAGCTTCCCAAAGGCTGGGATTACAGGTGTTCACCACTATGCCTGGATCTCTCTGCTTTTTGAGTTAGTTTGGCTGTTGACTCCTGTGGCATCTTCCTCCCTCAACATCCCCCTAGTTTGTGATATTTTCTTATTCCTGTCCCTCACTAACTAAAATTCTGGTCTTTCTGAAGGGTGCTAATGTGCCAGGTTGGTAAAACAAAATGTAACCTTTCTCTCCCCACCGTTGTTTTTTGATCAGCGGCTCTCAAAGTGCAGTCCCCAGGCTAGCAATTTAATTTTTATCTGGGAATATGCAAGAAATATACATCCTCTTGTCCTATCCCCTGAATCAGAATAAGGTTCTACTTACTGAATCAGAAATTCTGGAGTTAGAGCCCAGAAATCTGTATTTAATAAGTCAGGTGATTGTAATTTTCACTGGCTTAGAGAATAGGAACTTATGCAGCTGGACCCCAGGCTGCCTGCTCCTTGCAGCTGGTCCTGCCGCTTCCTTACCTCCCTGTACCACTAGAGTCTATCCCGCCTGTGTCACTTTTCTTCCCTTTATGTATGTTTGTCTATGTTGCTTTTAAGGCCAAACCTGCCTGGGACCTGGAGCTCTCAAGGAAAAGCCTAGTGCCTACCCCTGCTCCCAGAACATTCCACACACACACACACACACAAACACACACAGGGCTTTCTGGTCCTTTGATGTCACCTGATCTCAAATGCACGCTGTGCTTTCCTGTAACTGGGGGTCACTGTCTGCTTCCCAATTCTATTTATGTCCTACTGCATGTCTACTGGGTGTGAGGGGTCTTGCTCTGTCCCTCCCCTGACTTGTCCTCTTTCCCCAAGGGAAGTGTTTGCCATTCTCCTGCCCATCTTCCTGCCTTGTGTCTTCTTGATCCTCCTGGAGGCCCATCAGAATCCTACCTGACCACCATGCACTCGAGCAGCTTCTCCAATGCCAGCCCTGTCTTGCCCGGCTTACCCTGTATTAGTGTTCTAGTCTGTCTCCTACTTCTACCAAAGTTCAGGCATCTATGCACTCCTTCCTCTTAACCTGAAGGGTCACCTTTTTCCATTGTTTTGTAAATTTATGCCTGTATTTCATTGACAAAACATCTTCTTCTCCCCCTTTCGGCCCACTCTAGCAAGCCACTGATAATTGTGTGTGAGCGATCAGCAGTGGTTCATCTGCCTAAGCCTTCTTTGTAATCTCCATCATGTCAAATACAGTCCCAGGAGGGCTAGGACACTTAGGAAATGATCCTACTGGGGGAGATTTCCTTTCAGGGTACCTATTCTAGGCAAAAACACTATTGTGAGTGCTTTGGATATAATAATTTAATGTTATATAATGACATTCATTAACAAATCTTACTAACACAGAGTTGTTTGTTTTATTGTACCTTAGATTGATCCCAGGGGCACTGAGTTGGAGCCCCCATTGTGTAGTACAGGCTGGCCCTTTTAAATTTTATTTTGAGGCATGTTCTCGCTAAGTTGCTCAGGCTGGCCTCACACTTGCAATCCTCCTTCATCAGTGTCCTACTGGCCAGGATTATAGGCACGCACCACTGTGCTCAGCTAATACAGATTTTAAGGGGTGCCACTTGCCTGTTTTCTTTACCATGTGCACAGAATTGTGAATAATAGGGTTCACCAGGTCTAAACAGCTACACAAAGCCCTCGTGGCTGGTCTTTCAGGCTTGGCATCAAAGGGACTGAGCTCATACTCTGAAGACTGTATATTTGTGAAGAGATAGATTTTCATATAACTATGTACAAAGCAACCGTGAGTTCTGACACCATCCTCCAGCTCTTTCCACAAGGAATTGTGGATACGCCAAGACTATGTTCTCCTGGGTCTAGCCAGTGCACCTCACACTCAGTATATCTTGCCCTAGTGCTTTACTGAGATGCTGATTTCATGCTTCAGCTTGAGCCCTCAGTAGTAAACGTCCCACCAAAATGTGAGCAAACTTCCCGCTAGACTCAGCCTGTGTGATAGCCCATTTTAGCTGTCAACTTGGATGGGTTAAGGGAAAACTAGATAACTGGTAAAGCATTGCTCTAAGTGTGTCTGTGAGAGTGTTTCCAGAGGAGACAGGTCTGTGGGTGGGAAGACTACGTGGGGAAGACCTGCCCTCAATGTGGGCACCATCCAGTTGGCTGGGAGTTCTGATAGAATAACAAAGGCAGAAGAGAGGCAAATTCACTCACTCTCTTGGGGCTGGAATACCCTCTTCTTCCACTTTTGGACCTCACACCCACAAATTCTCTGGCATTTGGACCTTGGGACCTGCACCAACAGTCCCCTACTTCTCAGGACTCAACCTTAGACTGAGAGTTACACCATTAATTTCTATGCTTCTGAGGCCTGTAGACTTGGACAGAGCCACAGTACCAAATTCCATGGCCCTCAGTGTGTGAAAAGTCTATTGCAGAGCTTCTCAGCCTCCATAATCTCATAGACCATTCCCTTAACCATTCCTCTCTCATATCTATCTACCTATCCACTGATTCTGTCTTTCTGGGGAACTCTGACCATATAGCCTTTATCTAGTGGCTTCTATAAAATCTGCTGTCATCATACCTTCCAGGAGATGCTGGCTGTGTTCTTGTTTGTCTGCTTCCTCTGTGCAGGACCAGTCATTCTTTGCATATGGTGGCAAAAAATGAGTATTTTAAATCTCTCTTGGAAGAGGAATAATATCCTAGAAAGGGATCCAAAAGTGACTCCCCATTACTCAGTACCTTGACACTTTCTGTGAAATACCACTAAACATTCCAGGGAGCAATAGGGCAATATTGTTTAATTACTACTGGCCCTTATTATAAAGATTGTCTTGGATTCCTCACAAAGAGATATCATTGACTATATTACTTAGACAAAGAATCTACGACTAAAGATGTCATGTGATTTATCCAAGGTGAACCAGTTTATGCCAGGCAGAGCACAGTCCAAATCCACACTCCTTCCCTTCTTCTGCTTGCTCAAAGGCTTGGTTAAGGGAAATGTCACTTTGCCCTTCCACCTGCGAAACTCATCCTTTATTGCTACTCTTTGATAACCAGTCCCACCTAGATAATTTTCATCTCGCCCATATAAGCCTCATGTCCTACTTTGGTGGTAACCTTAGAGCTGACTTACTCATCAGAAGAGCCAGGGTACCTACCATAGATGTTAAGTGTGTAGAAAGTGTAACCACATTATGTAGGTTCTAATCTAGGCTTTACTACTTACTAGCAGTTTGGCCAAGCAATGTACCCTTGGGCAAGCTTATTGCCTTCTCTGTACTTTGGTTTCTATGTTTATAAAATAACAATAGTAATAAAACCTCAGTGTCTTGATGCTAATTCCCATTAACCTTGAAGGGTTATGAAGCGTAAGTGCCCTAATTTAGGTAAAACACTTAGAAGGGTGTCTGTACCACATAGAAAACATGTGTTTGTTACTATTTTTATTCATCACTTCTCACCCTTGCCTTCACACTCTCTGTCCTCTTCTGTTGTAGACTACTCCGTTTCCCTCCTCTGCTTTTTCATTTACCTCCTCAGCCCAAAGTGCCTTCAGCTCAATTACTCTCAGAAGGACCTGATTCTGATCCTCTTCATTAATCCTGAATCCAGAAATTAACTCCTTTATCTTGCCTATTTCTTTCTGCATCAAAATACTCTTTGCTACATGACAGTCAGCTGGCATGGACCGTAGATGACCTGGGAAGACAGAACCTCAATTCAAGCCTGAGCTCTGCCACTTATAGCTGCTGGATTTTGGTAGATATTTAACTCCTGAGCCATTCTAAAAATTACTCATCCTAAAATTTTCCTAAAAATTGAAATAATTCTCCTTGCGTATAATCTACACCATAATCATGAAGATTAAAAAAGAAGACGAATGTAAAGATGTTCTGAAGTATATATTGTTACTATTATGGCTTGTATCTAGATGTCCCGCCAAAGCCTCATGCAGTCATAGGTGAGGAGATTTGAAGGTGGATGGATTAGAGTATGTGAATATGGATTAACAGTGTGCTACTGGGATTAAGGGTATGATACTAGGGTTAAGGGTGTGAGTGGCACCAATCAACAGGTGTACAGTCTGAATGGAGACGGAGAATACAAACGGAGAGAGGGAAGATGGGCTTGCTGCCACTGATGCTTGCTGCTGCTTCTGGCTGCCTTCTGCCTATCACCTCATGGACTATTTCTCCTCTGTGTTGCCATCTGCCATGCCACTCTGCCCTGGAGCCAACTGACTTTGGACTGAAACCTGTACTGTGAACCAAAATAAATCTTTCCTTCTTTAACTTTGGGTGTTGGGTCATTTTGTTACAGCAGTGAGAGAAGTAACTAAAACAAATTTTGATACCAGAGAAGTGGGGCTATTGTTATGATGCTACCTGGCCACATGGTTCAGAAGCCTTTGGAACTAGCTTGTGGAAAGATTTTGGGAAGGTTTGGAGATGATAGCTGAAGAAGCACTCCTGGAATGCTATAAACTGAAATTGATGGGAGGGTCTAGTCAGAGCTCAGAAGACCAGAATTTTGGTAGAAATGCAGCTGGTAAAGACCAGGTTCAGGTGGGTTCAGTTAGGAACAAGGACTGCATTGGTAGCTGGACTCCAGATCACGTGTGTTATGCTTTGGCAGAAAATTTGTATACATTTTGCTCTTGTCCAGAGACTGCCTAAAACTGAGATTAAGGGTGACAGACTAATCTTGCAGAAGAAATTTCAAGACAGTCTAATGTTGAGGCCATGGCATGGCTACTGTTGGGAGCTTTTAGTCAGCTGTACCTTGAAAATCATGAGCAAAGAGCCCAGCAGAATGATTTAAAATGGTTTGAGCTTGACCAGAAAGGAAGCTCCAGTAGCAAAGAAGGGGCAGAGGAGAATCTGGTTGCTGAGAAAGAAGAGAAGTTGAAAAGATGGCCTGAGGACATAACAAGAACCAGCAGAAGTCCAAGTTTCACATCCTCAAAATTGCAAAAATGAAAGACTTTGCTTTGAAGAGAGAACTCCAAAGCACCACATTCCCGAATGGCAGAGGCCTGGGAAGTAGCTAATCAGGATTTGGCTCATAGGGCTCAGCAATACAGGGACTCAACCCTACAGCCAAGAGAGAAAGAAGCCTGGTCACTGCTCTAGTTGGGGCAGACCTTGGCATCATCCACATGGTGCTGGTTTTAGGTGCATGCAGAATGCAAAAGTTGTGGTGTCAGAAAGGCATTCATCCAGATTTCAGAAGAAGGCCTGGGAGACCAGGCAGTGTGCCCCTGAGAGGGCAGTGTGTGAAGCTGTGAGTGTGACACTGAAGGGTCTGTGGATGCCCCAGAAGTTTGAAGAAGCCAGGAGTGTGGATCATCTGAGGAAAGCTACAAGGAGTGAGCAAAGATAGCTCAAGAGAGAAACCATGAGAGTTGAAACCACCCAGAGTGCCATAGGGGCAGAACCACCCAAACCCTTTGGATTCACATCCTGTCACAGTCTGTCTCAGATGATGGACAGGGAACTACAGGACTTACTGTTGGCCCTCCTTGGACCCCATTCTTTTCTATTCACTTATTTGTACCCTTTGGAATGGAAATGTTTATCTTGTGCCATTGCATGTTGGAAGTGTTTAACTTTTTTTTTTTTCCATTTTTATAAGGGGCTTGAAACTAGGAGTTTGCCTTAAATCTCAGAGGAGACTTTGGACTTGGACTTTTCAGCTGTGCTGAAACTGTTAGGCCTTTGGCAACTCCTAGAGATGGACTAAATGCCTTTTGCATAAAGGGACACACATGAATCTTTGGAGGGCCAGAGGTAGAATGTTATGGGTAGTATCTAAATGCTCCCTAAAAGCCTCATGCAGTCATAGGTGGGGAAATTTGCAGGTGGCTGGATTAGGGTATGTGAATGTGGATTAAGAGTGTGATACTGGTATTAAAAGTATGATGCTGGGGTTAAGGGTGTGGATAATGAAAGCCCTGTTCTGGGTGTGAGTGGCACCAATCAACAGGCTTTCAGCCTGGATGGAATGCGCTGCTTCTGCTGCTGCTGCTTGCTGCTTTTGCTGCCTTCTGCCTTCCCTGCCATGAACTGTTGTTTTTCCTCTTTTATGACCCTCTGCCATGCCACCCTGCCTTGGAGCCAGCTGATTATAGAACTGAAACCTCTACAAACTGTGAGCTGAAATAAACCTTTCCTCCTTCAACTTGTAGGTGTCAGGTATTTTGTCTCAGCAACAAGAAAAATAACTTAGATAATTACTTTGTAACTATTATCTGAGAAAATTCACTGGAGTTGGCAAAGTTCACGGTCAGCCCCTACCTCCCAAGTGCCTTTTTCTTTTTTGGGCAGCTACCCCTCTTGAGTATATCCTAGTGAAACTACCTCTCCACTAAGAGACGCAAGTACCCAATTAGCACTCGCAGGAATAAGGGACTCCACCAGTCGAGGGTCTGGGCACTGGCATCAGAAACCAATTTTGGTTAATTTAAGCAGAAAGCATTTACTGAGACTCAGAGAAGTCACAAGAGGTTGGAGGGTCCAGCCTGGAAAACGAATTGTAGAAACTGACACAAAGAAGGCAGAGTCTGTTTGCTGCTGTTGTGATGAAAAACCAGTCTTTGCATCTGGAAACTACTCATGCAAAGTACAGGGTCCTAGGAGAAGGCAGCCCCCAGAGTGTGCTTAGGTCAGGAATCCAGCTCCCAACTCTGCTAGGGTGGGGAGAGCAAGGGCCTGGTCTCAATGTGGGATTTTGGCCTCAAGACACCAGACACAAGATGTGGGGATAAGATCTCCTCAACACTAGTGAGGAAACATCCAGGTCAAAATATGATATATGCCCACTGGAGAGAGTGAGCATTCTCCAAAGAGTTTATATTTTAAGGACCTTATAGCTAAGTTTCAAGAAGGAATAAAAGAGAATTTGGCAACAGAAATCTTCATAGGGCTCCCAAATCAAGCATTGCACCCAGCTGGCTCCTAGCCCACTGGTAAAGCCATCTCAACCTCATAAGTCACCACAAGGTCCTTCCAACCCTTTGATGGCTGGGCCTTGGGGTCTAGGTTTGAAACATGGGCAGTTTTGCCTTGCAGTGTCCCTTCAGGGCCACACCTAATGGCTTGCTCAGCCTCTCTGCTCCAGGACAGTTCATTCTTGCAGATCAATTTGACCAACAGTTAATCTAGGCCTCCTGAATAATATACAGCCCCTCTCCAAGAAAGAATCTGTTCCTTGAAGGCTCTGAGAAAATACCAGGAGAGAGTCTGAGGACCAAGTCTACCTCTGCTTCCACTACTTGCATCGTGTGTGTCAATGCTGCTTCTCCTCTGGCCTCTTCTATTAGAAATCTACTACAGTTTCTTATTTCTGACCTGGTGTTTGAGAGGCAGAAAGGAAATCAGAACCCTGTATTAAATTTTCTACCACACTGGCATCCTTGAAGGAGTGAATCAGTTTCCATTTCCTGAATTCCCAGCTGACATTTGAAATCTGCTTTTATTGCACTTTCCTTGGAGGTGAGGTGCCATTCTTGTTTCCTGGGAGGGCTGCAAGGCTGTGAGTTACTCTCAGGGAAATATTTCCCTTTGTTTTTATCTCCTGACTTCATAGAGCCAGTGACTGCCTTAGGGCAAGTTGGAAATGGGCTCGGGGATCCATAGGCCTTGAGCAGGGTTGATTCTCCACCTCTGCTTCTGGCTGCTGGAGATTTTTTTCTCCCTTGCTCTTTATTTACTGTCACAGGTATTTTCTAATTAAGTTTTGTCCACAGAGCTAAACCATGGCCACCTGAGTTTCCCAGAAAAGATGGCTTTTTCCTTTTAACACTTGTTTCTTTTTTTTTTTTTTTTTTATTGGACATAAGGTCTCTATCTGCACAAAGGTGTTATCCCTAACCCCTGGCTTTTTTTTTTTTTTTTTTTTGGTACAGGGGATCAAACTCGGGACCTTGTGCTCTCAAGGCAGGCACCAGAACCACTGAGCTAAATCCCCGGCCCCAGATGGCTTTTTCCTTGAGAATGCATCTCTCGAAGACATCTCAGTTTGGAGATGCAATTTGATTTTTTGATAGCATTTTCCTGGTGATTTTAGGATTGAGTTATGCTACTGACTGAACAACCAAAGAATCATCACATTTGTTCACTGTTACATAGAAAGCACAGAATGCCATCAAATGACATGATTTCTCAGCCTTGTTACTCAGACCTGCTGGGGGCCAGTTGAAGAGGGACCAAAATGAGAAGGGTGGATTTGAAAACTTCAGTGTGGGCTGTAAATGGTGGCACATGCCTCTATTCCCAAATTTTGGTAGGCTGAAGCAGGAGGATTGCAGGTTCAAGTTCAAGCTGGGCAATTTAGTGACTTAGTGAGACCCTGTCTCAAAATAAACAACAACAACAAAGGGCTAAATGTAGCTCACTGCAAACACAGTACTGGGGGAAAAAGCGTTTGGCAATCTCTTCAGTAGACAAGAGAGGTGTAACAATCTGGTCATTGTTTAGGGGCCAGTAAGGGAGGCAGCCAGGACAGGGAGGAGGAGGTGGAGTGTGGGAAGCTGATCATCACGGCTTCCTGCTCTGACAGTGGAAATAGGGTGCAGAGTTCCCACAAAAACGATTGAACAAAAGCCTTAACACTAGATGTATTGGCTCTAATAATCTCAACAAAGTGTCTCATTCAGCTCCCACATAATTGGATTGCTAAATTTGGGGGGAAAAAAATGAAAGGTATGAAATCATCATGGATCATTGCAACTGCAGTGTATTTTCAAATCGTTCTCATCATTCTTCGTTCCTGAAACTAATTATTGTTCCTGTTCTTTTTCCCTTCTTAGTTAAATTTGTGTCATGATCATTTAATTCACTGCCATAGTCCAGTGTTATTGGCCTCAGCTCAGCAAATTTATTTAGAATACCAATTTTGTCTCTAAAAAATAGAATACCAATTTTATCTCTCTGTAATAACAGAAAGAATATGACTTTTTAGTAACTGAGACACAATATTAGCAAACAAAGAATTTTTGTTTTCCCTGTTTGATCGGGGAACTCACAGACAATTGACCTGAGGGCACCAACTAGAACCAGTGATTTTCTGTTGGGTCCTACATGCAGCATCTTACAGGCTCTCTGTTGTGGTTCTCCTAGCAGTAGCATCACTAGGCACTGGTCAGAAATGAAATGAAATTTTAAGTCCTACCCAGACTGCTTGCAACAGAAATCTGTGGGTGAGACACAGCCACCCATGTTTTAATAAGTCCTGAGGCCAACTCTGATGCAACCTAGAGTCAGAAACCCACTTCTTTCAAAGATCTTCCAAGAATCCTTTGCTGCTTTATGTTGTTTTGGGAAAGAGGAAAACCCTGATTGCTGTCATCAAGAGGGGTGTGGCAAGGAAATTAACTCTATAATTTCATTGTTAAAAGATTTACAGGACCTTTTTGTTGTTGTTTTTAATTTATTTATTTTTATTTTTCCTGTGCTAGGAATGAAACCCAGGGGCTTGCACATGGTAAGAAAGTGCTTTTCCACTGAGCTACAGTCTCAGGCCAACAAGTTGAATTTTTTAATATCATGAGGGAAGGTACATACATGATGGTGGTGTGTCCAAAAGAGCCCTTCAAGTCGTCCATTCAACTTGGTCACCAGTCAACTGCTGAATCTTGAGCAAGTCACATCTTGCTTTGCTTATCAGTTTTCTCATCTATAAAAAAAATCAAGAAATTGGACAGGTGCAGTGGTGCTCACCTAAGCAGAGAAGGCTGAGACAGGAAGATCACAAGTTAGAGCCCAGCCTGAGCAACTTAGTGAGATCATGGCTCAAAATAAGAGAATAAAAAAACCTGGGGGTGTAGTTCAGTGGTAGAGTGCTTGCCTATCATGGTGCAGGACCTTAGGTTCAATCTGCAATAATGCTTTTTAAAAAAATAGGAAACTGGAATGGAATTGTTAGAATTTCTTATTCTAATAACCTTTGACTCTTTAAATGCTGGTTTTCCAAATTGGGCAAATAAAAATATGCACCATTTTATTGTATTGTATTGTATTGTATTTTTTTGGTACTGGAAATCAAACTCAGGACCCAGCGCTTTTGAGGCAGGCAGAACCACTGAGCTAAATCCCTGGCACACCATTTAAAATATATACATATATATATATATGATATATTATAATATATTATATATATTTAAATTTCAATTTTCATATTGAATTTCAAGTAAACCACAAAAAATGTTAGTGTATATACCTGTATAAATAAGTGTACATAGGATATACTAAAAATTATTATCTGACATTTAAATTTTGTTGACATGTTTTATATTTGTTAAACTGAGCATCTGTTTTTGAATGCCAGTTTTAATCAATCCAATCTGTGAGAATGCAAAGGGCCCTGCTGTACCAGGGAGGGACAGCAGAGGGAATCTTGAGTTGGGGGGCCAGGGTAAAGGAAACAGGAGTCTGGTTCTGAACCAATCTTAGGAAGTCCCTTCCCCTCCCCTCTCTGGGACCCACTTTTTTCATCTGTACAATGAAGGTCATTGGACTAAACTATCTCAAAGACTCTGTTCAGCTCCAAATGTCTGTTAGTATTATTTTTGGCTTTTTCACTCTCTTTGGATCTGTGAAAGGCATTTATTTCCTGTCCTTTTCTCTCTTTTTTTACTCGTGGGAAAAATGGATTGATGGTATGAAATTTTAAAAATAAATATTATTGAACTGTCAACTGAACTCCTTGAAAATAACCTTGACATTGAAAATGACTGACAGAATGATGGACCCTAACTTTGGTCTGATAGTGTCTGCCCTTTAAAGGCTCACAACTTAGTTATGACAGCTACAACAGGTCAGTTGTTTCCTTTGGGTACCTTCCTCCTGTGAGTACCATGCGGAGAGGAAGAAGCTCTGGGGTAGGGCACTGTTTGTTAACATCTGGGTCCCATAGGCAATGAACAATCACACGTCTGACAAGGGATTTAAAGCTATTCATATTTTTTGCCAGGTGTTATAATGAACATTTATTATTTTATAAAACAAGTGATTCTTCTAAAAAAAAAAAACCCTTACAATTATTCTCAAATGTTCACTTTTCCCAAATATACATTGTTAGAGTGACTGAAATGCAATCTGTCCCTTGCTCTCTGACTGACTTGCTTTGTGCAACAATTGGGTCCATGACTAATAATTGAGCTGATGGTACTTGGAGAATACAAAAGAATAAAGAAATGTAAACTAGGTGTGGTTGCAAATTCCTGTAATCCCAGCACTCTGGGAGGCTGAGGATTGCAAGATTAAACCCAGCCCAGGCAATTCAGTGACTTAGCAAGACTTCTTCTCAAAAAATACAAAGCAAAAAGTTGGGAGGATGAAACCTAGTTCAAAAGCCTTGGGTTTAATCTGTATTCTCTCTCTCTCTCTCTCTCTCTCTCTCTCTCTCTCTCTCTCTCTCTCACACACACACACACACACACACGAAGAAAAAGGAATAAAGTAGGCACACTTGTTCTTGTTAAGAATGGAAAAAAGAGGAGAAAAAAGGTAAGCACGAGGAAAGAATATATCTAAGAGAAAAATGGAGAAGGAACAGAGTGGGACTGTGTTCTCATTAAGTGTGTGACTGTAACTGACCTGTTGTAGCTGTCAGGACCCAGAGACTGGGAAACCAGGGTCAAGGAAGTCAGTTTCCAGGAATCGCTAGGTTTGTTGGGAGGAGCTTGCTCTTAAATTGCTTTGGATTCTAGTGTGTCACAATAGTGACTCTACCCTGTCATAAAAAGCTCAGCTCCTATTATTTAAGTCTGATAAACATTTGCATGGGTTTAGTCCTGGATGTTCTTCAACTTTATTTCCTCGAAGAAGAAAGAGAATTCAAGAGTGACCACAGAAGAGAAAAGTAATCAAGATGTTGGAACCAGCAGGAGAGCTGGAAGACACCACTGGGTGTCACTTCTCCTCAGGTATCTCACTGAGTTTGGCCCTCTTTGGTGATCTGCTTTTTGGCTTGCAGAAGTGCTTTCTGAACCATCAAGAGCCTCAGGGTAGTAACTGCTGAAGTAAGTTTGGCTCAAGTTCTCTGTGCAGTTTGTACATTGGAGAGAAACTGGAAGTTAGTTGGGTTTTTGGCCAGCTTTGATGCTTGAAGGAAAATTAACTAAAAGGAAGGTTTAAAGGGGCTCCCAATTTTGTATTTTTTTAGACCATTTCCAGATCACCCACTGAGAAATAAAGAACATTCTGGGTTCAGTAACTCTTTTCTCAGGTACATTGCTAAGTGAAATAGTTCTGAAAAAGACAAATAGGTCTATTTGTCTAAGTATCATCAGCCAATTATTAACTTTTTAAAATGTATTCTAAAAAACACTGTTGATATGCTATCTCTTTCAATCTTTTCAACAGTCATAGGAGGAAGGAAGTACAGGTTTGTTATCCTGTTTGAGAGGGGAAGTGCTGGGGATTGAACCTAGGGCCCTCTCATGCTAGGCAAGTGCTCTACTGCTGAGCACCTATTTTTCAGATAAGGAGACTGAAGGTTCAAGGTCACCCTGTGAGTTAAGGGACAAAGCCACAACTGAAAGGTGGGGCTTCCTGGGGCCCTCTTGCATCATCTAAGATGACCAAAATTCAGGGTGCACTTAATTCCCTTGATGTCAGAAGTAAGGATCAGAAGCACTGAATTTGGTTAATATTTGTTTTAAACACTGCCTTGTTCAAGAAATGAGTCATACTAGAAATGAGTCACAGAAGTTCAACTGAAAAGCCAATTCGAATTGAACCACTTTCATATGAAGAGAGACTGAGCTGATTATAACTATTTGGACTCAAAGAGGACAGTATGAAGGGAACTAATGAAGGGAACTTAGCTTTTGTTTCAACAGTAGAAACCACATCATAGCTGGGTGTAGAGATGTTCACCTGTAGTGCAGCTGAGGCAGGAGGATCACTTGAGCTCAGGAATTCAAGACCCACCTGGGCAAGAAAGAGAGAGCCCTGTCTGGAAAAATAAGGAAAAGTAATTAGACATCACCTTCTTGAAGGCTGGGAAATGTTTAAAAACAAATGCAAATAGCAGGTTCTTACAATTCATTATCAACCGGGTAACTCTGCTGGACAGGATTGGCACAAACTCCCTCTCCACAGCTTGTAGAAAGCCTAAACTCTGACCCCTAATTTCTGCACATGACCAAAGGCTTATATGCTTACAGTCACCTTGGCTCTAATATCTTTTTTCTGATGGATGACTTTAGTTTATGAACTTTACACTATTCCTCAGAGTCTCCTTCTAGAGTTGGTTTCTAGGTTCTTTCTGTCCTGAACAAAGAACTGGTTAAGAAAAGCACAAAAGATACATTTATTAAAGGTATGCAGGGCGGGGGATTTACCTCAGTGGTTCCAACGCCTGCCTCCCAAGCACAAGGTCCTGAGCTGGATCCCTGGTACCAAAAAAAAAAAAAAGGTTTGCCAAAAAAAAAGAAAACGCTCTGCAGAGTGAGTGTGGGCCAAAAAGTAGGAAAAGAAGCCCACTCTACAGAGTGAAACCCTGTGAAAGAGCACAGTGGCCTAAAGCTCAGTGGCGGCCATCTTTTTGTATCTTCTGCTCCTCAGGTTGATGTCAGGCCTACATCATCCTATCAAAAACCCGCTTGAGTTCTGGCAAGAACAGTTGAAGATAGCACTCTCTGACTGGTTCCACCTGCAGGGGTTGGGATCTGTTCTGGGGAGTGTCCTGAACTTTATAATTAACAGATCATGCCCACTTCCCCAGACAGTTTGCCACACCCTAATATCCTGCCTCATTTATTTGATTACCTATCTTGATAGGCATAGCCTATTTCTTTGATCTCCTTTGCCCTTTTACCAAGAAAGCAATAAGAAATAAACCAAACTTGATAGTAAAGGCCTTTTTTTGTTATAGCAAGCTTGGAGGAAACTAAAAATATTCATATTGCAGAAACACAGTTTTAAATTGTACATTAGCCCTCCCTCTTCATAAAGGTTTTTTGGTCACTGTGCCACTCACCGGCCAGACTCTCTCCTCTATAGAGATATAGATATATGGATATAGATATATAGAGATATATAGATACAGATATAGGTATAGATATTTGGCATCAACTACCTGGCTCCCTCTTGGCCCTCCAGCTCCCTTTTCTTGCCCTTCTTTACTCTCACTAGACTGTCTCCAGAAACTCTAAATTCTTCTCGTTATTTATTAAGACCTGCAGCTCTCTTCAGCTTCTACTCCTTAACCCAGCATCAGCCCATATCACATGAGTGCCCAGTTAAAAAGCAATATGACCATACCAGCACAGAAGGAAGTGACTGGGAGGTTTCTATTTTCTTGAGGCAAATTGTCCTCAAGATGTAATGAACCCCCCTAACCTATTAGGGACTAATCAGAAGTTAACTGGATTAATTGTATGGTCACAGAGTATGTGCAAAATGAGTCTAAAAGAGTGAAAAAAATTAGATTTCATATCTATTTATCACATGAATTACTTAATGGTCATTTGAAAATTTCAGTTAATTTAATTTTTCTTTATAGCTGGGTTATAAAAGTGTGCACATATTAACTAGAAAAAAGGAAGAAATTATTTAAACAAAGAATGCCAAAAATAAACTGTCATCTACAAACATTAAACCAAAGAAACTTAAATTTCTAGCTTGAAAATTTGAGAGTTTTTAAAATTTTCTGTTTCACAGTCCAAGAATTTATTTGCAATATTTGAGACATTAAGTAAATATGTTAAATGGAGAGGCACAGCCCTTACCTAATCCCATCTGCTTCTCCCTGTTAAGGTACACACTAAACAAAATCATATTATGTTGTCAATTACAATATCTTTGATTAACTTTGTCAGAAAAACTAGAATTTTTTCTGTGCTTACAATCATTACAATTATAGCTGACATATTTGAGTACTTCCTAGAAACAATGATGCATGCTTTACATATGCTTTTTTATAAACGAAAACTTCAAATATACACAAAAATAGAACCCCTCAACTCTATCCCCTGTACAAAAAAATTTGTTTTCTGTTATTCCTTTTTCATGCATTCCACACATTTCTAATGAATTATTTTAAAGAATATCTCAGACATCATATTTCATCTATAAATACTTCCATGTGTATTTGTAAGAGATGAGAACTTTAAAAATATGCAACCACAAAACTATGCCACAAAATGTACAATAATTCCCCAACATCAGTCCATATTCAAGTCTTTCTGATTGTCCAAAAATGTCTGTCATAGTTGTTATGTCCAATTCAAGATCCAAACAAGATCTATAAATTGCATTTTGCGGTTACACGTCTCATTTGATGCATAGCTATTCCTTGTGCATATCTGGGGAGAGACAAGAATATTTCATGGAAAGTGTTCTGTATTCCCTAGTACACCATATAAGGGTGTACTTCATTGTATGTGCTATTTCTTTTTTATACCGTGGGTGATTTTTACAATTTAGAATTTATCTCTTTAAGGCCTTGGCTAATTGTATTTTGTGGTGCTGTTAAACATGTACCACTACCCCCTGTATTTTTCTGGTGGATCTTAAACTTTATCTGATTTAGCCTAAATCTGGGGGAGAGGCAAGACTATTTCATGGAAAGTGTTCTGTATTTCCTTGTATACCATGTAAGGCTGCACTTAATGAGTGGCTGTCCCACCTATTGATGCCAACATTGTGAGTTCATATGAAGCTGATCTTATCCATTTTGTGATTCCCTAACTGCTTTCATCTAGATGCTTTTAGCAATCACTGATTAGCAATGTCTATGTATGTATGTGTGTGTATTATACCTTAAATTTGTGATTTTCTAATTCTTTTATTGTTTCTACAATAATTAGCTATGATTCATTTATGTAGGGGAATTTTCCTCATAAATTCCTTGGATGCCCTAAAAAGCCGAACAAATCCTAAAAGGCAGAATAAATGCTTGATTCTATCTTCTTATATTTATC
Organism: Heterocephalus glaber; assembly: GCF_000247695.1. Next base: position 14,068,860 of record NW_004624778.1, on the reverse strand, counting down.
AACTTTCAATACAAGGAATTGGTACCCTAGCAATCTCCCAAAATGATCAATGATGTTTTTATTTTTATTGTTGTTACAAACTTCTGAAACTTTACATTGTGTGTGTGTTTGAATCCAATGCACATATTTTTCTTATTGATCTCCAAATGCCCCAACTTTGGCCAGGGATAGCCTTTGAATTGGTTCTTGTATTATTTTGACATGACCCTAGACATCTTAGAGTAGATTTATTTCCCCAATTCTGAATGTTAATTAGATTTTAAAATCACAACATTCTAGAGTTGAAAAAAGTTTTCAGAATTGTTTAGTTTCCCATCCAAACAGAGCTGTTTCCTTATTAAGGGCTGGAAGCATGTGGGAATATAGAAACTCCCCTCTCATGAGGCAGGCCAAAGAGATGGTCCAGGTGTCAGGAAGTTCTTCACCTCATAGTCAGTTCATTCCAGACTCCCACCTGAAGGGGTGTGATCATTTTACTTTCTGTGGATGTTATAATAGTATAGGTTAGGGAAATCAAGTCACATGGTGGCCACAAACAAAGATTTGGTTTATTTAAACCTCCTTTAGAAATGAGTGTCTATGATGAAACCCTTTAAGTAGACAAGAATATCAAATGAAATGTCAGGTTCTTACTTCCATTGCCAGCCCTACTTTTCAGAAGTTGTCATTGTTAGAAGTTCCTTTTTATCTTTTCAGAAATTTTCTGTGTTCATAAGCATATATAACATCTTTTTAACAAATGGAATCATAATGTGCATATTTTTATGCACTTTTTCTTTTATACTTAACAAAATATCGGCATCTTTTCATACCGAGATGTATCAATCTGCAATATTCTCAATGGCTGCAGAGGATCTCTACCTATAAAGATGTTTCTTAATGGTTGACTTAGCCAATATCTTATTGATTAACTTGGCATACATCTTTGTGCAGTTGTGTAACCATGCCCTTAGGATAAATTCCTGGAAGCTTAGTTATATATGAATTAAAAGTTCATGTGTAGGGGCCAGGGATTTAGTGGTTCCACTGCCTGCCTCACAAGTGCGAAAAAAAGTTCATGTGTAAATTGGTTTAGATTTTGATAGAGATTACCAAATTGTTCATCAAGAAGATCACAAAAATTTCTCTTCACATATTTACTTAATACTCATGCTAACACTGGAGATTAAAAATCACTTGACCTTTGTTAATCTGTAGGTGAAAATGACTTGTTTTATTTTGCATTTTTTATTTTTAAATAAAGCTGATCAGTTGTATTTCTTTATATGTAAATTTAATATTCCTATTCTTCAGCTACTTTTCCATAGGTTTCTTTGTTTTACTTATTGGCTTTTAAACTTATTTGTATATAAAGAAAATAAATTATTTGCTTTTCATGTGTTGCAATTTTTCACAGTTTCACAGTTATATTTGAATTTAATGATATTTTTTCTTGAAGGTAAAGTTTGAGGTTTTATGTCATATTATAGGAGGAATTCCCTACTCCAAGATTACATAGAAATAATGACTCACATTTTGATTTATTACAGTTTGGTTTACTCTTAGATCTTGGGTCCACCTGATTTTATTGTGAAGAGTAAAGTAGCGATCTAATGTCAAACAATTATTGGTTAAATTATTCACCTTTTCTCCAGTGATATGAAATGATACCTATTATGTACCATGAAATACAAACATTGCCATACTGACAAAGTTTATCACTCACAGATGTTTTCATGAAGACTACCAGACAAAGTTCTCCAAGATGGAAAGTGAACCCAGAAAGAAGTAAAGAAATAGAAGATATAATGATACAAAGCTAAAAGTAAAATATATAACAAGCATTGTTTAGAACAACATTATTTTTAAAAATTAGGTCCAAAATTCTGGGTGATAACAACATAGGTGAGAGTGTGTAAGGTTTCAGAGGTAGCATGGGACCAAGAGAAAATAAAAATATACTAATGTTCTTAATATATCCCAGGGTAGGAAGGATTTGTTTAAAACTTTTTGAGGATATAAACTTAAATATACATGCAACAAGTATTTTTGAAGATACTTATAACTACTATATTTATTAAAACTTAACAATCTGACAATATCAACACTTGGTATTTATGTGGAAGAATGAGAATGTTCACACACTTTGGCAGGAGGAGTATATGCTACTACAATTATTTTGAAAAATGGTTTGGTGTTAGCAACTAAAATTGAAGATTCTCATATCCTGTGGTCCAGCACTGGGGACTGAATCCAGGGCCTTGCACATTCTTAATTCCATTCACATTAAGTTCAAAACTATTCAAAAAAGCATAATTTATTCCAATATTCAAACTAAGGGGTAAGAATTGATTATCATAAGAGTTGAGTAGTAATTGCCTCTGAGGAGAAGAGGAAAGGTATTTTATTTGTTTGCTCTTTTTTTTTTTTTTTTGGTACGGGGGATCAAACTCTGGACCTTGAGCTTGCGAGGCAAGCAGTGGAACCACTGAACTAAATCCCTGGCCACCACTGAGGAAAGGTATTTTAAAAAGCGAAATGTGTCTTTATAAAGCAAATGCCCTGGCACAACCATCCACAACCACCCATAGAACGCTGCCAGTACCTGGGAAGCCCAAGCTTGCTCCTTCCTGATTAAATGAGTCTACAGAAAAAATTCTAAGCATGCCAGTAATCTCTCAAAGTATGATGAATTGAACTCATTTACTAACATATTTATCAGTTGAGGGACATTTGACATCTTTGTAATACTGAGTCTTCCTATGTAAGAATAAGTTCCATTTTCTCTTTAATCAAGTCTTCCCTTATGATTTCCAATCAAGTTTTAAAGTTTTCTTCATTCTCCCATATCATTCTCCTGAGGTTCTTCATCCTGTGCTTGATTTCTGTTTGATTTTTTTTTTAATGTCTAAGTAGAGTGGTTGGCATTTATTTCTGTTGAATTTCAAGCTTTAAGTTTCTATCTGTAATTTCAGGCTGTGCTTGCTTCACTCGCACCTCTGTCCTCACACAAATTGGTCATGTAAATGGTGGCTGGGACAGAGCTAAAAGCAGAGCTCCCTAGCATGCTGGACAGAGTCCCTTTACATGGACACATGGCCTGTTAACCAAAAGTGCTTAAGAATAATTGCATAAACACCTGTGACTTTAACCACACTATTATAGGGTCTGTATTTCTTTTGTCTTCAATAATATCATGAGAAAAATTTATGGGCCTGGCATTGTGGCACACAATTTTAGTCCCAGCACGCAGGAGGCTAAGGTGGTAGGAACACAAGTTAGAGCCCTGATTGAATTGCACAATGAGACCCTGCCTTAAAAAACAAAACAAAACAAAAAAGTATCATGGAAAAAATTTAAAGTTACTTCTAAAATCCAAATAAAATATAACTACCAGATTCCCTTATTTTATTGTTAAGTAAATTTAAGGGAGAAGGAAGACCTGAAATTACATTGACCTGATTTATTTTTAATGAAATTGAGGTGGCTTCTTATAATCACTGTTAGAGTACCCAGGAACCATCCATTAAGTAATCTCTTTTGGAATTTACTAGGGATCAGCACAAAGCTTACTCACCTATATTTTCCAGCATTGACTCTCTGTGGTAGATTGGATATTTTTTGGTCCCTAATTCCCTTCTCCCCTGTACTAGAATAACAGTTGTGACTTTTGTGGCCACAGCTGTGGTATGACAATAACTGCCCAGCAGTCACTCAGTTGAACAAGTAGGATCTCTTCAGGTCTTACCTATCTTGGACTTTGAGTACCAAGGTCTTTCTTATTCCATTTGTTCCAATTTGACTTTTTCATTTCCTTGATCAAAATGGTGAAAAGAAGTTATTTTTATTTCCATCATTCATTCATGTTACATCATCCACCTCAAGTAGTTGAAACAACTTCTCCACTGACTGATAGTAGGAAGTTCAAGCTGCTCCCTATTTTTGGAGTTTTTCTTATTCTTTCCAGATTTTCCAGCCCACCACTGCCACTCATTTCCAGAAGCAAGAGAGAACATTTGGAAAGTCCGAGTTGCAGATGCCGTGCCAGCCTGTTTTGACAGGAACTATCAAAGTCGGGGGTGTATGTGTGACAGAAAATACTAACAGTTTTGAGAATCTTTAACTGATGTCCTTAGGTAGGCCTGGCTTCATAGATAACTCAAATTTTAAATGTGGGTTCCCTGACCTAACAGGAGAGGGGAAAGTCCTCACTTTGGAGAACAGTACCGACTTTGCACATTTTTCTGGGGATACATTTCATGTTGGTCACCAATGGGGAAGGAGGTGGACCAAACATTTTATAATTAACCCCCCTCAAGAACAGCTTGTTCTTTAAATTCAGAAGTCAAGAAACTTGGAATAGAATCAGTTTAGAGGACTGGGTGGTTGTTTTGTTGTAAATTCAAGTGGAGCAATTCTTATTCAGTCAAGAACAAAATCTTGTCTAACTTTATTTGCATCACATTCGCTGGCACAAATTGCTTGGTGATGAAAATAAAAGAGCCTCTGTAGAAGTCTAGGAATAAAAACAACAGACATACAGAAAAAGAGTGAAGGGAAAAAGGAAGGACAAAGAGGGGTAAATGGAAAAGGAGGGAAAAGGAGGTGGGAGAGAGTATCTCTAGATACTCAAGAAAATATTCACCTTGGACCTTAAAGACTAACTTAATTTAAACCTACCCAGTGTGTCCAACCTGCCACCCATGAGCAACTTGCCTTCTTTAACTGTTACAATAAAAAATATTTTTTAAATAAGGGAATTTTGTTATGTATAACATTCCCTGTATTATATATTTAATATGTAGTCCAAAGATAATTCATCTTCATTCAGTGCAGCCCAGGAAATCTAAAAGGTTGGATGGACATCCATGGTAGACATTGAGCCATGGAGAACCTAGCTTCATTGGCAGCACACAGTAGTTAATGAAAAATCCTATAGTCATGGTCTCCTAACCTATGTTCAAGTTTTCTTTCCCTCTACTCCACTCACCCATGCAGGCTAGCACATTAATTTCTCTTAACATGCATTAATTTTTAAATTGGGTTGGGTGAGAATGGAAATAATTGCCCCTAGAAAAGCTCAAGAGAAAGGTTTGGTGCATTTGAAAGACTAAGAAGGAACTGAGGAAATTTTTAGTAAAGGATTGGGCATAGTTACTTGTCCAAACACAGGTATCTGCCTACCTGAAAACTGAATGCTTATTTTTTTTTTTTTGGTGTTCAGCGCAGAAACTCCTTCAGGCCAAGTTCTGAAGGTCCCTCCAGGTGCTCTGGATACTGGCTAACGTCCTTAGCCATCCTTTCCTAAGTGTGCTGGGATTCCCACAAAGGAAAGATTAAAGCAGGCAGGGGCTTCCTTTCTAATCTTCTAACCTGGAACTAATGTACATGTGGATCAACACACACAGGCAAATACCCCAAAACACAAGCTGCTCAAGAATTTTAGTCCCTTTTACATATATCAACCTTTTGTACCGATAACAATATGGTTGCAAGAAAGAAAAAGTTATTCCAACTCACTAAAAATTTGGAAATTCCTTCCTGCCCTAAAGAAAATGTCTATTCTCCAAAATTACTATTACAGATTCTTGCAAGTATCTCTGATATCCAATGATAGGTATTTAGAATCTAACAAACTGGTGGGGCTCATCCTTCATGTATTTGCAGGGAATGGCCATTCTGTGGGGCAAAAGTTGTCAATGTGAGTTCAAGGGGTGAGACTAGAAGACAGGACCTTGGGGACACTTTTTATGAAGGAAAGCCAGAGGCTTGGGACATAAGTGTTGCTGCTGAAGTTTCTAGGAGCCAGATAGAACCAGGGAAGATTTGTGTTGGATATTTCTACCCAGAATGCAGTGTGATTCTGGCAGCATGGACAAAGACAAAATGGAACACCAGACACCAGTGCTAGCATCAAAAGTGCTTGCAGCTTTCTGAGTCCCCGGAAACAGCCACCTGAGCAGCTGCTGCAGCAGTAAGACACTGCCCCCAAGTGGCTTGTGGCCTGTGAACCTCAATGGTTCACATCCCAGAGACAGAATTAATTGAGTGGGGCATGGTAATATGCACCTGTAATTCCAGCACTCAAGAGGCTGAGGCAGGAGGATCAGCACAAGTTCAAGGCCAGCCTGGGCTACATAGTGAGTTCAAGGCCAGCCTAAACTACATAGTGAGACCCTGTCTCAAAAAGGGAGAGAGAGAGAGAAAGAGAATTAATTGGGGGACACTGGAAATTCTGTGGTCATATAGATGGCACCTGTGAGCCAGCAGATTCATGCACTAATATTAGCATAGTGTCCATGTGGTGGGAAGGCCTGGGAAGAGTCCAACCTCTTGTTCTTCCTCCTATACCCCAGCTGCCTTTTTCTTCAGGATTCTAACTTCACAGGCCCTATCACTATAACATTCCTATTCCCTAATAGTTAATGACATAGTTATGACATAGGGACCACCACAGGATAGGGAACGGGCACAATCTTGGCCCTTATATGCTACTCATTAAAAGCATGATTTGTGTTTTCTTCTGGGACAGTCAAGGACATAAAAGCAATTTTTGTTATGAAACATGACTTCACTTGTGCCTACACATGCCCAATATGTAACTAAAAGCAGAACAAACGTAGACCTTTACTCTGTGTCCTTTGTTAGTATAAATCTTCTCACCTCTACCTAGGAGTATGTTGATTATTTAGGGAGTCTCTGTATAGAAGTTGGCTTCACAGCATTTAATAGCTCTGAATTTTCATGATCACATACTCCTTCAACCAAGATATAAGATTTGTAGGAATATCCTGATACACCCCGAAGTCTCCAGCCATTTTCCTAAACATGTGATCACCTGGATTCCAGGAAGGGGAAATAACCATAGAGACGATCCTTTCCTAGAAATGAAACCATCCCTCAGCCATAAAGATTCTAGAACTATGACATTAGGGCTGTGATAATGATTGACCAGACCTCGGCCCACCAGCTAATTCTTGAAAATTGGACTCCTGGCTTTGTGGGTGGGCCAGTGTGATCCCCTATATCAGAGTGTGCCCCCTCCGGTTACCTAAGCTGAGTCCTTTCCTATTTTTCTTACTCTCCTTTGTTAAGGGATGGCCTGATCTTTGTCAGCTCCTCAAATTAAAGTCCCTTACCATGTTTTTTTCTTAATTTCTATTTAAGACTTTTTCCTATAAATTTGAGCTTTAATTTTAATTTCCATTATTACTAAAATCAGAGACCCACACTAGCCAGTGAGAGTTGTACAAGTGTGTGTCACACAGATACTGGAGCTACTTTGTAGATATTGTAGAGTTGTACCGTCATTGTGAATATTTGGTGACAAATGGCTGTGAAGTGACTTGAGGCTCAGGGACTTTTTCCTAATTTGTAGAGTTGTATACTAACTAATGGAGAGATTTCGCCATAGTTTGTTTGGACAGGCCTCTGTTCCAGGTGTGGAACCCCAGGAGAGATGCTACATAGATGGCCTCAGAGAAGACCAATCACCAGGATTAAAGTTAAAATAAAGGAAGTGAGACAGGAGATTAGGGCATGGCAAAACTGGCTGGAGAAGTAGGTATGACCTGTTAATTACAAAATCCCAGGACATGTGCACAGAAAAGTTCCCAAAGCCCTGCATGTGGACTTCTCAGGAGAACTTGAGCAGGTTTTCTATAGGATGGCATAGACCTGACATCAGCCTGAGGAGTGGGTGCTACAAAAAGGACGGTCCAGAAAGAGCCAATATAGTGAAAATGGCCATACTTTCAAAATTTTTATACAGATTCAATGCAATCCTGATCAAAATCCCAACAGAATATCCCACAGAATTAGAAAAAATAATCCTAAAATTCATATGGAACCAGAAGAGACCTAAAATGGCAAAGGCAATTCTGAGCAACAAAGGCAAGGAAGGGAGTATCACAATCCCTGACCTGAAATTATACTCAAATCTACTGTGATAAAAACAGCATGGTTTGGGCAAA
>NW_004624778.1:14027349-14049404 GCF_000247695.1 Heterocephalus glaber | reverse complement strand
AAAAAAAAAGGAAAAAAAAAAGAAAAAGAAAAAAGAAAAAAAAACCATATATGACAGAGGGCACAAATGGAGAGGAAAGCAACCACCTCCTAGTGGAGCTCTACAGTTGATGAAAGAAGAGTGAAACAAAATAGACATCCCAGGAAAAAGAACAACTCAAGAGATTTATGAACAGCAAATCAGCACTCCAGAAAGTACTCAAGAATATCCTAGACAGAGATGATGAAGCCAACAAAGAATAAAATCCAGATGAAATGAATACTTCAAGCAAACCAAATAGATAAACAAGGAAAAAAAGGAGTCACTAACACAAAAAGAGCACAGTGACAGGAGTAAATCAACATCTTTTATTAATAGTTCACCATGTTAATGGCTTCAACTCTCCAATTAAAAGACACAGATTGGCAGAGTGGATCACAACAGAGAATTTAAGTCTATTGCATTCAAGAAACTCATTTAATCCAAAAAGATATTCATAAATGAAAAATCAAAGGACAGAAAATAGTATTTCATGGACCAGGATTCTGAAAACAAGCAGGAGTAGCAATTTTACTCTAAATGTAAGCTTCAAGCTAACATTGATCAGAAGAGACAAAGAAGGCCACTACATGCTAGTTAAGGCAATAATCCAACAAGAAGAGATGGTACTTACAAACATATGTACACCAAATACTAGAGCACATATTCTTTTTTGTTTGTTTGTTTGAGACTGGGTCTCACTTGGTAGTGCAGGCTGGCTTTAAACTCACTATGTAGGCAGGCTGCCTGTGAACTTGTGGTGATCCTCCTGCCTCAGCCTCCTGAGTGTTGATATTACAGGCATGTGCCACTACACACAGCTATAGAGCACCTATTTTTGAAAAAACAAATACTGCTGGACTTAAAAGATCAAATAAACACTAACATAATCATAGTGGGTGATCTCAATACCCACTTTCGCAAAGAGAGATCAACTAAACAAAAAAAATCAATAAATATCAGAGCTGAACCACACATGTAGACATATGGACTTAAAGGATATCTATAGAGGGGTGGGGATTTAGTTCAGTGGTTCTGCTGCCTGCCTTGAAAGCACAAGGTCCCAAGTTTGATCCCCGATACCAAGAAAAAAAAGAGATATCTATAGAATATTGTATCCTATTACAACAGAATACACATTCTTCTCAGCACCATATAGAACTTTCACTAAAATAGATCTCATACTAGTGTACAAAGCTTGTTTAAATAAATATAAAAGAATTGAAATCATCCCATGTTTACTATCAGATTATTGTACAGTGAAACTAGAAATCAATCGCAGAAGAAACCACAGAAAATTTAGAAATACTGGAAGCATCATAACACACTTCTGAATACCCCATGGGTCACAGAAGAAATCAAAGAAGAAATTAAACAATTTCTGGACGCAAACAAGAAGGCCAGCACTATACACCAGAACCTATGGGACACAATGAAAGCCATCCTAAGTGGAAAGCTTACTGCAATCAATATTCACATTAAAACAAAACAAAACAAAACAAAACAGAGCAAGCTTAAACAAATAACTTAATGAGAAACCTCCAGATACTTGGAAAATTACAAAATCCAAGCCCAAACTGAAATTAAAGAGGGAAATTATAAAGATCAGAGTGTAAATTAATGAAATTGAGACTAAAATAAAAATACAAAGAATCAATGAATCAAAGAGCTGGTTCTTTGACAGAATAAAATAGATAAACCCTTAGTCAAACTAAACAAGAGGAAAAGACAGAAAAGACTCACATCTGTGCAATTAGAAATAAATGTGAAATCACACTGGACACAATTGAAATCCAGAAGATAGTAACTACTATGAAAAATTGTATTCCAACCAATAGGACAATCTTGAAGAACTGGACAAATTCCTAGACTCATACAAATTACCAAAACTAAACCAAGAAGACATAAAAAATATTAATAACCTAATAACAAGCAACGAAATTGAATCAGGAATTTTAAAAACCTATCAACTAAAAGAAGCCTAGAACCTAATGGATTCACTGGCAAATTCTACAAAACCTGTAAGGACATTTTATCACCAATACTCCTCAAACTCTTCAAAGAAATTGAAAGGAAAGGAGTGCTTCTAAACTCCTTTCTGGAACCCAGCATCACTCTGTTCCCCAAACCAGACAAAGACCCAACTAAAGAAAAAAGCTACAGGCCAATCTCTGTAATGTACAGAGATGCAAAAATGTTTGATAAGATATTGGCAAATGGAATGCGAAATCAAGATGATCAGACATCATGACCAGGTAGTTTTCATCTCAGGGTTGCAAAGATGGTTCAACACATGCAAATCAATAAATGAAATATACTACATAAACAGAAGCAAGGACAAAAATCACATAATCATATCAAGAGATGCAGAAAAAGCTCCTGACAAAATCCACCACTCCTTCATAATGAAAACTTTGAAGAAAGAAGTATAAATGGTCCTGAATCTGATAAAAGCCATTTATGACAAATCAATCACCAACATCATAATAAGTGGGGGGAAATCTGAAAGCTTTCCTTCTAAAATCAGGAACAAGACAAGGATGTCCATTACCACCACTTCTGTTCAACATAGTACTCAAAACACTAGCCAGAGCAATCAGGCAAGAGAAAGAAATAAAAGGGATATGTATAGGAAGGGAAGAAGTGAAATTATCATTGAAGATAACATGATATTCTACATAAAGACCCAAAAAATTTCACCAAAAACCTCTTAGAATTGACAACCAATTTAATGTAGCAGGATAAAAAAATCAACACATAGAAATCAATAACATTCATGTATACCAATAATGAACTCACTGAAAAAGAAATTAGGAAAACAATACCATTCACAATAGTATCAAGAAAAATTAAATACCTGTGAAATAACCTAACGAAGGAAATGAAAGACCTCCACAAAGAAAACTATAGTATTCTTAAAAAGGAGATTGAAGAGGACATCAGAAAATGCAAAGATGTCCTCTGTCTTGACTTGGTCGAACCAATATTGTCACAATGGCCCTACTACCAAAACTGATACATAAATTCAACAAAATGTCCATCAAAATACCAACAACATTCCTCAGAGAACTAGAGAAAACAATCCTAAAATTTATATGGAACCAGAAGAGACTCAGAATAGCTAAAATAATCCTGGGTAACAAGAGCAAAGCAGGAGGCATCATAATTATCTGATTTCAAGCTATACTACAAAACAACAGTGATAAAAATGGCATGGTATTGACACAAAAACTGACATGAGGATCAATGGAACACAATAGAGGATGTAGAAACACCCCCAGACACATTCAGCTATTCAATCGTCATCAAACAGGCCAAAAACATACACTGGAGGAAAGACAGCCTTTTTAACAAATAATCCTGAGAAACTGGCTATATGCAGAAGATTGAAGCTGGACCTACATCTCTCACTGTGAACTAAACTAAAATCAAAAATAGATCAAACATCTAACAACATAAAACAGAAACAATGAGCCTACTGGACGATAAAATAGTTAAAATTCTTGAAGTCACAGATGTAGGCAAGGACTTTCTGAGTAGAAATAGAATTGCACAAGAAATAGTAGCAAGAATCAACAAATGGGGGGCTGGAGATTTAGCTCAGTGGTGCCACCGCCTGCCTTGAAAACGCAAGGTCCAGAGTTCGATCCCCAGTACAAAACAAAAACAGAAACAAAAACTTCTACACAGCAAAGAAAACAACCAACCAAGTGAAGAGATAACCTACAGAATGAGAAAAAAAATTGGCAACTATTCCTCAGACAGAGGAGTAATATCTAGTATCTAAATATATAAGAACTCAAAAACATTAGACCACCTAAATTAAATGAGCAAATGAAGTGAACTGACACTTCTCAAAAGAAGAAGTAAAAAATAGCCAATAAATACATGAAAAGATGTTCAATATCACTGGCCATTAAAGAAATGCAAATTAAAGCAACACTTACGTTTCATCTTATACCAGAAAGAATGGCAATCATCAAGAAATAAAATAAAATAAAGACAAATGCTGGTGTGGTTGCAATCAAAAAGGAACCCTTCTGCATTGTTGGTGGGAATGCAAACTAGTACAAAAAATCAGTATGGAGATTTCTCAAAGAACTAAAAATTGAAATTCCATTTGATTTAGCTGTTCCTCTTTTAGGTATCTTCCCCAAAGAGCTAAAGACATCATATTACAGTGATATATGTACAGTATACTAATGTATATAGCAACACAATTCATAATAGCTAAATCCTGGAAGCAGACTGTATGTCCATCAGCAGATGAATGGATAAAGAAAATGTGCTATCTATGCATAATGGAATACTATTCAGCTATGAGGTAGGATAAATTCATGCCACTTGTAGGAAAATGGATACACCTGGAAAATGTAATGTTAAGTGAAATAAATCAGACATGCAAGCTTAAATACTGTATGTGGTGTCTCTCACCTGAATAAGCCAAAGTGCAAATAAAGAGCAAATAATGGATTGATAGAAAGAAGATAGCTCTTTTGCAAGTGGGCAGGGCTCCAAGAGACTAAGGACCAGAGGAAGTGGGGAGGAGAGGAAGTTAAAAGATTAAAATGTGTCATGTACATGTACCAAACACCCACAATGAATGTAAACATGATATGTCATAAACATGAACTAAAAATAATAACAATAACAATGAAAATGGGAAAAAGGGATTTAAAAACAGGGAGAGAGGTAGGTGGAGAAGAGAAGGGGAATAAAAAAGAATCAAAACCTGTTATGTACATGTACCTAGTTCCTAAGATGAATGTAAATTTTGTGCATTCCAAACACATATACATGTATTTAAATTTTAAATAAAAATTTAAAAAATAAAAATTCTAGATAACCTGATTGAAATTGACAAATTCCTAGAAAAACATAAACTGTCGAGTGACCGAAGAAGAAATAAGAACTCTGACTAGATGTATAAGGAGGACAGAAATTAAAATAGTAATAAAAAATATACTACCCAAAAAAACAAAGCAGAAAAAGATGCTTCACTGTAAAGTTCTGTGAAATATCTTAAAAAATTAATATCAATTATTCACCAATTCTACTTTTAAAAATAGAAGAGGAGGGATTAGTTTTTAACTTATTCCAAGAGACTAGTATTACTCTGTTATCAGGAAAAAGACACCACAAGAATACTACATACTCATGTCTCTCATGGATATGTATATAAATATTGTCAACAAAAAGCTGACAGATTCTAGTAATATATAAAAAGATCTGTAACAGAAAAGAATGAAAGTTTTACTCTGCAGACTATAAATCATTGGTTAAAGGAAATCTTAATAAATTAGAAAAAATCCTATGTCATGAATCAGAAGCCTTAATATTGTTTACATGGTAATGCTCCCCAAATGGATCTGCAGATTCAATGCAATCCCTATTAGAATCCCATTTTTCTTGTAAAAATTGACAAGCTGATTATTAAATTCAAATGAAATTGCAAGAAACCCAGAATAGCCAAAAGAACCTTGAAAAAGCAAAACAAAGCAGGAAGATTTATACTTCCAGATTTGAAAATTTACTATAAAGCAACAGTAACCACAATAGTGTGATACAGGCATAAAGGCAGACATATAGATTAATAGAAGAGAATTCCAGAAATTAACATGTGTGTCTATTGTCATTTGATTTTCAGTAAGGGTGCCAAGAACAATGGGGAAAAATGCTCTTTTCAGTGAAGATGTTGAAATGACTATATAGTCACATGGAAAATAATTAATTTGGACCCTTACCTTTATCCATTTACAAAAAAATTAACTTAAAGTGGATCAAAATTCAAAATATAAAAACCAAAACTATAAAGCTCTTAGAAGAAAACAGGTAAATCTTCATAGTCATAGATTTGGCAATGGGTTTTTGGCAATGACACCAAACACATGACCAGCAAAAGAAAAATTAGATTGAATTTCATCAGAACTGAAAACTTTTGTGTTTCAAAAGATGCCATAAAAAAAAAAAGACACCATCAAGAAGATAGAAAGATAACTCACAGAATGGAAGAAAATATTCCAAATTGTACATATGATGAGGGGCTTGTATCTAGGACATATAAAACATACAAAACTCTTACAACTCAATGACAAAAAATAACTCAATTTTAAAAATAAACCCAATTTAAAGGACTGGAAAAGACATGAAAAGATGCTCAACATCACCAATCATTAACGAAATGAATATTAAAACCACAATGAAATATCACCTCACCCCAACTGAGAGCTAAAATTCAAAATGCAGAAATTAACTATGATGAATGGGGATGTGTAGAAATCAAAACCTTCATAACTTCTAGAGGGAATATAAAATGTTGCCACTGCTTTGGAAAACAGTCTGGGTGTTCTTCAAATAAACATACAGTTTCTAAATGACCCAACAATTCCACTCCTAGACCCAAGAGAAATGAAAACATGTCCACACAAAAACTTATACATGAATGTTAGTAAAAGTACTACTCAAAAGAGCCAAAAGGTAGAAACATCTCAAATGTTCATCAACCAGTGAATGAACAAATGTACATCCACAAAATGGAATGTTATTCAGTCATAAAAAGGAATGAAGTACTGATGTGTGCTACACTATTAGATGAATCCTGAAACCATTATGCTAAATGAAAGAGACCAGTCTCAAAATATTGCATATTACATGATTCCACTTAGATGGAAATATCTAGAGATATAAATTCAGAAAGAAGATTAATGCTTGCTCGGGGATTGCAGAATAGGGAGTTAATAGCTAAAGTGTACAGTTTTCTTTGGTGGTAACAAATATTTTCTAATATTGACCTTAATGATAGTTTCATATACATTTGAGTGTGCTATTGAATATCGTTGAATAAAACCATCAAGTTGCCCATTTTAAATAATGAATTGTATGTGGATTGTATCTCAATAGAGCCATTTTTTAAAAAAGCAAGTCACAAGGTCCAGCCCACACTCAAGGGTTAAGATTATGTGTGGGCTGGGCCGGGGATTTAGCTCATTGGTTTCGCCGCCTGCTGCACAAGCACAAGGACCCAAGTTCAATCCCCGGTACCAAAAAAAAAAAAGATTATGTGTAGGCATGAAAGTCATAAGGAAGAGATTGTTAGGGATCATCTTAGATTTCTGCCAGCCACATCAGTGAAAAAGAAGGGATAGAAGAGAGCCTGCTTTTCATGGGTGCAGAAGAGCAGAGTTACCAGATGAGGCACTGAAACTACGGTGTATAGTGCCTCTATCCACTAAAGAAATGGGGCTCAGTGATAACCTGAGTTCTGATCAGCCAAAGTCCTTGCTCTAGATTCACAACTTTTCCTTCAAGGAAACAGTTAGTTGAGAAGAAGTAAATAGCTTAGGATGTAGCTCAGTGGTAGAATATTTGCTTAGCATGCATGAGGCCCTGGGTCTGATCCCCAGCAACACAAAGAAAAAAATGTGGGAGGAGTGATTAAATAGTCAGGTCACAGAATAGCATGGGTCTTTGCTTTTAGTAGAAATTGAAATTAAAACTAAGTAACTATGAATTTGCAGGTAAAAGCTTTAATTGTAAATCAAGAAAGAAGACAGGAAAAGGACTCTAGCTTGAGTAGTAGCTGTAGGGGCACACTCTGGAGAAGAGGATCAGATTAGCCTATCCATAAAACAACAGAGACCTGTCTTGGGGGACTACAGTGGGCTGGGTCCAGTCAATCATTATCTCAGTCCTGGCTTTGCAGCTCCAGAGGAATCTTTGTGGCTTTGAGGGTGGTACCATCCCCATGAAATGATTGTGTCTGTGGTAGGTTTCAGTCACATGGGGCTAGCTTTTCTTGGGACTCGGGTGACAACTGGTTCAGGACAGTGGCTGGAGGGTTTTAGGCCTCACTCTAAGGAGGAAGGGTCTGGAAGTGAATGTTATAAAAGCTAGTTATCAGAGATGTCCCTGTGAATCTTGAAAATTACTTTAGTTATTTTTATCTTGGTGTCCTCCATCTTGAAGAACAACTTTGCTGTGACGTCTTTTAGCCAGATGCTCCCTAAATGAAAATATGCCTATATGCAGAGCTAAGAAGAAACTGATCCAAAGTTTTATAAACTGAAGGTCAAGCTTTGTCCTATGTATAGTTTTCTATTGGCTTTCTGAAGACCCAAATGAAGAACATCGGTTTTTAGCTCCAAAACACTTTAAATTATATTTTTAATGAGTAATAGGTTAAAAACCCAGGAATTTGCCTGTCCTGTGCCCCATAGTGGTCTCTGACTATGTCTGTCAGGTGGGAAGTGATGAGGACCAGGACTGTGAGGAAAGTTGGAGCTCCCTGCATCATCTCCGTAAGGGAGGCATTATCATCCCTAAATAATATACAGAGATGAACTGAATTAGACCCATGCTCCCAAACTGGTAAGTTTTCAACATTCAAATATAAGTCTTTTTTTTATTTCAAAAAAGGTTTTAGTTCTCATACATCAGTGCTAAGCAACCTTCTTTTTCTTCTTGGCAGGAGAGTTAATTTAGGAAAGATTAGCCTGTTTGCTACTTTTTTTTCACCAAGCAAACTAAAAATGGCTTTATTGAATCTCAAAGGGAGAAAAATGTGCGTGCATGCAATTTATATTACATACTTTACTGAATAGAAGAATGTCAATAAGAAAATTGACTCAGCTTTCAGTTACTAAAAGACTAATAACTATCTACATTTAAGAAGTTCAGCAGAGAACAGTATTTTAACATTACACATGCAATTGGCCTGTACTTTAAAATTCACCAAATGTGTTTATATGTATTATCTTGTTTATTTCTCAGAAAATACTTTATGAACTGGTTGTCATTAACACCCCATTTTGAGGAGAAAAACTGGTATCTGAGAGGTGAAGAGATTTGCCCAAGTTTACCCAAGTTTAAGTGCAGAGCTGAACTAAAGTTGTTTCATTTTATTTGATGCAATATTTACTGAATGTACTAGTCAGGATACCTTTGGCAGAAAGCAAAAAAAACAAAAACAATACTAGAATAACATTTATTTAAATAGCAGATACATATAATTTCTTTGTGTTATTGTTTAGACCTAAAATGTCTCTCACCTGTGGAAGGTGACTGAGCTATGTGGGGTACCATATTTATCAGTGAATTCAGCCATTGATGAGTTTAATAGTTAAAGTCACTATTAGCAGTGCAGGTAGCACATCTGAGGCTGTGAGGCCCACTATCCCTCCATCCACCTAAATTTGAGCAATGCTCCAAGGACCAATCCTTCTACTCCCATTGTCCTAAGAGACACAGAAATAACAAAGACCAGGAAATCTCTAAAGCTCCAGCTCAGAGCATATGCATGTTAGATCCTGTAGCTTGACCTACAGTAACATTTTCCCCACTCGAATTTCATTAACAGTTCATACATAGGGACTGCATTTCATGCATGTGATTAAACCCGAGTGAACTGTGGGTGAGCCAGGCATACTGGATGCCCTGAAATGACTCAACACCCTGTCAATCATTTCTGTCAATCATATCCAGAGAGATCCAGTGAGAACCACCATGGACAGGGTGTACATTTTAAAATCTGAAAGCCTGATTTATCTTCTCTTCCTATTCTCCTATGATCCTGGTACCACTATTCTCATTCATGCCACCTTTTTGTTTCTGCTGGCATGAGCCCACACTCCCTGAGCACACCTTCCTGTTAACTTTGATAACTGTAGTTTCTTTTTATTTTACCATAGGATGAGTCTTGCAATTTTTTTGCTCCATGTACACAAGAATTCGGGGTTAATCTCTCAGGCTCATCACATGGTGGTATCATTGGGAGGTGGGGCCTGCTTGGAAGAGAGTTATTGGGTGCAGGTGGCCTGGAAGAATGTATTCTTGTCCCTGGCTCCTCTCCTCTCTGCTTCCTGGCTATGATGAGCTGATCACCTTTTTCTCCACCACGCCCCTCTGCCATCCTGTTTCTGCCTTAGAGCCAGCTGACCATGGACTGCACCTGTGAGCCAAAATAAACCTCTCCTCCTTTAAGTTGTGAGTATGCAGTATTGTGTTTCAGTGGTGAGAAAGTGACTAAGACACTTTGCATTCTAAGAAATCTAGAGGGAGTTAGCTCTGGTCTGGGAACAACAGCTCCACAAAGCCATCAAGAGTTTGGATAGAAAGAACCTATCCTGCTCTTCCTCAGGGATGTCTGCTTTTGGCCTCTAAACTTGTGGCCTCTAAACTTGAGAGAGCTTGGAACCACAAAACAATGTGTCAATACTTTCTGTTATAACAAGAAAACAGCCCCAGAAACCCCCTTTTCATCTCATTGAGTCATGAAGCTCAACTCTAGCTACCGGAAAGCTGGAAAAAGACCTAGCAAGAAGTATGGGATTGCTATGTCTGTGCTGACCAGTTATGAGTCATCCCCTGGGGTTGGTGGATGGGTCTACCTTCAGTGAGGTCAGAGGGCTTTCACTATGTGACTGAGAAAACCAGGGCTCTGTTAGCAGACATGTTAGGTAAACGATGATGACCCAATAAAGGATGCAGCCAGCCTGAATTTGGGGGTTCCAGGTGGGACCTCCTGGAGTAACTCCAAAGGAGAATACCGGGCAAGTTCATTGAGCTGGGTCTTTTAAGGATAAAGCAGGGGGCTAGTGGAATAGGGCTTAGACTGAAGCTAAAGAGGGTCATGAGAGTGGGGTTTAGAATGGCTGAGTACGTGGCTATAGCAGTGGGCACCGTGACCTAGTAGGTGAGGCAGGTATGCCACGTCCTAGCAGAGTAGGCATTGTTCCCAGGGTTCAGGCTGCCAGGAATCAGTCATTCCAGGAACTCAGCTGGGGAGCGTGGCAGGTGGGGGTCAGAGATTGTATCACTCAAGATGTTCTCCCCCGCCCCTTTTTTCCCTCTTAATCCTGTTTCTCTGCCACCTCCAGGCTGTTACATGGTCTGTTTTGCTTATATTGTGTACTTGAGCCCCACTAGAAGGGAACTCTGTGTTTGCTCACGAAGCCCTGAAACATACACCAAGTGCCTAGTAAATGCCGCCACATAAATGGTGGGGAAATACTTAAATTGGGTCTTGAAGTTGATGCAGAGCAAGTGGCCAAGGTGGAATTTTCCTCATTGGCAAGCTGTGCTGCTTTGGCTATTGGACACATCATTCTTCTGTCCCCGAGTACCCTCAGGACCCCAGCACTGCAGCCACAAGGTTGGTGCTTCAGATGGGGAGCACCTGGGAGAGTTCCAGGTGCTGAGTTCCTCAGCAGGAGCCGGCAGAACTAACAAGACCCAGAAGGAAAATATAACCTAAGAGCAGCAAGGCTCTTAAATTAAGCTAAAGTACTGGCTCTCTGCATCCCCCAAGGCTGTCCCTTAGGGCCTCATTAAAACACAGCTGGCAGAAAGAGAAAGAGTCCACTCTGGACTCTATCACCAAGGATAAAAAGAGGCTCATAGCAGGTCACAGCCCTGCTGGGCACTCCTGCAGAGAAAAAGTGTGTCTGGAAGTAAAACTGTGAGACATAATAAAGGAGACTAACTATTCCTCTCTCCCTTTCCCATAATTCTGTATCTCTTTTAGGTTTTGCCCCACTTTTAGTTTTCATTTATTGGTTAAAACCCAATTTTAATAAATCTGATAGGACATCAGATTTGCTTCATAAAATTCAAGTAGATTTTCATGAAAATCTATGGTCACCATGCACCAAAACAGTGTTTGTAGAAACTCCTTCTCTCCCCTCCACTCCCAAAGCCCCAGCCACCTTTTCTCCCCCATCCCTGAAACCAACCCTGTCATGAGAAATGAAAGCAGCTCTCCTATGCATGAACCTGGAATCTTCTTGCCTCATTCTAGCAGCTGCCCTCTGAGAGAGGCAACTGGGATTTGTTAAGCAGGTACTAGAGGCTGTAGGAAGAAAATGTGGTTCCATGGAAAACTGTGTTATCTAGGCTCCGAAGGACACGCTGGTGTATCCGATTCTGAGCTAGCAGATAGCAATGGAAAAAAACTCCATCTTCAGACATGCAAATTCATCCCTGCCTGGTGGAAGTTTCACAGACTTTCCTCCAGCTTGGGAAGATGGTAGCTCCGCCTCCACAAGTGCATTCATTGCAACATTCCTTCCCTTCTATAAATTTGTGCTTTAAAAATCTCTCCTTTGAAATGCTTATGACATCTGGTTCCCTCATTGATTCATGAATCAATAAAATCTTTGACTCATATTCATTTTATATCTTTATGATGGTCATGATTTTAGCTTCTTAAAATTGTTTTAACACGTACACATTCTCTCATTCAGTATGTACCCACTTCAATACACTTGCATACATGTGTACACTATAGCTATGTGCTTTGGGAACTCAGTACAAATGGAGGAGTTAAGATTCTACCCTAATCTTCAAGGGAGGTGGTGGCTTACCAGGCAGAGGGGGTGAGGAGCAGGTATTCTAGAAGGAGGAAGCAGCAGCCGGTGTGGTGGAGACCAAAAAAGGTTTCAATGGAAGAAGGCAGTGGCATCTAGGCTGGGGCTGAGGGGAGCTGGGAGCTGAATCACAGGGGCCCTGTGGGGAAAAAGCATTTAATGTTAGCTTCTAAACCATGCAAGAGCACTGGAACTTTTGAAAATAAAAAAAGATTTTAAAAAGGTTTTTTTAAAAAAAGAACTCTTAAAAATATATAATCTGATAAGAGTGGCTAGATTCTTAGGATGAGAGGAAGCAAAAAAATGGGGAGCTTTGGTGGGTGGTCAGATTCTTCCCTGTGAACTAGAGAACAAAGGCAGAAGATGAGAGAAAGAAAGGGAGAGAGGGAGAAGAAGCAAGAGGAAGAAGAGAAGTAAAGACAGAAGCAAGATGAGAGGCTGGTGGGCTTTGGGTTCCATGTTTCCTTTAACAGAGGCTAAGTGGGTCTATGTGGACTGCCTCCTGTTACACTATATTTTCTCAGTGTTTTAAGGCTCACTAGAAATAGTCACAATTTTCATTCCATTCTGAAACCTGAGGAGAGTAGCAATTTACATTTACAAATAAGAAAACTGAGTTTTGGGGAGGTTCTGTGGCTGAAGGAAGAGAATGGTTAGAAACCACCATGGTGGCCATTTTTGTTTGCTAATGTTGTTAAAAAAAACCCACAAAAACCCGAAGGTGGGTAATTTATAAAGAAAAGAGGTTTATTAAACTCACCATTTTGGAGGCTAAATGTCCAAGATCCTGTAGTTCTATTGGTTGGCCTCTTATGAGGGCTCCAGGGCAGATGGCACACCATAATGAGAACATGTGCAGGAGAGATTACATGGTGAGACAGGAAGCCATAGGGATTGAAAGACCAGGCTTGCTTTTTGTAACAATCTGCTCTCTTGAGAACTAACCAGGGTTGCATAACAACTACATTAATTCCTTCTGAGAGTGACACCTCCAATGACCTAACCACCTTCCACTAGGCCACACACCTCTTAACCAGCACCTACCAGAGCAACACTGAGGACTAAGCTTCTAACACTTGAACCTTTAGGAGGGATACTTGAACCGTCGGGGGGACACATTCAAGTCATATCCAAACCATAGCACTGGCTCAGATGAGCAATGACTCAGTTCTGACCAAAACAGGGATTAGATGGAAGGGAAGAGTCATTCAGGAGGGAGAGTTGCCAAGAATGGAAAAACTCTTAGCAAGCAAGGGAAAAGGAGAAGGTTTTGGAGGTGGTGGGGGTTGGATTCCCTCAGGGAGCTTTTCTCCAAAGGAACTTGGGAACTTCTGTTTGGGTTGAGACAGGTCAGGAAACCTTTAACACCTGCAACCCAGGCTTTGTGGAGGCCAAACTATTCATAATAATAATGATAACAAGAATAGTAGTTGCCCAGGCAGTTCACAGCAACCTTAGCTGATGAAAATTATTATCTCTTTTTATAGATGAGAAAACTATGATCAGAAAGATTAAATAATTCAACCATAAGTAAACAGTTATGAAATTATGGAACTGAAAATTGAAGTGAAAAGCTTTTGTTTTGTGGTTTGTTTTATCCAGGCTGGACTTGAACTCCTAGACTCAGGCGATCTTCTTGCCTCAGTCTCCTGAGTAGCAGGGACTATGGGCTGAGCCACTCATCCATTTGAAACTAAAGACCTTTTTATTTCAAATCTCATGTTCTTTCTGTAGGACTACATCTGTTCTCTACTGTGTACTCGTCAGTTTTATAATCTCACAAATCTGCTTAATTATGTTTCAATCACTGCAGCAGCTATGTGTAAGAACCTTTTGTTTTTCCAGAGAAGAGCAGAAATTGGTGTTCCTAATTTCAATAATTAACTCTCAGTGTATTCATTTTCTATTGCCACTGAAAAATTACTTTGAATTTAACAGCTTAAAACATCACAAATCTATCATTTCCCAGGTTTTGTAGGTCAGAAGTACAACGGGCTCAATAGGGTCCTCTAGCCCACTCACCTATCACAGGGACCTAAATGTGCAATACACGGATGGTTTTGTATTAGAAACAATGTCTGAACTGTCTTGAATCACAGCCTTGGCAACATGATTGTTACTGATCCTAGGACAGCAGTGGAGGAAATCTAGTCACCTCTTTGGGCTTTCAGAAGGCAGCATAGACCAGAAAAACAATTAGACTGGGAATCAGGAGATTCTGGCTTTAATTCTGTCTCTGCCATCAGTCAGCCACATAGCCTTCAACAAGGCAATTCTTTTCTGGGCCTTACTTTTCTGCATCATTGGAGAAATAACAGCGTTGGAGAGGTGATCTATTAGGTCTACATCTGAACCAGGTTAAAATACAAAGGACCTGCATTCTACGTATAATCACTTCTCATCTCTTAATGTGATACCTAACATTTGCATGGCTCTAGCTTTTAATAATATTTTCATTTTTATTCTCCCAAGCAAAACTCCCAATAAACTTGAGAATGAACAACCTCATGGAACAGATGCTGAGATGGAGAGACTGAGTAAAGCTAAAAGAGAACTGGGAAACTCCCACCAAAACAGCTAAATTTAAAGAACTGACAAATACTGACAAAGATGTAGAGCACCTGGAATTCTTATTCATTGTCTCTGGAAATGTAAGTTGGGTTACCAACTTAAAAAAAACACAAAAAATCCCCTGCTGTGCCTTATCCCTAAAGCTATGGCTGAACAACAGAATTTACTGCTTATTTAGAAATGAGTGCCTATGGCCACAGAAAGACTTGTTACAAGAATATATAAAACAATTTTATTTATAACTGCCCAAACTAGAAACAAGCCCAATTGCTCAATAGAAGTAAGGATAAATAAATGTTGGTATATGTATTCAAGGAAATACTACACAGCAATAATACTAAATGAACTAGTGCTACATACAATTAATATAGGTAATTCTCACAGATCTAATACTAGGCAAACACCACCAAGACTATAAACTACTGCTCCTATTTTTGGACAACTTGGCAAGCCGATCTGTACGATAGAAATTTGAACAGTGGTCACTTCTCAAGAGTGAAGATTGACAAAAAGCAAGTGGAAGGAAGCATTCTGGACTACTGGAAATTTTTGTGTCTTGATTTGAGTATTTGGTTAAATGGTTCAATATATATTTATTAAGCCATGTATTTAAGAGTTCTGCTGTGTTGTACTATAATAATACCTTTATTTTAAAAAACAGGAATGAGAAATCTCCTCAAAAAAGGAGAGAGACAGAAAAAGAAAAGGAAAAAAAATGAAGAGAGCTGGGATTAGAATGTGCTGCTTTTTTTTTTTTTATCCTATATCAACCACTGGCTGTGCTGTAACTTACCATACATGTATTGGTACTGACTTAATTTCCCAGTCTGCGCTGAATTTTGAATTTACCTTTCTTTCCTATATAGTTAGGGCTTAACATCAGTGAATTATGTAGTAGGTTTACATAACAGAGAGCTATTGTAAATTAAACCACATCAAAATTACAACTCAGCCATGATTTTAAAGAACCCCCATGATGAAATATTATGCAGAGAATAATCTTTTTTATAGGAAACAATTATCCTTTAACTTTCTTCTTTCTTTCTTTCTTTCATTTTTCATAAATATTGTCTTTAAAATAAATATGTTTGGCTTAAAATGAAGAACATCCTTTATATTGGAAAAAGGGACTGTATCATTGGAGAATGGAGGGAAAGGGATCATTGAGATCCATGTGAGGAAATGAACATGGTCAGGGAAAAAGCGTGCAGAAAGATGGCTGGGAGTGGTACATCATAAACACCAGGTAAGCTCTTTTGCAGAATCATACTTAGGATCACAATATTCTGCTCAATTTGGCTGACACTATTTCTTTTAAAAGACAGTTTCCAAAAGAATTTTCTTATTGAGGCAATTTTTTATAAGATTTGGATGGCTAAGACAGGTGTAGGAATTTAGCTTGACCTGAATGCAGCCACCTTAGGCCACAATCACCAAAATTGGTCCTGAGTAACCCTGGTTTGTTTTTCCCACATAGTTTCCCAACATACTATAAATAGACAAAACCATTAAAGTGGTTTGTGGGGCGTTAGAACCAGATCCTGGCATCATCAGTGCCAAGAATGTGCCTGACATCATTGACATTAGCTTGAGATAAACCAGGTACACTTTGCCTTAGATGAAAGTTCTTTTTGTCCTGGCCACTGTATAAGTGCCTCCCTCTAATCCACCTGTCTAACCACCAGCCAAGACACACTTGTGTTTAAAAGTCCCCAGTAAATTCCATTTTGGGCAATTCTGGATAAGTCTGCCTCTTTCTTTGACCTCGTAGAAACTTGTGGCCAATTCTCATACACTGGGACTGGATTTCGCTGGAACAAGGAACTAAAGGAATGCTCCTAGGCACTCTGTATCCAAATTAGTACTTGAAGGGAAGAAGGAAGAGGAAAAAAGATAATTCCCTCCTTGTGGTTTAGAAAAAGGAAAGATTCTAAGTGGGTGGAGATGAAGACAAAGTTAATAGTTCTTCTGAAATGTGGGAGGGAAAATGGAACTGGAAGCGGAGAGGTGCCCTTTGTTTGTACTCATGGGCACCTTCCCCTCAGGTAGTTCAGAAAAGTAGACAGCAGGAAGAGGTAGGCAACTGGCAACAGGAACAGGAAAGATAAAACAGGGTGGTGAGTGGAGCCTGAGGAAGACAGAGGCTCCATAATGAGTAAGCCGCATCTGCGGGTAGAGTTAGGGCTTGAATCGGTTGGTGAAGGGTAAGTGAAAGACAACTGGGAAAAGTTCCAGTACATGCTGTAGGACTTGGTCACTGTCTAAGTTGTTGTAAAACACCCCTCTGTGGGCCATCTGCATCCAACCAAGATGCACTAGGATACCCAGACCCCTTTCACAAGGCTCTGATGTAAAGCCCACCTTGTGAAACTCTGCTTCAAAAACTACCTTTCTGTCCATAATATTACTGCTTTTAACATTGAAATTAATTTATACACATAGTCATTATTTTAAAAATAAAATACAGCTGGGAATGGTGGTGCATGCATGTAATCCTGGTCCTTGGGAGGCTGAGGCAGGAGGATCACCATGAGTGCAAGGCCAACCTGGGCTACATAGTGAGTTCAAGACCAAACTAAACTACACAGTAAGATCTCAAAAATCAATCAATCAATAAATAATAAGAAGAAATAGAATACAAAGAAAAAACCTAAGTCTTTTGTCTTTTTTCCACAGATACTAACATTATTGCCAGTTTTTTTAACCTTCTTGAAATAGTCTATATACCTGTGTTCTCTTTTTTGTTTAAAGGAAAGCAAATCTACTCAATATAGCTTGGAAACCATTCTATACAGCACATGTAAATAGGCCTTATTCTCTCTCATAAAGCTGTTACATGAAAATAACATAATTTAATAGAACTAGTTCCTTATTAGTTGTTTCTAGTCATTTACCATTTCACAGAGTGTTGTATGAAAAACTATTTACACAGTGTATCTTCATACTTATGCATATTTCTATAACTATATTCTTAAAATTGAAATTTCTGGGTCAATGAGTTTGTTAAAATGCAGAATGGGTTTAATTAAATTTTATTACTTTTTACATTTAAAAAATGTCTTTATCTTGATTTTATGAAGATTCTTGCTGGGGCTGTAGCTCAGTGGCAGATCACCTACCTACCTAGTGTATGTGAGGTCCTCAGTTCAAGCCCCAGTACTGAAATAAAAAAAGGATTCTTTTAACTGTAGTTGTTTTTAGTGTTCAGAAACATGATTACAATTAGAATAACCCTAGTAATGGCAAACATCACAAGCCACAATCCTTCTGTATACACCATGACTAGGTGGACTGTGCCCAGGAATGGAATAGGGTCCCTGGCTCGAAAGTTGCTATTGTGTACAATTTGGGTCAAGCCATTTTACTTTTGGGCCTCAATTCCTCAATATACTGTGTAAGTAACTAACCTCTCACAGTCCTTGGAAAATATATTAATATCCTGAATGTAGGTAAGAGATCAGTTCATAATTCAAGCTCTACAGTGTAAACAATAACCAGAAGACAAAAGCAAAGAGTTGGACAGAGCACTCAGTCCTTCCCAGTTGTGCTGTGCAGTCTATGGCCTCCTCTTCTGGTGAGAAGGGGCAGAACACACTGCTGACACTCACAGCTCAGCTGTCCCTCACCTCTCTCTCCGCTCACTCACCAATGACCCCAGAACCCTCACTCTTAGTGTCTGAGCCTGGTCAGCGAGCCCATAGACAATGTCCACCTGCCGACAGGTCCACCTTGGATGGCAACCTTGATGGGGGGGACTCTTTCCCCCAGCCTAGACAATAGCGGGCCAGAGAGTCCCCCTACATGGCCTCAGTGGGGTAATCACCGCAGTCCTCAGAGCTGGGGCTGTCTGACCTGGGCATGGAAGAAGAAAATGAAAACACCAGCAGAAATGAGGAGAAAGTCTCCATTTCTTATTTGGGATAAAGTCCCCAAAATGGTCTAGTGCCAGGATGCCCACCTGATCTCCATCTCCAAGTTCATCTCGCAGGTCACTGAGGACTACAACTGACCCACCACATCCAGTTTCACCAGACAGCTGTGCACCTGCAGGAGCACCATCATGCTGTGAGAAGAGGCTCTGTGCTAAGACAGAACAGCCCCAGAGAAAGTGAAAGGATCTGCAAGAGCAACATAGAATTCTGGCCAATGCCACGTACCAAATGAAAACTATGCACAAGTTCTTGATAAGTTTGGGAGTAATTTTTTCAGTCGAGACAACCTTGATTTTGGCACTGCTTTTTTTCTTATTAATGTATAACTTAATTATTGTTCACTAAACACACACATATATAAAAATTAAAAGTATTCAAAGAAAAACAATCCAAGGAAAAAAACTATAATAATATTCAAATATAATAGAACTCAACCAAAGCAAAACTGAAAAGTACTTAAACATTTTTCCATATAATTTAAAAACAAATCTCAAGCATTAACAAGACATCAGAAGATGTGATTTGTTTTAGAAAGATTTTCAAAACTAATATTGGACAAATAGTGGTCTGGAGAAAAAATTCTAATTAACTAGTAGATGCCACATAGGCCAATTTTTTTAATTTAAATTTCAATACAGTCATGTGACACATAATGGAAATATAATCTGAGAAATATGATATTAGGCAATTTCATCCATGTCTATTGCAAAGTATCACACAGAGTGCCAACTTCTAAGTGCAAACTGAAAAGGTATATGTCAATCATCTGTGATGGCCCCTTGATACCATCCAAATACGCAGTTAAACACAAGTTACATGAGGCTACCACTGGCATAGCAGCACACTGTTACAGTAAACTCTTTTATATAAGTAGGATTATGCTCTAAAGGATGAAAAGCACAGCATTTTATGATAAGTACCTGAAACAGTAACAGTCACTTATCACGCTATCGAGTACTGTGTACTATACATAC
Organism: Heterocephalus glaber; assembly: GCF_000247695.1. The sequence goes on along the minus strand of NW_004624778.1, from coordinate 14,029,547 downwards.
TTGTATGTGCTTCTTCTGGAAACAAACCCTTCTCTCCTTTGATCTCAGTGACTCTTCCTTCCCAACCCACTGATGAGCTCCAGCCTAGTCTCTATCTACATCTCTTCCTATAGTTTTAAACACAATCTATATATGGATTCTTTCCAGATTCCAGCCTGTAACCTGATCTCTCCCCTTCCCCTCCTGCGGCCCCTACCCTTTTGAAACTTTTCTTTGTATTTCAAATTATCCACTATTCATTTTAATCATTTTAATCCTTAATTACGCTTTCAGTTTCTCACACTAGAGAAACTATTCGGTATTTACACATGTGTGTCCTATCTATTTCACTTAAGAGTACAGACTCAATATGCATCCATTTAGCTATAAATGTCTCTAGTTTCTCATTCTTTATGGCTGAGTAGTACTCCACTTTATAAAAGAACCACATCTTCTTTATCCAGTCTCCAGTTGATGGGCCCTTGGGTTGTTTCCAAGCTTTAGCTATTACAAACTGTGTCACTATAAACATGGATGCACATATATCACTGTGGTATGATTCTTTTAATTCTTTTGGGAAGATACCCAGCAAGGGGATAGCTGGGTCAAATGGAACTTTTAAGCTTAGTTCTTTGAGGTATCTCCATACCGATTTCCACAGTGGTTGCACCAGTCCACCAACAATGGAGAAGGGTTCCTTTTTCCCCACAACCCCGCCAGCATTTGTTATTGGTTGATTTCTTGATAGCAGCCATTCTTTCTGGGGTGAGGTAGAGTCTCAGTGTTGTTTTCACCTGCATCTCTAGAATAACTAGTGATGTTGAACATTTTTTCATGTATTTATTTGCTGCTTTTACTTCTTTGTCTGAGAAATGTCTGTTCATTTCAGATGCCCGTTTTTTAATTGGGTCTTTGAATTTGGGGGGGTCTGATTTTTTTTCAGTTCTTTATATATTCTAGATAGTAGTTCTTTGTCTAAGGTGCAGCTGCTGAAAATTTTTTCCCACATTGTACGTTGTCTCTTAGCTCTATTGGTGGTTTCTCTTGCAGTGCAGAAGCTTTTTAATAAGATAAGATCCCAGTTGTTGATTCTTTGTGCTAGTTCCCGTGCTACTGAGGTTTGTTCATAAAGTCTTTTCCTATGCCAAAGTCTTCAAGAGTTCTACCTAACTTATCTTCCAGCAAATTTAATGTTTCTGTCTTAATATTTAGATATTTAATCCACTTTGATTGTTGTTTAGTGCATGGTGATAGGTATGGGTCTAGTTTTAATCACTGGCAGGTTGAAATCCAGTTTTTCCAACACCATTTATTAAATAGGCAATCTTTCCTCCAGTGAGGATGCTTGGCTCCTTTGTCAAAGATGAGGTGGCTGAGTATATCTGTAGTTATTTCTGCATTTTCTAATCTATTCCACTGATCCTCAGGTCTGTTTATTTGCCAGTACCATGCTGTTTTTATCACAGTAACTTTGTAGTATGGTTTCAAGTTGGGGATTGTAATACCCCCAGCCATGTCTCTGTTGCCTAGAATTTCTTTTGCTATTCTAGGTCTCTTGTGGTTTCAAATGAATTTTTGGATTGTTTTCTCTAGTTCAGTGAAATATATTGATGAAATTTCAATCGGCATTGCATTATTTAAATGTATATAGTAGTTTTGGAAGTATGGCCATTTTCACTATATTGATTTTTCCTACTCAGAAACAAGGGATGTCTTTCCATTTTCTTATTTCCTCCTCGATCTCCTTTTTCAGAGTGCTATAGTTTTCAAGTGTAGAGATCTTTTGCTTCCTTTGTTAGATTGATTCCTAGATATTTCAATTTTTTTTGGATGCTATTGTAAAAGGAATGGTTTCCCGAATTTCTTGCTATTTGTGTATAAAAAGGCTATTGTTTTTTGAGTGTTGACCTTATATCCAGCTACTCTACTGAATCTGTCAATTAAATCTAGAAGTCTTTTGGAAGAGTATTTTGGGTCTTCTATGTAAAGTATCATATCATCAGCAAATAATGAGAGTTTAACTTTTTCCATTCCTATCTTTATTCCTTTTATTTCTTTCTCTTTTCTAATTGCTGTGGCTAATGTTTCCAGAACAATATTGAACAGGAGTGGTGATAGTGGGCAGCCTTGTCTTGTTCCTGATTTTAGCATGAAAGTTTTTAGTTTTTGACCAATTAGTATGATGTTGGCTGTTGGTTTTTCATAGATAGCCTTAATCA
>NW_004624778.1:13937019-14017654 GCF_000247695.1 Heterocephalus glaber | reverse complement strand
GGGAATGGGATTAATATGAGAAAAAGGAAAAATAGGAACAAAATCTTTGTAAATAGGGAGGAATGGAGGGGTTGAAGGGAGGGCTGGGTAAGGGTGAAAAATAAGAACCAAAAGAGATTATGTAAAGGTGCAAATTTCAAATGATGAATGTCATTATATTGTATATCTAAAATGTACCAATGATTAGAATGAATAATTGATAATTCAAAATAGGAAGAAAAGGTCGAAAGGGTAAGGGTAGTGGGAGGGGCAGGGGAAAGGAAAGAAGGGAAAGGAAATATGATGAGGAATGGAAAAAATGGAAATAAAGTCTTTGTAAATAGGGAAGGGTGGAGGGGATGAAGGGAGGGCTAGGAATGGGGAGAAAATAAGAACCAAGATGCATTATGTAAAGGTACAATTCCCAATGGGTAATGTAATTGTGTTGTATACCTACAATGTACCAATAAAATAATTTAATAAAAAAAAAGAACCAAGGTACATCATGTACAGCTACAAGCACACAATGATAAATGTAAACGTATTGTATACCTAAAATGTACCAATAATAGACTTATTAAAAATGATGTCTTGAAAACAGTCGATAACTTGAAACAATGTATTGAAAAACTGGCTGCCTGCTTATATAACATAAAATAGATTCAGGAAGAAGAGAAGCAACAGCTAACTGCACTCTGTGACTCAATAAAATCCTCTCTTCAGCTTGATGAGGATGAAGATTCCCATAGCCAGCAGGAAGATATAGCATGGATCAGCTCCAGGGCTATAAGGAATACAGCAGTGAAAAGTAGTGGCATCTGCTAAAGAAAAGGAAATGTGGCAGAGAAGGAAGTGTGCCATCAAGGATGAGGTTCTGACCAACTCATATGCAACTTCTAACAGGAAGCCAGTCAAGTTGCACCTTCTTACCAGCCAGGTGAAGCCAAATTCTGAGGACAAGAAGTCCTTTTTGAATTGACATCAAATAGCAAGATGAGCAGGATTATGCAGCAAGGATATCAGTATGTAAAAAAAAAAAAAAAGAAAGGATATCAGTATTGACAGATAGTAAAGAAGAGACTTGCACTCATTCAAGTCTATGTAGATGGGGCAGAACTAATGGAACCACTGCTGAAATCTTGACAGGAGCTCAAGGAGTTGGCCCTTGATCTTGGCATATGAACTGCAAACCAGACATCTCTCCATTTGGTTGACTTTCTTGTATAAAACTATAGGACTCTGGGTAAGAAGACATCCATGGGAGATATGGTTCCCACTTCTGTACCATGTACAGCAAGCCCAAGTATCTGAAGCTTCTTCTCAGAGGCAAGGCCACTGTGGACATTGTGAACCAAGCAGGAGAAATTGCCTTGGACATAGCAGAGATTCAAAGCTACCAAGTGTGAATATCCACTTTCCCAGACTAAATCTGGCAAGTTCAACCCTCCCATCCATGTTGAATATGAGTGGAAAGTTTGACAGAAGGAGATAGATGAAAGTGATGATGATCTGGATGACCAACCAAGCCCAGTCAAGAAAGAGTGCTCACCCAGATCTCAGAGCTTCTGCCATTCCTCTAGCATCTTCCCCCAGGACAAGCTAGCACTGCCAGGATTCAGCACTGCATGGGACAAGCAATAGCTCTCTTATGGAGCCTTCACCAACCAGGTATCTGTCCCCATGAGCAAGATTCAGCCATACCATCAACTTCAGGGGCCCTCTCCTGCCTCCTAAGAATGCCAGGAAAGGTCCAACTGGCCTACCTTCACCACTACCTCTAGAACCCAGACCTCTGGTGGCAGCTCCACCCAATCCAAGCCTCCTCCCCCACCACACAGACACAAGAGAACCTTATCCAACTCATTCAGCCCACTACCTCATGGTGCCCCCCACTCTGAAAGGCAGTTGGAATAATGATGTGGGTCCATCATCTTCAAGACAGACCTCTTACAAATCTGAGGGGCTGTTGCAACAATCAAGCACTAATTCTGCAAAGACAGCCTTTGACCCAAGGTTCTTCCTAAACTCGCCTCTGAAAGTAGCGCTAAGGAAAACAGAAACAAGCCATCATCTCTCCCTAGACAAAGCCAACATCCCACCCAAGATTTTTTAGAAATCACAACTGGCAGAATTACCACAAAGCCATCACCTGGAGACCTGGCCCCAACCCCACAGAACTGACCCCTAAACCCCAAATGGGAGATTTTCCACCTAAACCTGGAGAACATCCCCCCAAGGGTGACCTGCCATCCCTCAGCCTTCAGACTTCAGGCTTATCTCCCAGACTTATCTCACAAATGAAGGAGCTGGCTCCCAAACCACAGCTGAGAGACCTGCTGGCAAAATCCTAAGCTAGCGATGTCTTACCTAAGTCTTATTTAAGAGAATCCCATGATTGTCTTCTGTAGTCTTCAACAAAAGTTTTATAATTTTCCACATAGAATTTGTACCTTTGCTATAAAATTCTACCTTTGCTACAAAATTTATGCCTAAATCCTTCATATTTTTGATACTTTTGTAAATTACGTCTTTTTAAAATAAAATTTGAGAAATGTTAAAATAACCCAAAGAGTGAAATTTGCATTATATCAAGGACAGGTTCCTTTAAGAACAGTTAGGAAAATGTGCCACCATAGTTCCTAATAGCAGTATATATAGAAATGAGCATACTCTTCCATCCAGCAATTCTATTTCTAGAATTTACCCTCAGGAGAAATTCACTGTGTGGGTGTAAAAGAATATTTGCACAATAATATTTATTTCAGCATTGTATAATATATAAAAAGGAAGCAAGGAAGGGAGAAAGGGGAAAGGAGGAAGGGATTTAGGAAAAGCAGCAGTGGTAAACTGGGAGATGTCCAAATATAGGAGATTAATTATATATCCTAACACACACACATACATACACACACACACACACACACACACAGACACTATATATACTATGCAGCCATGAAAAATAATTTAAATCTTGTATCAGTTACTTTCTTGACTCTGGGACAAAATACTCAACACTCCAATTTAAAAGGGGAGGGGTTTCTTTTCATTCAGAAGGTTCAGTCCATGCATGGTTGCTTGGCTCCAAGGCAGGAAAAACAGGATGGAAGGGGATTACTGGGGAAAGCTACTCAATTGTGGCAGCCAAAAAGCAGAGAAAGAAGGAAAGGGGCAGGGGCAAGAGAACCGTATCCAGCCCTTCCAGGTCAAGCCCCAGTGACCCACCTCCAACCAGGCTCCACTTTCTAACAACATTCACCTGTGAACTCATCAGTGGATGAATCTACTGATGAGTATAGCACCTTCATGATCCAATCACCTTCCAAAAGCTACACCTCTGAACACATGAAACTTTGGGGATGTTTTCGATCTAGGACATAACACCTATATTGTATATAGAGAGATGATAGAAGATGAGTATTACATATAGTTTGTTTTTCCTTGATTGTAAGCTACTACATGGTCTTTTACTCTTTCACAGATGTTGACAAAAGAATAAGATTCCTGGATGAAATAAAAAGGACTTTTCTCCTACGGCACCACAGCAGCATGTGTAGCAGCATGTGTGCCTCAGCTACCACAGGGGCAATGCCACAAGTCCAGATGAATGCTGTGCACAGTGGGTCTGCATCACCTTCTGTGGGTACCAGTGGCAACATACTAATTCTCATGGTGTGGTCATGCCATGAGCTTGAGAACCCCGCATCTTACTGCAGCAGTTAGCAAGCCTGTTTTTGTCCAGAAAGTAGACATTGACTCATCCCTCAATGTTATGCTGCAGACATAACCCTAAGAGATGGTTGTGCATTCTTAGCACACCCAGGAAGATGTGCAGGAGCACAAGAGGCCCAGGGAGAACCCTTTCTCTCAATGACATATGACTAAGAGAATTTTTATAAAATTGTATCTGCATACTTATATGTGTGCATATATCCAGATAGAGAACTGATAGAATGTTTACCAAAAACTTAATAGTGATTTGCTCCATGTGGTAGAAGGGCAAGTAATATTAAAATTTTTCTATAAGTACCTTTTTCTATTATTTGAATTCATCTTAATGAGAATACATCAAAGACTACAGAGCTATTCATAAAAAATAACTGGGTGAGGTCACGGTCTGGAGTAAATCTCAAGATTAATTCATGCTCAGGAACACAGATTAATAAGATCCAGAAGCAAACCATAGAAAAGAGACTGGACATCCATCAGAAATGTGGAAATGGGAGATAACCAGGAAGCTGGGAGCTGACATATACTTGCTGGTTGTGCCAAAGACAGGAATGGCTGAGGCCATGATAAAATCCATTTTTCCATTTGGGAAGACTGAGTCTATGGGACAAATCCAAGAATAACTAGCCCTATGGAGATCATGGGTCTAACATCATTTTGATTGTCTCTTTGAAGTAAGTAACAATGAGAGGCAGAAGGAAAATCCAGGGTTTTTCCCATTAATTCAGTGTCTTTCTATATCTCTGGACTAAAAAAGTCACTTTTTCAAATACAGTACCACCCTGTGTAGCACAATACAAGATATTAGGATATACAATAAAATATGAGCCATGAGATAGAAAGACAAAAGCTTTATGATTCCAGCCAAATTCAGGGATCTCAGTATAATATATGATTTCTCTAAAATTATATTGTGTTTCCTAACAAAAATCAGAATTATAGTTACTTTGATCGCTAATGAGTAATTTCACCTGTCTTGGTGGTCCTGGCTTTTCTGGGTCAGAGTTGCTTTTCCTGGTGGTTTCTGAGTGTGGCTAATGCTCATACAAAGTTGCAGAAAACTCAGTCACAGCTTTGTCCCAGAAAAACAATTGCTCATAGCACCAGAGCTATGAGTTCTGACAGGTGGAACTGGCACAGGACTGGGAGGAAGGGAGGGTTGGAGTCTGTTCTCCAAGTTTCCTAGTTACAAGGTTTTGAAAAGAAGCAACCAGAGTTGGAATTGTCAGAAGGGTTGTTTGCTGAGAGCTGGAAAGTAATCCAGCAGAAAGGGAGCCAGAGGAAGGGAGCCAAGAACGCTGTGCACTCAAGAACCAAGAAGATGACTGGAAATGAGCGCATGTTCCTGCAGCCAGTGCACAGGTGCAGGGGACAGGCAGAGCCAGCACGGTGAGAAGCAGCCTGCTCCACACCTAGGGTACCAGTCCAGGCTCTCACCCAGTCCTCTGGTCCCTACAGTGGCCTCTCTGCTGGCAGAGCCAGCTCTAGAAGCTCCTGGCCCTGCACAGCACTTCAGAAACAGATGAGACCAGATTATCTGTTGAAGCCCCGTCAGCAGTCCCATTTGCCCTTCAGTGGCTTTGCCGCAGAGGCTGTCTCCGTGGGCAGTGTGGGAGTCCTCAGGAGCATTCCCAGGCGGAGTGCTGGGGAGCAAGGCAGAGCCCTGGCAGCTGCTGCTCCCTGAACCAGAACACACCTGCCATACCCAGTTGGCTGAGGAAATGACCTGGAGCAATCAGGGGCACTGCACTTTCTGCTCAGCTACTTCCTCAGGGGAAGGCTGTGATTTCACTTGCAGAGTTTAACTAAAAAAATATAAAATGGTAGGTGAAAGCTAAAGAAGTCCTGAAAGGCTCTCTTTGTGGTTTTAGCTTTGTGTTTTTGTTATGAGAGTATTGCATATGTCTATGTTCACTGTTACCCTGCTCTTGGAGGCATTTGACTAATGACTTTGCTCCAAAACCCATCTGGGAACACAAGTACCTGCCACAGAGTAAACACTTGGCACCTGTTTTATTGAATGAACAAATGTTTCATTTCAGTTGAGGGTAAGAATTTGCCCTTCCCCTTAATGTGGTCAGGCAGATGATACATCCTCATGTTTTTCCTCTTCAGTAAGGGTGGATGCCTACCTAATTAACCACCCTTGATTACAAGCTAGAATTTGATCTCAAGAGAAAGAGAAGAACTGATTTCCAATCCTTTTCTGTGTTTTAGGTAACTAATGGCATCTGACAGGAATAGATGGTTCTGTCTCACAAGGTACTGAAGTACCTTATTTCTTAGACCCCACTGGGCTTTTGGGCCTTGTCTGCAGCAGGAACAAAAATAGTGAAACTGCTCTGCAAAGTAACAGCAGGGCAATGGGGAGAGGTGGAGCTGGGACAGATTACACTTATTCAACAAATATTAAGTTTCTCATTCCTGAGATAGCTGAATATTATACTCAGTATGTGATCGTTACTGTTTGCTCACTGGAAAAGAGAGAAAATTTTTCTTATTTCGTTGAAATGTTTTCCAGGTCTTGCATTTTATCTAACTTCTCACATATTTATGCTTTGTCTTTCCAACTAGATTGTAGGAACCCTTGAGAGATTAGAGTCAAACTCCCGCACTTCTATTTCAGCAAGTGGACAAAAGCAAGTAACACATGGCAAATAAAGTTAATTTCCAAAAAATGAGCTTCTTTTTGTCTGCTCTGCTCCAATTAGGGCAACAGCTAAACCAACTGGAGCAAAGGGTGTCCCTGAGAGGAAAGGTGAACTTAGACATGGATGACGGAGACTTTTCCTGTAGAACACTGATGTGCTACCATCCCAAGGACCCAGGAGATGAAGGAAGAGTTGTCCTCAGGCAAGAATCTGTGTCACATTTGATATTAGGAAACCTAAAGTGTAGCCCAAGAAGTCAACTCACAATCCTGGAGAACTCTGGATGTGGAATCCTAGACAAGGAGTTGGCAAACTGCAGCCCCACAGGCCAAATCTATCCCTGTTATCTGTTTCTGTCAATAAAGTTTTATTGGAACACAGCCACTCCTCTCCTATTAGGTTAGATATGATTCCATGCTAAAATAGCAGAGTTTAGTAGTTGCTTCGGAGACCACACAACCCACAAAGCTGGAAATACTTATTAGCTGACTCTTTTTTTCTAGAAAGGAGTTGGCACGCCCTCATTCAGGCTGACTCCTCTTGACCCTAGAATCCTGGTCCCCACATACAGCCTTTCTTATCATAAAGCCTGGGGTGCAGGAAAGAATAAGTAGTCATCAAATGTTTTTGTAGTAGGATGCCATGCCGTGAGAGCACCATCTCATAGTAGGGAGCCAAAACCTTCAGAAACCTGCCTTCCCTCAGCCTCACAGAGCAGAGTGGGCACCTGCCTGCAATGCTGAGTGGTCCTCATTTATCATTGATGCTACTGCAGAGCATAGGTGGAGTAGAGATGGGAGTAGCTTTGGGCAACTTGAACCAGTGCTGAAGTTGCCTTTGCTGCTCTAAATTCCTTCCTGTCTGATTTATCTGGATTTGAAGAAATCCACTAATGTAATGATGTGACTGAAGGGCAGTAAGTGTGTAAATCCTCTTGCATCCATGGAAATAAGACACTTTCCCATGAATGTAACCTAAACAATTGGAAAAATTTCTTCACTTAATTCTAGCATGTTAGAGCTGGGAGGGGCTCTGGGACATACCCAGGTTCAATCCTCTCACTAAATAGACAAGGAAACAGAGTCTAGGGAAGCACAGTAATTGGCACAGGATCACCCTGTTGGTTAAAGACAGAGCCCCCCATGCCTTTTTTGTCTGAGACAGTCTCATTACGTAGCCCAAACTGGTGTCCAACTCCCAGGGATCCTACTGCATCAGCCTCCCAAGTGCTGGGATTATAGGAATGCGACACCACGCCCAGCTGTGACAGAGCCATTCTTGAGTCCAAGTCTCTCACTTTCCAGGCCATTGCTTCCTCCACTAATTCTTCTAGTCACCAGCTATTTATGAGGCATCTACCAAATACCAGGAATTGCAGTGGCTGCTGGTTGGTTATAGAATCTTGAACAATACATACTCCTGATATCCTGGACCAGGTCTGAGATGGATAGTGTATATTTAACAACTGTGATAAGTTCTTTGCTAGAAGTGAACAAGGTACAATAATAGAGAAATCCTACTTTCCATATTTCATTATATTATTAACAACTGTGATAAGTTCTTTGATAGAAGTGAACAATGTACAATGATAGAGAAATCCTATTTGCCATATTTCATTGATTCTGAGCGTGCAATTTTTAAAACATTTTAATATTTCTGATATTAAGATGCAACTAATAGATGAGGCTTGAGATATGAGTGGAATTTTGCTTTCTGAATGGTACATAAAAATAATGATACATTTCACCAACTGATGGTATCTTAAATTTAACTGTATAAAATAGATAAGTCAGTCAAGTATGACCTTTGTTCATTTAAGCCAAGTCCTGAAGGCTGAGAAGGATCCAGCTACTCCAAAGGAAGAGGAAAGAACATTTCAGACAATGAGATCCTTGGCGTAAAATCCCAATGACAGAAAAAAGCAAAAAGCCCTTGAAGAAGAGAGTGGAAACCAGTGTGGCTAGAGTGAGGAGAAGGATGCCAGGAATCCCTCAAAGTGTATATAGATCATTCAGGTCATTTAGAACTTTGAAAGCTGTGCTCAGGAGTTTGGATTTAAACAGTAAAGTGTCACAAACAGCTTTGTAATTCTAACAGATTGTCTTTCCAGTGGGTAAATGTAAAGCCTGTTATTCATTTAGGGGCAAGATTGGAATCAAGGAGTGCTAACCGAGGGGGCAATTTACTCAGTGCAGGGGAGAAATGGCCATGGTTTTGATTTAGGTGGAGAAGGAGGAGCTGACTTGAGAGATGCTCAAATGATGCCCCAGACAGGGCCCTGGCCTCCCTGAGTGACCATGAGGCTATGTAAATGATCACAATGAGAGATAAAGAAAGAAGTCGAAAAACAAAAGCCTTCCTTGGTGTGGCTTGCTTGGTATTCTGTAGTTACCTTCTGTACTTTCCTTAAGTCTTTTCCAAGCCATGCACCATGGAGTTCTCCCAGGGGAAGAAGAGAGATCCCCAAGATGACAGGGTGACATTGCCTCTTTCTATTTCTAAGCATCCTCCAGTTACTTTTTGGTCTTCTCAGCTCATCTGTCCTCCTGCTTATATTAGCTCAGTTAACCACTATATACAAAATTGTGGGGAGGTGGAATTGCATATAATGTGAATCACCCAAGGCTCTTTGCAACTTTCTCTATCACCCATAATATCTTTGCCTAGACTTGTCAGTGGCACATCCTTTGGGCTCTTGGAGTCCACTAAACTCAGCTCCCCTGCCATCACAGGTCCCCAGAGAGCCCCTCAACAGCTATCCTCAGTGATAAGGAATGACATATCTCTTCCCAGTCCCCCAAGTCCCCAGAATAGTCCACAGTTGGGGCCCTGTGCGTGGGTATCTGGGACTCACTGCTCTTGGACCTCAGCCTCCCATTTTTCTCCATATTTCCAGTCTTCATGGGTTGGCTGCTGTGAAGTCACTAGGAGGAACATTACAGAGCATGAGCCAGCCTCCTCAGCCTGGAAATGGCTCCTCTGCCTTCTGCCTCCCCAGGAATTTGGGACCTGTGGGAGTAGATAAGTTTAAGTTCAGCTGATGACAAGGGACCCACGTGGATGTTCTGGGTGATGGGTGCGCCTGCTGCTCACCCACTCCTCCTGCCTCCTGCAGCCTCAGCCAGTACTAGGAGGCCTGGCCAAAGTCCCTGGGCCCATTCAGGCTGGCAGGGTGCCACTTCCTCCTGCCTGCTCATTCCAGGGCACCTGGCTTTGCCTTCCCATCATCTGGTCCTTGTAGGATTAGAGCCAGTGACTGGGTGATGAATCAGGGGAAGAACTCTGTTTGCTGTCTCTAAAAATAACTGCTCCTATGTATTTTGAATTCCTCTGGCATTTGTCATCCTTTATGCTCATTTAGCATTTTTTCTGTGATGCCTGTAGAGTTAGGCACATTTCATGGCACCAGGTCAGCTCTTTTCAACTAGTAAACTCCTGGGGGACGAAGCCAATGTCACCTAGATCATTTTTTCCTGCAGAGGGCTGCACTCAAGTGCTAGGAGGAAAGCAGGACATTACTTCATATTGGCTGACCAAAGGCTTGGTTAGATCTCCAAAGATTTCAGGATTCCCACAGTATTAACTGCCTCCATAATGGATTAGTTGCGGCTCAGGTGGGTTTGGCCTCAAAACAGTGAAGTTAAAGAGAGAAAAGACAAATCAGAAGCAAGTGAGCTCAAGGCCAAATGAGGCCCCAGATATGCCAATAATCCAAACTAGAGAACCGTGGTGAAATGGACATTGTCCTGGATAGTATTGATATCCAGTGTGGAAGAGCCTCTAGTCATGAATGGGTTTCATTTTGATTGTCAAACCTAATCCATAACAGTGACTGTCTTATAAAGAAGAGGCCCCTGAGGCTGTGCCCATTGGCCAGTGGAAAAGATCACCAGGCTCACTGGCACCATTTACACAAGCCCGGGCTAAGGAAGAGCAAGACTTCATTAGTCACTTTCCTCTGGTCAGTGCTGTGAGCTTGCAGTTAGGTGAATGGCAGAATCCATGGTTCCAAAGCTCATTCTGAGAAGAGCAGAACTCTGTCCAGAAGTAAAGATAAGGAAGGGTGGTCTGACCTTCCTGAAAGAGTGGGTTGGCCTAGCTCAGGCAGGTGGTCTCACAGTGGACAGCTCCAGACAGCTCTCCTTTGGGCCTCTTCACAGAGGTACTCACAATGATGACCACAAAGCAAAAGGAGATGTGATCAGAGGAAAGCCTGAATTTTTTGAGTTCACTTCACACATCCCAGAGACTATGCTTTTAGCAAACAGACTAAGTCCAGACCCCACTCATTAGCAGAGCCAAGCATTTTGATACAATGGCAGCCCTCTTCTGTACTCATACATGAGGCCAGGCCTCAGTGACTCCTGGGAAGCGGGACTTAATAAGCATTGAGAACCCGTTTGCATCATCTTTAACTCAGATAAGTACAATGGCCTCCCAGCCTCCTGGTTTATTCCACTCCAATTCATCATTGCTAACACTGCCAAAATGTTCTGTTCAAAGCATACTTCTCATCCTGATAGACCCTTTTTAAGATTCTTCAATGAATCCCCTTCAGTCAGAATAATATCCAAGCTCCTGAATACAGCATGGTGGGTTCTCCAGATGTATGTGATCTGTCTACATCTCTAGCCCTGTGATTCACCATTTCTCCTAATTTCTCCTAACATTACCATTTTGTGGGTTAGGATCTCAAGATATGAATTTGGGGGGACAGAATCATTCAATCCATAACATCTTCTCTGCTCCTCTCCCCAGCCCTAGACAACCATTAATCTCAACAGATATTTTATTTTTTGAGGCTTAATCTCATTTCAAAAGAAAATTCAACCTCTATACGTACCTACATGTTTATATCTATACTACATATAAGCCAGTTAGAATACACTGTTGTCAGTTTTTGTGGGGGGCATAAATTAATAGGCTCCAAAATTCATTTACTGAAATCCTAACACCTAAGGTGATGTTAAAGAGGTGGAGCCTTTTGGGGGTTGATTAGATTCTGAGGACAGAGGCCTCATGAATGTGATTAGTGATCTTATAAAAGAGACCTGAACGACCCTGTGTCTCTTTGGTCATGTGAGGATAGAGAAGTCACCATATGTGAACAAGAAATCAGGTTCTCTCCAGATACCAAATTTGCCAATGACTTGGTCTTGGATTTCTCAACCAATTGAACTGTGAAAAATAGTTTATAAGCCACCCAATGTGGTATTTTGTTATAGCAGCCCAAATAGACCAAGACAATGAGAAACTGTCATAATCACGTTATATTTGAATTTAATATCTTTTAATGGCTCTTGTGTTCAGAAGAATTATAGACATCTCCTGTAATATAAGGGTTAGGAATGCCTACAGCATCAGAGAGAGAGAGTGTGTATGTGTATGTGTGCGTGCACACACATGCATGTGAGCATATATGTGCACATGCACAAAAGTTTATAGATATTTTCAAGCAGCACAAAAGTACAAGGAAAAGTATACTAAACCCCACATACCTATTACATATTCCTGGTAAATTTTAAATAACTCTATGAATCAGGAAACTGTATCTTGTGATAATAAAGAGGAGAAAATTATTTTTCTAAAAAAGTCTTCCTTTAAACCTTAGTTTTCCAATTATAGATTTAAAATATATTTGTTACTTTAAAAATGGAAATATAGAAATCAGAAAGCTAATGTCTTCCACAATTTCAACCCCATAGAAGTAATCACTGTTAAATATTTTTGTATATATTCTTCAAATTTTTTCTATGCATATCCTAACACAGATTTATTTTTAATGAAAATGCTTATTATTTTGTAACTTGCTCTTTGTGATTTACACTATCCTCTTTGTCGGTATATTTAGAACTGCTTCATTCTTTTTAATGGGTAAATGGTATTCCATTGCTGGATGTATACAGTTTACATATTCAATCTACTCCTGATAAGCATTTTAGTTGTTTCCTATTTTTGTGTAAAGAACTAGCCTTGACCAAGAAAATATTTGGCCCCTTGCCCCTGACTCCTCGGAGATTAATATCTAAGCCCTTGAAATGTCCCTGCCTGAAGAGAGTCATCTTGTTTACCTGGGGGCTGTGGTTGCACCAGAATTTCTTAACAATGTGAGTGATGACGGAGGGCCTTGAGTCACACAGTATCAGTTCAGCCTCTGGAGGGGCAAGAGACTTGCAGGTGGTCAGTGAGATCTATATTGCCGAGCTCCAATAACACCAAGGCTCAGGTGAGCTTTCCTGATGGGCAGAATTCCACACATACTGTTGCACATCATTGCTGAGAGGAACTGGAGCAGTCTGCCTACCTCCAACAAGAGGGCACAGCTGGATGATCCACAGTTGGTGTCTTCAGATCCCTTCTTTGTGTGAGTCTCTTGTTGGCAGAAGAGTTTAATCTGCATTCTTCTGCTATGATAAACACAGCTGTGAGTACAACAGCTTTGCTGAGTTCTGCGAATCCTAGCAAATTACTGAAATTGAGGGCCGGGGATTTAGCTCAGTGGTTCTGCTGCCTGCCTCACAAGCGCAAGGTCCCGAGTTTGATCCTTGGTACCAAAAAAAAAAAAAATTATTGAAATTGAGCATAATTTGGGGGATCTCTGAATTTATAGTTGGGGTCAGAACTGATGGTAAACTTGAAGACTCCTGCACTTTGCAATTTTGTGCTCTAATAATCACTGTAGCACAGAACATCCTTGTTCATACAAGTTACTACAAGTGATATGTTTCTTTAGGATATATTCCTAGAAGTTGTTGCTGAGTCAGTGTTCTTGAACATTTCCTATTATGACAGATAACAAATACCACACTGTCCCTATGTCCCAAATTAGTCAACCCAATTGATACTTCATGCCATTTGAGAAGGTCTGTCTTCTCATGTTCTACTTTCCTCTCTCTCTCTCTCTCTCTCTCTCTCTCTCCCCCTCCCACCCATGTACACCTATTATTTTGATTTCCAATTTTAAATTTATAGTAAGGTTGAGTATCTTTTCACTTTATATTTAAATTTCTTTGGTGAATTCTTATTCTTGCCCTTTTTCTGTATTTCTTCTGTATTTTCAACATCTTATTAGCAAAAGCCCTACACATGTAAGGTAAATTAATCTTCTGACTTTGACCTGAATTGTTTAAAATCAGAAACCATGCTTTCCTTTGGAGAAGTATTCTTTTTAGATAACAATGGGATGTTTCTGCATGGATGGAAAGTTACTAACACATTAACCAAATGTAAAACTATTTCTGTTAAGCCTTAAAGCTGAAGTCTACATTGCCTAATCACATTTAAATACATGAGTTTAGGGACAAGTAATTCCATTCTAAATGGTAATTTAAAAATTGAATTATTACAGCAAAAATGAGGTCAGACTACAGAGTTCAACTTGAAGCCTTACTTCAACTAAATTCATCACCCCAGATCACAATGAATTGACTTCATAAGAATGGTATTGTTGGAGTCATATTTTCTGGCCTTAGAGTGAGATTTGTGCTGACTGTCCTCCTGTTCTCTGAGGCTACTACCACCATAGACCTGCGTAAGATGGTACTTGGGCCTGTACTTTATTTTTTTTGGTTTTTTGAGATAGGATCTCACTATATCGTTCAGGCTGGACTTGAACTCACTATGTATGTAATCCAGGCTGGCCTCAAATGTGTGGCAATCCTCCTGCCTCTGTCTCCCAAGTGCTGGGATTACCACTATGTGCCACCACGCCCAGCTATTGGGCCTGCACTTTTGAGGGCCCACAGGTCACAAATCCACAACCAAAATTGTGTCCTAGTCACTTAGCTTATGGTTATTTTCAAAACTTAATTTTATGCATATTATTTGGTTTTGGAGTTATGGAAGTATATTTGTCAAGGCAGAAGGATTGGACACATTTTACTTAACAGTTTGTTATCTGGATTTATAACTTTAAAATTTGTATA
Organism: Heterocephalus glaber; assembly: GCF_000247695.1. The sequence continues at coordinate 14,003,373 of NW_004624778.1, read as the reverse complement.
TATGGTCACATGGACCTTCACTGCCACCTGGACCTAGGCCCCCACAGGTGGCAGTGGGCCTGCCTGAGACTCTCGGTCTCAACTAACTGACCAGGTAAGAGTTGTCACCTCTAGGTCTTCTGAGCTACTTCCAAGGCTGGGATTTGACTCTCTGAATTGGAATACTTGGAAGCAACACAAAGTAGTGGCCAACTAGTTTCAAGGTCAGTCTGGCAACTGTCCTTATTACTTGTGTGCTGAATGACCCAGGAAAATTGTTTCTTCTCTTTGAGTTTCAAATTCTTCACCTGTAAAATGGGGATGATACCACTCTCTGGGTGATTACAAGAATTAAAAGTGACCATGAAGTGCTCAGTACAGTTTCAAGCACTTAGCAAACATTCAATAAATGGCTTCTGTGGCACTGTTGCTGTTACTATTACTTTTCTCTTGAATCTAACTGCCCACCACATTTTGAGAGCTTTCAGAATGCTGAGCATATTAGTAAACAGTCCCATAATTCTCCAACCAGATAGGATCCTGGGACCTTCTTGCCAAAGACTTGTTCAAAAACGAGGATCCTGGGGCCAGGGATTTAGCTCAGTGGTTCCACTGCCTGCCTCGCAAGTGCAAGGTCCTGAGTTCAATCCCCAGTATCAAAAAAAAAGAGGATCCCTGGTGTCAGCCCCCCACTCTCAGGCCCTAGGGACTCCCACTATCCATTTTGGAGTGTGCTTAAGTCTCAGATCACTGGGAGCAGTAAAACAGAGAGCTCAGTGTGTATCTAGAGGCTCATCCACAGGATTCCCAGGAAAGGCGACTCCAGCTTGGTGGATTGAGATGGCACAGTCCTGAGAGAATTGAAGTTCTAAGCTAGCTGTGGGTCTGACGGTACCAAGCATCTTTAGCTGTGTCCACCTTGAGTAGTTGGGAAAGCTAAGGGAGTGAAGGATGGTCTTCTACATGTCTTTTGTGGACATGGATTTTCACATAAGGTGCCCTTCTCACTGCCACAAATAGCTCACACTGCCTCAAACTCAAGATTAGGGTGAAAGCGTGATGTTGTCACCACTTGTGATGGTGATGATGACAATGATGATGGTGGTGGTAACAGAGCTTACATTTGAAAGAAAAATATCTGGACCTACCTAGTGAAGGAAATTCAAACCATTATCATTACTATTAATAACATTACAACAAATGAAGACAGAGCTTACAGTTGGAAATACAAAAAACTTGGAGCATTTTCCCCTGCAAATCTTACTGTGCTCTTTCTTCTACTTCTAATATCTGGGTGTTATTTATGTTTTCCTTCCTGAATAGCAAGAAACAACAGACAACTGATTTAAGTTTCTCTCATTCCAGTCTTTCTGTGTGAATGAATTTTTTCTTCACTAAAGTATAAGTCCACATGACTTCTTTCCAGCTTAACTTGTGATATATTAAATAAAATGAGAGAAATTACCACTAAAGGAAAGACCCACAGGGAGAAAATGACTTGGAGATTTATATAATTTATTAACAGCAAAAAATTAATTTTACGTTTCATTTTGCTATGCAGTCTACTTGACAGTAGCCAGTTCAATATGCTTGCAAGAACAGAGCCTGACTCTAATCAAAATCATTGTGGGTCAATAGTTGTAAGTTTCGACCTTGTACTTCAGAATGCTCAACCTCTTCTTCACATAGAGAGAGACTGCAGCCCAGAGGGGGTATCATAAATTATTCAGCATCACAGAAGAGCAGAGCACATTTGATGCCATTCCCCCAAACCAATGCATCCCCAGAGCCAGAGGCCTTAGCTTAGAGTCTCCTGTGGAGTTCGACAGGACACAGAGGCCTAAGGTCTCCTTTAACAGTAGAAATATCGGGGCTGGGGATTTAGTTCAGTGGTTCCGCCGCCTGCCTTGCTAGCACAAGGACCCGAGTTCGATTCCCCGTACCATAAAAAAAAAAATAGTGAAAATATCCATATTTATAAATAAATGTCTATGATGAATGTTGCCTAGAGCTGGGTTCTGTGGTTCACACCTGTAATCCCAGCACTCAAAAGAGGCTGAGGCAGGAGGATTGCAAGTTTGAGTCCTGCCTAGACAACTTAGTGAGATCCTGTCTCAAAAAAAAAAGTTTTTTAAAGGGCTGGGAATCTAGCTTGGTGGTAGAGTAAACCTGGGTTCAACCCCCCCCCTGCCCCCCGCATATTGGGGGGAAAAAAAGAATGTTGTGTAGAAGTAAGACTCTGGGAGAAGAAAAATGGCAACTTTCTATGGTGGAAGATTATTCTATTATATATAAATGCTCAAAGGCTAAAGTATTTCAGGAAACCTAATAACCATATAAAACTTTTTATGCATGTGAAAAATCTCTTTTAAGCTAGAATTAGAAAAAAGCTAAGAGATGGGAGGAGCTGATACACATTTACGCAAGTTTTCTTTAAATGGTATAAGTGAGAGGAGTATGGGATGGAGGTTGGCAGAGCTAAATTACGTCACTAACTGACTGTGTAGGATGTGGGCAAGTCACATCACTTCCCTAGACTTCAGTTTCTTTTCTTGTAAAATAATAGTTTTAAACTAATTTCTAAGGACTCTAAATCACAAGAGCTGCATATGAAGTTATTCCAACTACCTGCAAATTCATCACCAGTTTCTCTAACTGTAACCTTGTTAATTATATAACTTTGTTGATTGCACTCACACAAGAGAATGCAGTGAATCCTCTTTTTTTTCATTTTAATTAAAATCCTAGCCTGCTTCAAAATTATTTCTAAAAAGGCAGGGACACAGAAGCCCATGCTAATTAACACAGACTGCCATTCTCAACATTGTCTGTAAAATCATACTTTGTTTTCCATCATGGAGACAAATACTTTTCAACTCCTAGTTATATCCAAGTTGTCTTTAACTCTTGACTTACCTCTGGAGGTACATAAGGTCTGTTCTCTTTTCCAGATCATTTAAAGTGAAAACAGTTGAACCTGAGAATAATTCCTCTAGCACTCTGCCGGATGCTACCAACCAAGACACCATATGGTCTTTTGCTCTGAATGTGGCCTTTCAGGCCAACACATTCTGTTCGGAATTAACTGCTTCCAAATGTCAAGTTTCAGTGTACTAACTCATACATTTTTCGGACTGTCTTCCTGTTTTAATTAGAAACTATGGTTGATGTTGTCAGTCTTCATCCTGTGAAAACTTAATTGCAAGAATAGGCTTAATTTAGGAAGGTCCTGAGGATGTTGATGATGATGGCAAACAACATTTAGGATTTATAACATGCCAAGCACTATGCCAAGAGTACTGAACTAAGTGATCTTAGAAGGACCTCCAGCTATAGGATTCTATAAATATGGGAATACATGGTTATTTCCAGGCTACTTTCCCAAAATATTTGAGGTGCGCTGTGTCTACAATGACTTGCAAAAATCTTTATCAAAAAGCCCTACCTGGCTATCTTGAAACCCTTCTGGCTTTCAGTGTTGTTGTTATTTTTTCCTTCTGAATGCCTATAGTTATGAAGGGCATTGGCAAAACCTTTAGGTCCCACTAAAATATTCCAGATCTTTGTTCCAACCAGACAGAACACTCATTCACCTTATCTAACAAGTGTGCTATTTCTGATTGGTACCTCTTTTTTTTTTTTTTTTTTTGTAGTCGGGGTCTGGCTATATAGCCCTGGCTGGCCTTGAACTAGAGTTAATCCTCCTGCCTCAACCTCTGGGTGCTGGGATTATGGTACCTCTTATCTATTAAATCAAGCTCAGACTTTCTGGTTTATTACTACAGATTAAGCAAAATATGGAAATGGCCACAAGGTCTTTCTGTGGCTGAAAAGGTCAGTATTTACTATATTCACATCATTTGCTTTGCTTTGGGCTTGACCACTGCCTCTGGCATAATTTGGGCTGCAAATGGTATCTGTTTGCTGTTAATTGAAGCAATTCTGCATGCTGGGTTGGAGGGACTTGAGTGTCTGTGTACGTTCATGAAGCATGAATAAGTTATGACTCTGTGTTGAAGAATCTCCTTTGAAAAAGCCGCTCAGTGCTCCCAGCCTGGTCCCCAGCCTTGCACCTCAACTCACAAAGCCAGGCTGCTCATAGGGTGTGGCTCTGCTTGGTGCACACCTGTGAGGAGGAGCTAATTCTTTTCATTTGAATTCTCTTCTTTTTTCTAGCTCAGGCTTCAAAGCACAAATGGGAAAATAAATGCTTGTCACATTCAGCTTGTGACTCTCCCTCCTGACCGACTTGCTCAAGTCGCTACGGCTGGAATTAACCTGTCCTGTGGGCGCCTGATCCAGCACATGGAGATGGTGGAGTATAAAGTAGATTCATTTTTTCTTGTCTTCTCTGCCCAGGCCTGTAGCCTCTGGGGGCTTGTCTCCAGCAGTGATAAAACAATGAGCCAACCCTGTCATAAGTACTAGACAGCCAGCCTGGAGCAAGAATGGGGGCCTGGCACAAAGGCATTGATAGAACTGAGGCCGGAGCTCGCCTTCCTTGAGGCAGATTGAAGCACAGTGCTTGCTATTCACTGCTCTTGACTGTATTCCTGCTGAGTTGAAATATTAAATATTCTCATCTGTGGAGAACTACTTTTAATATGTGCCTTCCCTGAGAATGCCCACCAGGCAGTAAAGGGAAGCATTTTTCACTCTCCTCAGCTACTGCAACATCATTAAATTCTGTTCTTTATTGCTTCAGATGGTTTCCTGTCTCACCTTTCTTTCCCTAGGTCTGGCTAATACTCTGCTGATCCAGATGCTCATTGGCTCACACTTTCATTACTGTTATAAGCTCTGGGGTAGAAACAAAATAAAGAGGGAAGAATAAATGTTTCTGGTCCCACAGGTCAAAAACCTACATGTAGCTGGGCACAGTGGTGCATACTTGTAGTTCCAGCTACCCACATGCTGACATATTGTCTACTGCTACTTTGCCACTTTGATTATAACAGGTTTGGAGAGCTGAGACAGAGACCATATGGCCTGCAAAGCTTCAAATACTTACTATCTGGGACTTGCCATCCCCTGCCTCAGGACTATCAAGAGACAACTAATGAAAACCCAGGTGTTCCTTCCACATGGAGGGCAATAGTTCTGGAATATGGGCTTTGCCTTCGGACAGACTTGAGTTCAAATCCCAGGTGTCTTACTAACTCTGGGATCTGATATAAATATGCACTCTTGTCCTTCTCTACTGAAATCAACAGATATCTCAATGAAAAACAGATAACAAGGTGTAAAAGGAAATACAGAAATACAACAGGTTTTCAAGATTAGTGGATTCAAAGACTTTAAGGCCCCAGGTATTTAGTCTTTTTCTGTCTGTCTGTCCCACCCTCAAGTTTATAGCAGGAGAGCAGCAGCAGCAGTGCTAAACAACACATCTAGTCTCAAATTAGACTCAAAGATGATATCCACATATGTTAGCCACTTTCCTCATCATTGGGACAAAATCCCACAACTTAAAGGAGAGGCTTATTTTGGGTGACATTTGTTAGTCTATAGCTGGCCAGCTCCAATGCAGGGAAGCATGATGGAAGGACCTGGGCAGCTGAAAACTGCTCATGTAGCACCCACAAAGCAGAGAGTCAAGGGAAGATCCCAGAAGGGAGATAAAACCTTCCAGTTCACACCTCCAGTAACCCGCTTCTTTGAGCAGATCGTACCTCCTAACAGCTAGTCCAAATCCCATCAAATCAAATCACCTTCCAAACACATGAGGCTTTCGGGCCATTTTAGATCTAAATGTCCTCTTGTACCTGAAACCATCTTTCTTTTTGGTCCTTATTTGGAAGCAAGGACAACCTTCCCAAAGGCCAAGAACTGGTTTTCTCTCATTTCTCATTGGCAAGCATTGAGTCACATGGCCATTCCTGAACCACTATTGCAAAAATGAGTAAGATTTACTCTTATGCTAACTAGGTTCCATGTAGAACTGAAGATTCTCCAGAAGCACAGAGCTGCATAAGAATGGGAAATATCTTAACAAAACTGGGGTTCTGTTAGGAAAGGACACTGGTAGTAAGAAAGCAACAAACAAGGTCTACCAATCTGACCACTGAAATATCCCAGCCCTACAGACTTAATTCTGGAACCATGCTGCCCTAGACACGCTCATCAAATTATCTCATTCACACTGGCATTTTTGAAGGGCAACTTACAGTGGCATGTATGTTCATATTTTCACCCCACATATTTCCTCTGAGATTTTGATCTATATATAAAACTATCTTCCAAAATCATCTTTTGGATATGTCAAAGGGATTCCAATCAAGTTTAGCTTATTTAAAAGCAATCAGAAGATTTTCAATACCACTCACCATGCACAACTTCTATACCTGTCCCAATCTGAACCAAGTATACTACCCCTGTGAATGGTACCACCATTCATCCAGGGATACAAGCCAAAACCCAGAAGTTATTTGTGATACTTTTGTCTCCCTCGTTCCCCTGTGTCCAACCATCATCATTTCTACTGAATTCAACTCTTCCTCTTTGTCACCAACACTGCTTATGATACCATTATCTCTCATCTGAATACATGAAACAGCCTGACCGATAAGCCTAAAGTTTCTCTCACTCTATATTATAATGCAAAGGCCGTTCATGTGACAATTCTTTCTCAATTTAAGACCCTTTAACATCTTCTGCTGCTTTTAGAAGAAACCAACCTTCAAATAAGCCTTTAAACTCTGATAATCTGGTCCCTGCTTACATCTCCAGGATCATCATGCCCACTCTCATTCTTGATGTCTGTATTCAACCACGTGAACTATAATGGAACCAGTAACATGAACCTCTTCCTTTGCTTGGGGCATTTCCCAACTTATTAATTTTTGAGAGCAGCGGAGACTTCCTGCCACTACTGAAGCTGAAAACTTTTATCCACAGCCTCCCTTGCAGCTAAGGGATGGGCATGTGGCTTCCTCCCTGGCAGTCAGTTTCCTGCACACCAGACTATGGAGCTTGTGACACAGAGAAATATAACACGGTACAATCTGTTAGGATGAGGATGAAAGTCATGGTTATTGTCATAACCAGTCTTCAGAGACAGCAGGGGAAGGAGACATAGTAGCAAAAGGAAAGTCATTGACAATTAATGGCAACATCAGCAGAGCCGGGAGAAGAGGTTGTGCCCCTGCAAGCAGTTCTAGGGGCTCCCAAAACCAGTTCTAAATGCAAGATTTTGAATGATCCTTCTAATTCTTCTGCCTTCCTGGAAAGTTTGGGAGCTGCTCAGTATCCTCTAATAAATTCTTTTTGTGCTTAAGTTAACCAGAGTAGACTTATTTTGCTTGAGATTTAAAAAAAAAGAAAAACCTCTGACATATAATTTGTTCTGGGAGTGGTTGCAGAGAGTGGACCCGTACAATGGTGTGTGTGTGTGGGGGGTGGATATGAACTTGATTATTTACTATGGTTGAAGATAAAATCAATAAAATCTAGCATATCAAAACATTATATCCAGTGATCAAACTGTTAGTTAAATTATTTTCTATATTATCTGGAATACAGTGTCCATTACAAGTAGGGCTTGGGGGGCCGGGGATTTAGCTAAGTGGTGCTGCCGCCTCACAAGCGCAAGGTCCTGAGTTCGATCCCCGGTAAACACCCCCGCCAAAAAAAGTAGGGCTTGGGGCATTAAATAGTATATGACATAGAAAAGTCATCAAAAGTACAAGTGCTCAAGGACTAGGTAATAAGGTTGTTGTTTCTTTATGACTACAAAGAACTTAAAAAAATAAGAATAACAAACTCTAGGTCTTAAGTACTCAGCTCAAAATAGAAATAGAAATAATGGCTATTGAAATAATTTGTAACCTTTTAAGGCTGTAAAACTGAAATATGCAAAAATTGAACTCAAATTTTAACCTATAAGTTGTTGAAATACAATATTAGGTTAATTCATAGCCTCATTCCTTCATTTTTTGAATCAATTAGGAAGTCGTGGATTGGGATGAAATGTGATATAACGGGAGGATTCAAATGCTTCTTGCCTTATTCTGTTTTGTGTTATCACAAAATCACACAGGCTCTGTATTTATCACAGGCTCTGTAATTTATAATGAACAGACTTTTTTTAGTTCAAGATTGAGAAGCTGCATCTAGTAAGGGTCTTCTTCTGTGTCATCCTGAGCCAGAAAAATGACTTCTGAGCAAAAAGCTTTTCCTGCGGCTAGCTGACCTAACTGACAAAGAGTCACTCCCAGCTCATACCGCCTCCCACACCTAACACATGTCTGAGGCTACCCAGGCATGTCCTCCTTCCTGTCCTTTGTTCTCAGTGTCTGTATCCTTAACATGATGCAATCCCCACTTTCCCACCATATGCAAATGAAGTGAACTCCTGTGTACTTTACTATCCAATCATGTAAACTGAATGTAACTTCCTCAACCAATAAACTGATGTTAAATGCCTTGCTTCTTGTATCCCTGCCCCTCTTCCCTTGATCCATATAAACCCTGTTCACTACCAGCTCTGGGGTGATCACTTTGTGGAGAAATCCCCTATCAGCCTGCTGGAGTAATAAAGCTGTATACTTGCTTCCAACTTCTGGGTGTGTTCTCGATTCTTCTTGGCCTGATCTTGCTATACCACTAAGAGCTGCCACACTGTGGACTGTAAATCTGCCATTACGATCCCATGTAGCAGATATCTGTCTTATATAACACACAAGAGTGAGAAAAGAGTAGGGAATGGGGCTGAACTTATTATTTTATCAGGAACCCACTCCCATGACAACTAACCTACTCTGTGATAATGGTATTAATCCATTCATGAGGGCAGAACCCTCATGTGCTAAGCCTTTCTTCAAGATCCCACCTCTCGACACTGTTGCCAATTTCATTGGGGATTAAGTTTCTGACACATGAATTCTGGGCAACATTCAAACCATAGCACCTCCCAAGCATCCCAACCCCAGTAGGAATCTTTTCATGACACTATCCTTACTTTGCTTGAGGACTCTAGAGGGTTGTGGTTGAGGCAAGTCCCTTGCCAGTGAACCGGTTCTTATAAATTTTCCCTGCCACTCCTCATTGTTCCCAGACTTATGACTGGAATGTAATGAGAAGACAAACCCAGGGAAAGATGTACACAACAAAGGATTTGCAGATATTGCTCATATTTATCTTCAAAAATTTACAGAATGTAGGTCTAGACCAAGGAAGGAAAAACATAGTTTTAGATCTGGCTGAATTTACTGGCATTTGTGTGGACTGGAAACTCCACATTCAATATGCTAGGTTGAGGAGCTGGAAGTGATTTCAGTTATGTTTTCAATTAGTTGACTGATACCTGTGCTCAGGGGTGGCCTAACTGTAAAATGCTGAGATGCCAGAAGTTTGCTGGCATATCAGTTTTAGGTTACTATTTCTTAAACTCTAATGTGCATATGAATAGCATGGGAGTCTCATCAAAATTCTGATTTAGCATGATCCGGGGTACAGTCCAAGATTGTGAATTTTTAACAAGTTCCCAAGTGACACCAGGACTTCTGATCTTCATACACTTTAAGCAGCAAAGATGTAAGAAAGAATCCAATGCCTTGGGGAATATAGGAATATTGAAGTGGATTTATCATGACAATCCTACTCCTCTATCTTCTATGTACCCCCAAGAGAAATCCAAAGATACTTCCAGCTCTCTCTGTATGTAGTCAACTTGGCGCCAATAGCCCAAGGGCAGAGCTCTGAAGAAAATTCCAGGTATGGGAAATTAGAAACAAAAGGACCCAGAAACCAGTGAAGAGGTACACAGAAATAATAAAAAGGGACACAAAAGATACAGGTGGACACAGAGTGCCTGCAATGATACTCCATCTCAGACTTACAGTGCTCTGAAAGATGAGGCATTGCAAGGGGAAGACCCTGTGGATCACCAAGAACATATTAAAGTATTGCTTTCAGTCTTGTCCAAAGGGAACTATGGCCAAAAGGGGCAAAAGGACATTGAGGGATGGCAACTATTTAGACTTCTTAGGGATTATCAGTTACAGGTTCTGAAATAACACTAATTTCAAGGGTCCCAGAATACCACAGTGGATCATCAGAGAGGGAATTGCAATGATCACGTGATGAGTGAAGTTTGACCTGAATCCATCTTGTGATAGTGTGGTGAGATTCCAACAATGACTCAAAATTATTTCCTTATTCCTGAATGTAGACTTGGGAATACATATATGCTCTACAATGGACAGAAATTCTGCATGAGGTTCCTGATCTGAGGAAAAAGGGCTACTATGATAGGAAAAAACAACAAGATCCTGGAGCTACAAAAACTGGAAACCAAAACTAGTACTGCATCCCCAGGAGAACTAAAGAAATCTAATGAAAGATGTAGGGAAGTTGACTCCCATTATATCACCTTTTGAATTATGCTTGGTTAATATAAAAGACAGCTACATCTTAGAAAAGACACTAACTGGGTCAGGGATTTTACTCAGTGGTTCTACCACCTGCCCCGCAAGCACAAGGACTTGAGTTCGATCTCCAGTACCAAAAAGAAAAAAGAAAGAAAGAAAAGACACTAATTCAGTCAAGTGACAGAGCAACTGTGACTGCTGCTCCCAAAGCTGTCTCTGTAAAAACAGATTTGCCCAACCTCTGGAACCTTGTATGCAGCTTGTATACAAGGTGGTTTATAAAAAATAAATCTATCCTAAAAAGACAAAACAAAACAAAAACAGAAGAAAATTATTTCTCCTACTGAGGGCACAGTGTATCTTCACAATTTTATAGCATGTCCACATTCTGGATTGTTATTATTGTCTGTTTTGTTGTAGCTGTGTCACTCTGATTCATTTATATGCTCTAGCTTTGGGTGGGGGTCAGTTTCTTCAGCTGGTCAAAGCTGTAGTGCAGTCAACTTTGGCAGTTAATCCTTTTGGCCATCTGTGGTAAATCTGCATGCTAGAAGGAGCAGCAGTAAACCCCAAGTAGAAAATCCTCTTTCAAAAGTAACCACTCTCCTTTTAAGAAACAGTTCCTAGACTGCTACTAGACATGACTAGAAATTGAGTTTCTAGTCGCCAAATGATAAAACATGTGAGTTTATTTTCACTTTCTGATATACAAAGCAATAAACCCAGATGTGCCCAGTGGCACTCCATTAACAAGTAGAAACAACACAGGGTAGAATGGCTCCCAGTGATTTCTGCCTCCCAGCATTCATGCCTTTCCGCACTGTATCAAGGGTGGTACAGGTGACCAATGGAATATAGCAGAAGTGGCAATATGCAGCTTCTAAAGCTAGGTTTTAAAACAATGCTGTGGTTTCTGCCTTGATTCCTTTCCTGGATCACTGTTCTAAGACAAGCCAGTTGCCATGTCATGAAAATGCTATAGCAGCCTGAGGAGAGGCACATAGCCAAGAGGGAATTGAGGACTCCTGCCAACATCTTGAGTGGATCACCTTGGAAGTGGACGCTCAGCTTGTCCAGCCTTCAGATGACTATAGCCTCAAGTGACATTTGGATCACTGTTATGTGAGAAACCATGAGCCATAGCCATCCAGCTAAGCCACTCTCAGATAACTCACTTTATGTGATATAATGGACTTTTTTTGATATGGGGGATTGACTCAGGACCTTGTGCTTACGAGGCAGGTGCAGTGCCACTGAGCTAAATCCCCAGCCCATAATAGATTTTTATAATAGACTTTTTTCTTGTTTTAAGATGCTGTTTTAAGGTAGTTTATTATGTAACAATAGAAACTAATACATTGTCCACTCATCTCTCAATATCCATAGGGAATTGGCTCTAGAACCCCCTCAGACCCCCAAATCCTTGGATACTCAAGTCCCTTTAATAAATTAGCATAATGTTTGCATGTAACCTAAGCTCATCCTCTTGTATACTTCAGAACAACTCTAGATTACTTATAACACCTACTATAATGTAAATGCTATGTAAAGAGTCCTTTTTCTGTATTCTTTAGTTAATAATGACTAGGAAAAAGGTCTGTATGTTCAGTAGAGACACAATTTCTTTTCTAAATATTTTCCATTGGCAGCCGGGCAAGGAGGGCTGACTGTATTAGTGTGTCCAAATGCTTCTCAAGTCTCATACAAGTGTCACAAGGGAGCTCCTCACATTCTCACTGCCTCTCACCTATCGTAGTATCATCCTCTCTTAACTAAAGGGGTTTCCTAGCAAGTCTGACTTTTCAGAACACTGCATGTTTTATAGGCACCAGTGGAATGATGCAATGGGCCTAAAGGGCAATACTGAGGGAATTCTTCCTGTCAGGCACACTTTGAAGCTGTTTCTCATGTCTACTGTGCTTTCTAAGCCTGCCTTGTGGCTAGGAGCAGATGTGTAAGCTAGCTCTGCCAGTTAGACATAGCTGGGCAGTTATTGATTTAGCAAATTGTGACAATGAAGCAGGAATCCTTTCTTATGAGGGTAATGACAGTGTCCAGTGCCCATTGCCAGTGTCACTAGTGATACTAGGGTCAGTGGCATCTTCACGGTACAAGCTCCCCAGGATTATGTTTTACATAGTTACTGGACTTACTTCTGCAATTGTTCAGGGTACAGTATAAGCTACCCCATCTTCTAATAAGCTCCTCTTCAGCAAAAATTGTCTAGGTTCTTCTGTTATTTTCAGTTAAGAACACAGAGAAACAGATTTGGCCAACATCAGCTTCCTCATATCAGTCCCACTTCTTTCTGTCACAGAGCCTTTGCACATGCCCCTTTGTCCACCTGCTGGAATATGCTTTTGGTTTCTCACTTTATTTATAATTATTTCCTGTTTGCTCTTAAGATCTCAGCTCAATTTAACTTTTTAAAGGAAAGATTCTCTCATCTCCCATTGACTATTCCCATAATACCATTTACCTCCCTTTCTCATTTCTTATCATCTTTGTGTACCTATTTGATTGATATAGATGACCCCTCTACCATATAAGTTCCCTGAAAGTGAGGGTTTCTAGGGTCTAGTTCTGTGCCTGGATCACAAGCACACAATAAGCATTTGTTGAATGAATATGTGAAAGAAAGAAACTAAAGCCATTTCTCCAACTATTTAAGCACTTGTCATGAGGAATAAAATGAGCATACATATAAAGCAGATATCAGAATCTCTTACATAGAGAAGCAGACCAGTAAATGTTTATTCCACTCCTCTTAGCTTTTCTTCTCTCATTCCCCAACTCATCTCTAGCCCTTTCTTGGTTTTCAGATAGAAAGGTAAAGAATATTTTTTTTTGAGACAGAGTCTTTCCATGTAGTTCAGGCTAGCCTTGAATTTGCTATGTAGCCCAGGCTGGCTTCAAACTTGCAATCCTCCTGCCTTGGCCACCTGAGTGCTAAGATTACAGAAGTACAGCATCACACCTGGCCTAAGGATGTTTTATCTAAACACATCAAGGATATTTTATAAATCCTAAAAATGTAGTTGATGGCACATACTGAAACCACTAAATCTTTAAAAAATAGTTACTTTCAATCTTCTCTAAAACTAAACTATCAAGTTGAAAAAAGACTCTTTAAATTTTGTTCTATCTGCAGAAAGAATCCAAATCTCTCTCAAAGTTCCAGACTGTGAAAACTATTACTGTTCTTGCTACCTGCACATAAACTGCATGTCTGCAGAACTGTGTAAGCTAGAAATCGCCTCTTCGTTCTTAGCCTCACCTGAGTAGCATAGGCTTATGGGCAGACTCTTCTCTGACCCCCTCACTGATGAATGGATTTGGTTTTGCTCCTTGTTCTTAGTTTGGAGTACAATTAGGAGCCACTTTGGGGTAGCTGATGAAGGACGTGTGACCAAATACATAGAGGTACATGAGGATTTCCAAGGAAGGTGATGTATGCAAAACACATGCGCACACATGGCATGAACTTGGATGTTACCACAGCCCATCTGCCCCCGCAGACTTCACAGAGATGTTGCCATGGCATTTCTTGAACAACTATCAAGATGCCTGCCTGAATGCTATTGTTCTTCTAGAGTTCCCAGCACCTGCAAGGTCTGTTTAAATGTCAGGCACCAAGACAAGGCCCTTAACTGCTTTATTATTCACTTTGGGCCTAACTAAGCACAGAGCCCCAGTTAAGAGTATGTGGTTCTTCAAAGACATCAAAGGGAGGCACTTTCCATTCAGAGGATTTTAAGGGCTGATATTCATTCACTTAATCGTCTGTTATTTCAGAAATGGCAAAAGCTCCCCCTGCCTGACCTCCACTGTGCTCTTTTCTAGTTCTCCATTTTGAAGGCTAAGAGGCAGAAATTCTGAGTTAACTTTGCAAGAAGGCAGCTTAGCCCAAACTACACTTTATGTAACTCATCCTAATTAGACTGCAAAAATGCTCACGTAGGCACCCAGCTGGCTCACCCCAGTGAATGACTCTGAAGCTTTTCCTCCTTCACCCACGGAAATTAGAGCAGTCACCCATTTTTCTGTCACAAAAGCCAGACACATAACATTCTGTAAATTATTCTTCCTACCAGTGTAGGAAGAAAATATAATAAAAAAGGAAGTTGTTCATGCAGTAAAGAACATTCTAGCAGCACTGTCACAAGGCTCTCCTAGACTAACCCTATTTCAGTGACTTTATCCCAGATCACCGGGTCCCTCCCATGTGTGGGAGCCTCTGGTATTTGATTGAGGATACACCCCAGCGGCAGCATCCTACATTGCTGGTATCAGCCTTCTCTGCAATAGTCTACTGAAGTTTATGAGGTGTCTGGGCCTTTCCTTTTTATATCTACTTCATCTGTATTATTTATTTGCTGCTGTAGACCTCACAGAACTGAGACCCGAAGCCAGGAATTTAATCAGCCTCACTTCCAGGAACACAAACACACTTTTCTTTCTATTAGAGAGAGTGACGTGCAGAGATTTCTCCTTATTATCAAAGGAGAGTGCATGGGCTTTGAATTGGTAAATAAGTTCTAGTCAGTTACACCACTGACTGGCTCCAAATTTGTAGAGTTGAAATGGAAAATCTCTAAATATTAGAAGTCGCCTGTTAGATGCTCAAAGGCAAGGTCTAAACCAACCTCCTGAGTTAGTTCTCTATGCACAATATGTTAGTGTAAACCAGAATGGTTACCCTCAGAGCCAGCAAAGACCTGATATGGGACTTCAGAGGGACTTCTGGGATGCTGACAATGTTCTGTCTTGATCTGAATGTGTGCAGTTAATTTATAAATGCTAATTGTGTTGTTCATTTCTGATCTATGCATATTCTGTATGTATATAATACCACAATAAACATTTTTAAAAAGAAGTCTTATCTTTTAGAGAAGTATCTTCAACCTTGGCACTATTGATTATTTGGACTTGCTCACTCTACTGTGAGTGACTGTGCAACAGGATATTGTGATATCCTGTCACAATATCCTTGGTCTCTACCCACTAGATGCCGCTAGCAATAGCCTCTTCACAGTCTTAACCAAAAATATCTGCAGACATCGACTTTTGTCCCCTGAAAAGCATATTGCCTCTTGTTGAGAACCATTGTTGTAGGCATGCATATTGGAAAAATGACAGTTGAAATGATGTCTTAGAAATCTGTCTCAAAATAATCTTAAATTGAGAAGGGGCTAGGGTTACACAGAAAACAAGGTTACCTCTGGTTAACAATGTTGGAACTTGATAATGGGTACACAGGAATTCATTATATTGTTCTCTATAGTTTTTATGTGTTGGAAGCTTTCCAAGATTTAAACGTTTTCAACAACAGGAAAACATTTATGGCAATATGTTAAAGGGGGAAAATCAGTAGAATAAGGTGTATGATGTACAGATAATAAAAAGATTAGAAGGCAGTAGGACAACATGTGGTTGCCTCTGGGTGGCATTATTTTGATAGAATTATGGGCAATTTGTTTTATTTTTTCATATGTTGCTGTATTTCTCAATTTTTAGTATTATGAATATTTTTATAATTAGGGAAACAAGTAATTTGATTTTAGCATGACAGCTATTACTGTATATAAAAGCTCAGATCAAAGAATTTGCTAACCCTGGTCAAGAAAGTAAGAAAAGCTCAAATTGATTCTTGGCATCTGGGCTGGGCTTAGTAAGATGAGTAAATGGTTTTGTAGGTGAACACATGAAGCATGACTGGGCATACCCAGGTAAGGGAACCACATACACATGTAGAAGCAGAAGGACAGGAGAACATGCTACCTTCAGCAGATAAGCTACAAGATACTTATCATAGCCGGAAGAGGGAGCACATGTGTTGTTCAGAGAACGTTTTGCGAGGAAAAGCTGTTAGTTAACTGGGGAGGATATTATTATATTCTTGACTCTTTTATCCATCAACACTTCTGCCCAAAACTCTCAAAAGGCTTTTCATCATACTCAGAATGAAATTCCTTGGTCCTGCTGTGGCTACCAAGACCCAGCCTTCTCACACTGACTTCCTCTTCCCACATGTATTAGTTCTCTCCAGCCACACTGGCCCCTTGGCTTCCCCTGGAATCATCAGGCAGTCCTGCCCTGGAGATCTAGGCAGTTGCTGTTCCCTTTGATCTCCATGCCCTGCCCTCCTAAGACTCACAGGACGTTCTTTCTCACTTCACTCTGGTCCTCCCTGATCACTGTCTCAAACAAGCCACCATCATCTATATCTTCTCACTCTGCTTTAATGTGTTTTTTGTTTGGTTTTGGTTTTTTTGGTACCAGGGATCAAACTCGGCTCCTTGAGCTTCCAAGGCAAGCAGCAAAACCACTGAGCTAGATCCCTGACCCTCTGCTTTAATGTTTTTTGTTTGTTTTTCTTTTCTGTACTGGGTATTGAACCCAGGGTGCTCTACCACCAAACTACCTCTCACCCCTTTTTATTTCGAGACAGTCTTACCAAATTGCCCAGGCTGGTCTTGAACTTCAGATTCTCCTACCTCACCCTTTAAAGTAGCTGGGATTACAAATAGACATGTGCCACTGTGCCCAGCCTCTGCTTTATGTTTTTCACCACAGTTAGCACTACCCAACATTGGCATGTATGTTTTATCACCTCTATCAAGCCCTACCTCAGAAAACTCTCCAATCACACTAGAATCTGGACAGAATCTGCTTTATTACCTGCTGTATCTTTGTCACACAGAATAATCACTGGCATATGTTAAGAAATCAATATATATCACTTAAAGTAATAAATCTTCTACTCCACATGGTGGGCAGTAAAGGCAGGAGTTAAAGTCATAGGTTTTGGAGTGATCAAGGACTGGATTCAAATTCCAGCTCTGGATTTTATAAGCTATGTGGCCATAGGCAATTTATGGAACACCTCTCCGCCTCTTTTATTCACCCACAAAAGGAGGCTCACTTGTCCTAGGGTGGTTCCATGGGCTAAAATGAGACACAGTAGGTGAAGCCCTTGGCACAGTGCCCATTGGACAGCAGGCAGCAATAAACCAAAGGTCAAAGTGGGCATGCCCAGTCCACAGAAATGTGAATGACTCACACAAAGACTGGAAGAAAAGTTAGGTTATTACCTCCATTTAAGCATTGGGCACTTTGACATAAATGTCTGGGTGTGGGGCTTCTCTTTAACAAAATTAGCCTACCTTCTCCCAGGGCAACCATGAGCTAGAACACAGTAGAGGGCTCTCCTTCTAGACTGGCCACTGTGGGAATGTGTTTATGTCCTAACAATAAGCAGTAGTAGCAGGTGATGCTAAAACGTCTGCTGTTTGCTCCTTTTAAATTTTTCATGGCCACCTAAAGGGCATTACAGATCCACTTTTTAGGTCTGCAGTAACTTTTTTTTTTTTTTTTTTTTGTACCGGAGATCGAACTCAGGACCTTGCACTTGCGAGGCAGGCGACAGAACCACTGAGCTAAATCCCCAGCCTTGAAGTTACTTTTTTTTTTTTTTTTTTTTTTTTGTTACCGGGGATCAAACTCGGGTCCTTGCGCTTGCGCGGCAGGCGGCGAAACCACTGAGCTAAATCCCCAGCCATGAAGTTAGTGTTTTTAAAAATATGTTCATAAGGGCCGGGGATTTAGCTCAGTGGTTTCGCTGCCTGCCGCACAAGCGCAAGGACCCGAGTTTGATCCCGGGTACCAAAAAATATAGCTGATTTAAATTTAGTAGTCTTAGTCCATTTTGTATTGCTATAATACAACACCTGGGGCTGGTATAAAGTAAAGAGATTTATTTGCGTCATGATTCTGGTGTCTGTAAGGTCCAAACAGCATGGCATTGCATTCTGGAAGGGGATCCCTGGCTGTATCACAACATGGCAGAGAAGTGAGAGGGAACTGGACACATGCAAAACGGGGGAGGCATGTGGGTTGCATTTACTTTATAACTTACTTTGTTGAGACCTAATCTGAGCTTTCAAGAATTCCACTAATCCCTTATAAGGGTGGAGCTCCTGTGACCTACTGACCCTCCACCAGGCCCTGCCTCTTAAAGATCCACCAGCACCTCTCAATACTGTTACATCAGAGACCAAGCTTCTAGAACACGAACCTTTTAGGGGACAAACTGTGTCTAAGCCATAGCAGAAGGCAATAGGAAAAAGAATTTTTTAATACTCTAATATTAAATAGTCTTGGCAGGTTATTTTAATTTTTAAATGCCTGTCAAAAATATTAAAAATCTCTGAGGGCAACATATGTTTCTAAGCAGTTTGAGCCTTTTAATCCAACAAGCCCATTCAGATAAAGTAAATTTAAACTGATTGTTTATGATGCTCTGAACTAAAATTGGTATCATGAGACCACAGATTGTCTCATTCATGTTGTTTCTAATTATCACTAACAGTTTGCCATTCTAATTATCACTAACAGGTTAAAATGCCTTAAATAACCTAAACATGGAAGGAATCAGCTCCCCTTAATTTTTATGACATATTATTTTTCTACCAAATTTGATTACAAATGATGAAAGCAATTTTCTTTTAATTACCCTGTTATGGCAAAAATTTAAAAACACTATGATTTTAACTGTATGTTTAATCAATATCCATGGTTTTCTGTATTATTTTATCAAATTCTATATAACTTTGGTAAATAAATATCAACAAATAATAAACTTATCATGGAAATTTAAATCAAAAATTTTACCTAGATTGATAAAAAAGAAATTCATAACACTTCTTTCTGTTTTCACAATCAACATTTTTTCAAATAACTAGAACTTCTTTTTTATTATATCACCTAAC
Source organism: Heterocephalus glaber (assembly GCF_000247695.1). Next base: position 13,984,253 of record NW_004624778.1, on the reverse strand, counting down.
AAATGTATAAGTGAGTTTCAAATTCAACTTAAGAGTTAAAGAATACTTTATAGAATTTCTAAAGCTAGAAAGATTTAGCTACATGGTATACAGACTTTTTTGAAATATATGTAGTTTATAAAAATCTGGAAGCACCCAAATGTTCAACAACAAAGGAACTTATTAAATATATCATTTGAAAAAGTACGCAGTGATTTAAATGATGTTATAAGGTAGTATTTAATGATATGGGAAGATGTTTGTGGTCTATTAAGTTTAAAAAGGGAGCTAGTTATATTGCACAAGGCTCTTGCGTAAATTTAAAAATACATACTTGAAAAGAAAAAAGACTGGAAGATGTATTCACAATCTTAATAGTGATTATCTTTAGGGAGGTGGCACATTTTTAAATAGCTTTTCTTCTTTTCCTTAATTTCTATGTACATCTGGTACATCCACTCCTTTTGGGAGTGCATTTCTTTGAGTCATACTAGTTAACTAGACACTTTCTTAAAAGACAACTTATGATTATCTTTTCAAAAGGGAAATTAGTGAAGATTCATATTTAGCCCTATGATGACTTTACCTCTCACCTTGTGCTCTATATGTTCTCTTACACAGGAGAGAAAAAGTGGGTATAGGACATAGATGGATTCTCTTCTGGGTATATGCCATTCATGGGAGTGGTAGAGACTGTTCTTTCTGCTTGGAGCGCTTTTCTCCTAACTACCTTCGGACCTTAGCTTCTCTCATGAAGCCTTCCTTGATCCCTATACATTTATTTCAGATGCTTCCACGTGTCCCTATAATATCCTGCATATCCACAACAAAGCATGTATCACACTACTATTTTTATTAGCTTAGCTGTAATTCCTCCCAGAATATAATCTTCATGAAAGTAAAAACTCATTTTTCTGGATATCAATTCCTAATACAATAAGAGTCAACATGGATGCTCAATAATGATTTGTCAAGTGGATGAACAGATCTATTTTGTCTATTAGAGTGTGGAAAAGAGATGGCAACGACTGTGAGAAAGTTTCTTCTGGGCTCTTCATACCAGCTGAGGGGCACATGGGAGCCTATCAGGAGGCCAGATGCAGCCAGGAGAGGCTGAGGATAAGCTTGGGGTTAGCAACAGACACAGGATGAGCAAAAGCATAGATAGAAAAGATGATTTAGAAATGGTTAAACTAGAAGGTCTACTTAGGAAGAGAAAACAGTAGGTAAGAAAACTGAGATGGTCACTTTCCATCCTTATCCATAAGCAACAAGTTTCCTTCAGGCCTGGAATAGACATCTCAACATCTGAGATAATTGCCACCTAGAGCACATCTGTCAACATAACGTGAGATTTAACTTCTTATAAAATTAGACATTACAGTGTATCCCACCAAGGTTCTTGGAGCCCAGTTTTTTTAATGTTGCAAACAAATATTTTTAAAACAAAATTGTTTTTATCACTGTGTCTCTGCCCAGTGGCATACATAAAAATAAGTCATATCTGACACATGAACTCCAGCCTGCAGGTTTAGAACACTGCTGCTGGCTGGTTTTGAAAGGACAGTGCAGGCTGTAGAACCTGGAAATAAGGCCATTTATGTGACTGGGCTGCTCTAAATCTTGACCAATATCAAGAGTCTCTCTGACTCAGAACAGGCCAAGGAGGAAGAAAAGAGCAAATACCCTTCTCACTTCTCCCCCAAGACAGAAGCCAGCTCAACTCATAAATGGCACAGGTGTTTGTGACTACACATCTCCGATTCCAAGCCCACCCCCAAGAAGGCCTCAGAATAGAAGAGAACCACCCACCTCCATGCCCTGCCCACATGGAACAGCAGAGGCTTGGGTATTCCAATTCAGGGAAACAATGATCATTGTGACTTCTCATGGTTTCTGACTTGGAAATGTTTACCAGAAGTGAGTCATTTATTTCTAGCTTACTAATACCAAAAGCTGCTTCTGATAACACAAAGAACCAGAGAAGAGACCGCTGGCAGAGGTACTTTCCTCAAGTATTAGCACTGAAAATAAAAATATAGATTGAAACACAATTTCTCAATACTCTTTCAAGCTGTGGAAACAGGCAAGAATTAAGTATGCATTTCTATGAGTCCTGTGGGAAGAAAATCTTAAATCCAAAATACAACTGTTCAAAGCAGAAAATTATGGCTCTCTTTCTTCATTCTCAGTAGGAAAATATTCATGCTATAAAACACATGGAAGGAATTAGCTCCCCTTAATTTTTGTGACAGGCACACGGCATTTTTAATTACTGTTGACCTGGGGAGAAAAAGAGTAATGTCTATATTCCAAAGGCATATCTTGCTCCTGTCATCAAAAGATAGCTTCCTAAACTCAGGTTTCAGATGGAGGAGTAGCTTAAAATGGACTAACTGTACTATAGATAGGGATTGTAAACTCTCTGCAAAATCATTTTAAAACCAACTAATTGAAGACTCTGTAAAATGAGCAAAAGCAGGCAGAACCGGAGGGAATATGTCCCTTGAAATAAGGAAATTTCATGGGGTAAGATATCCATTTAGACAGATTTTCCCTGAAGGCATTCTGCAGTCTGTATGCCAGACAACTAAAACTCAAGTCACAAGCAGCAGTATTTCTGATTTGAAGTGTCAGAGGAAGGATTTTGGGAGTGTTGGAATGGCCAGAAACAGAGAGTCAAAATCCTGAAAAAGACAGGAGCTGCAGAAGAAGCCCTCAATCTACTTAAGCATTCTACTCAGATATTTGCTGTGCACAGGGACGGAGTCTTCAAGGAGCACGTTAGAAACAACACCTAGAAAGATGAAAAGTTGAGCATATATAACAGCTGCTACCCACAAAAGCAGAGACAAAGTTGGAATATTGAATCCTACTCAGCCAGAGGGACTTAATGAATCTTTGGCTTTTTATTAAAGCACCAGGAAGACCTATGTTCCAGGATTATGAGTAGGCAGATGAGGGCCGGAGATTTAGCTCAGTGGTTCTGGTGCCTGCCTCACAAGCACAAGGTCCAGAGTTCAATCCCCGGTACTAAAAAAAAAAAAAAAAAACAACCTGGGAAATGAGTAGACAGATGAGAAACATACATATACTAGAAATATCAGGAGAAAAAAGAGAAAAATGGAACAGAAATTTGGAAATCATAATGCTTAAGAAATTTCCAAAATCAATGAGCAATACTAAACAATACATATCCAAGAATCCATGAAAACACCAAGCAGGATAAATATCAAAAAAATCTTATACCTATTCATATTATATTCAAATTGTAAAGTTGGAGTAGGGGGTGAAATGCTTCACCTATAGAGGGACAAGGATAAGAATTACATCAGATTTCTCATTAGAAACCATGCAAAGAGAGTGGAATGATGCATTTAGAGCACTGAAAGAAAACAATAATGATAAAAATTAAAAGTCAGCAAAATTTCTCTTTAAGAGAGAAAGAAAATACAGCACGTACTTTTTTTTTTTTTTTTGGTACTGGAGATGGAACTCAGGTCTTTGTGCTTGTGCAGCAGGCGGTGAAACCACTGAGCTAATCCCCAGCCCTAGCACATACTTTTTCATAAAAACAAAACTGAAGAAATCTGTTGCCAGGTAGACCTACCTTACAAGTAATTTAAAAGAAGTTCTTCAGGTGGAAAGTGTGATCTGATATGATATGTGATCAAAAAATACAGTGAATATATAATTTTTTTAAAAAAATTATTACAGTAAAATATATATCACCACTAATTCCCATCAAAATATTCCCTCTTGTTTCAAACACACTTATCCCATTGTTCTTGCCACTTTCTGAAGCAGTTTGGAAGTCCTCTTTCATAAGTCTCTTTAGTTGCACTATTGTGGCTGCCTCAATGTTCTGAATTGATTCAAAATATTTACCTTGCATGATCATTTTGACTTTAGGCAAGAGTCAGAAGTTGCATGGTGCCAGATCTGGTGAATAAGGTAATGAGGACACACTGTAATGTTATTATTTGACAAAAATTGCCAGAAATATTTCATCATTTAGGGGTGATCATAAAATATAGTGAATGTTTAGATTTTAAAATTATTAAAGTAAAAGATACATTGTCATTAACCCCCCTCAGAATAATTAAAATACTCCCCCTTGCTTCAAACACATTCCATTGCTCTTGGCAGTCTATCTTTTTTTTATTCCATTAAGTTTATTGGTACATTTTAGGTATACATTATGATCACATTCTTCATTGGGAATTTGTATCTGTACATGATATATCTTGGTTCTTGTTTTTCCCCATTCCCTTTCCTTCCTTCCCACCCCTCCACACATACCCCTGCCCCTATTTACAAAAACTTTGTTTCTGTTTTTTGGCAATCTATCTTTTACAGTACAGTGGTACTTAATTCTTTCCATGATTTGTTGCAGAATCATGGGAAGAATTAAATTCATGAACCGAGGTACCACTGTAATAAGTTTTTTTAACACTTGATCTTAGCCAAAAGGCTGAGAAGCGATAATAAGTTTTTTTAAATTCAAACATTCACCATATCTTTCAATAACCTCTTATCTATATAAAGAACCCAGATCTGCATAAAGGAAGAACATTAAGAGAAAGAATAAATAAAGGTTAAAATAAATTCTTTTTCTTAATTGAGCCAATTAAACTATTAGTTCAAAATAATAGCAACAAAGTACTGGATGATTATAGATAAGTTAAATAAATAAATGGCAGCAATCTTAAAAGGAATTTGCATAATAAAGAGGATGTGAGAATATTTTCATATATGATGCCTACATTATAGATGAATTAATTATTTGAAAAAGGACTTAGATCAGTGGTCAATGTATATTGTACTCTAGGAACCATTAGAAAAAATATTAAAAGGAAGTATAACTTATATAGCAAGGAGAGAAAATGGAATCATAAAATGCTTAGTTAAAATCAGAGAAGTTAGGGCCAGGGATTTAGCTCAGTGGTTCCACCAGCTGCCTTGCAAGCACAAAGTCCTGGGTTCAATCCCCAGTACCAAAAAAAAAAACAAAAAAAAACACCAGAGAAGTCAGAAAATAGGGTGGAGGTGCCTGAGGATGTAGCTCAATGGTAGAGTGCTTACCTATCATGTGCATACAAGGCCCTGGGTTCCATCTCAGCACTGGGGGGAAAAAGTAAGACAAATACAACAAACAGAAAATAGTAAAACAGTTACAAATATGGCAGATATTCATCTATATATCTATATATATATCTATATATAGAGAGAGATAGAGATAGATTAACAATCAGTTTAAGTATGAACTATCTAAATAGACCAAAACAAGACTCAACTATATGTTGCCTGTAAGAAACCCATGTAAATGTGAAGACAGGTAGATTAAAAGATAGCAGATGTAGAAAGATATATATTATGTTAGCACTGATCAAAAAAAAGCTGAAGGGCAGCTGTCTTGTACAGTATTTTTGTTTCTAGTACCAAAGTTGTGGAAAATGTTGCTGTAGACTGCTGCTCTGCCCCAGGTTCATTCGTTCATTCTGTCACTTTGCTTGTGCTGCCTCGTGGTTCTTTTGTTTTGTTTTGTTCTTTTGAACCAGAATCTCACTACGTAATTTAGGCTGGCCTTGAACTCACTATGTAGCCAAGGCTAGCCTCAAACTGGCAGGGATCCTTCTGCTTCTGCCTCCCCAGTGCAATGTGTAGGCGGTTTTTTGGGGGGGCGGTATTAGGGATCGAACTCAGGGCCTTGTGCTTGTGAGGCAGGTGTGGCACCACTGAGACAAATTCCTGGCCCTGTAGTTTCTTTCTTTTTTTTTTTTTTTTATGGTACCAGGGATCAAACTCAGAACCTTGCACTGCTGAGGCAGGCGTCGGAACCACTGAGCTAAATCCCAGGCCCCCACTGTAGTTTCTTAAATAATAAAGCTAGAAAATATTTTCAGTGAGTCTATCAAATTTGAATTACAAAACTACTAACTTTTTTTGAAAAGCAAACAGGTTAGAAAAAAATGTATTAAGTACTTTGTACTCTGGAAGTGTGAATTGTTTTTAAAGTCTGTCAGTGTTATTAGTATTTCACAATAAAAAGCAATTTTCTTTAAATTAAAAAAAGAAGACAGCTGAAATAGCTATATAAACTTTAGACAAAGCCAACTTCAAAACAAGGAAAACTATCAGAGCATTAAAAGAATGGAGTAATTCTCCAAAAACATATAACAGTCCTTACTATGTATGTGTAATACACATTAATGTGTAATAATAGCGTGTCAAAATATGAGACAAAAACTGATGAAACCGCAGAAGTGGACATAGGCACTCCTACAGTTAGAGACTTCAATATTCCTCTATCGGTAATTGATATTACAATAGGCAGAAAATTAGTATGACTACAGTTAAGCCAAACAGAACTATCAATCAACTGAACTTAATTGACATTTACAGAATACTTCATCCAATAATAACAGAATACAAATTCTTCTCCAGCTCACACGGATTATTTACCAAGAAATCATATCCATGGCCATAAATCACACTATAACAAATAGAAAACAGAAGTCACACAAAGTATGCTCTCAGACCAATATGTAATGAAACTAAAAATGAGTAATAGAAAGATAGCAGAAAAATCCCAAAATGTTTGGAGATTAAATAATACACTTCTAAATAATACACAAATATAAATAAAAAAGAGTCAAGAAAACAGAGTCAAGAAAAATGTTTAAATATTTTAAAGGGAGAAAATAAAAATGAATTTATCCTGCCACTGCCTGCCTCACAAGGTCCCAAGTTCAATCCCCGGTACCAAAAAAAAATGAACTTATCAAAATTTGTGGGATACAGTAAAGGCAATACTCAGAGGGGAATTTAAAATAGTACCAGTCTGTAAAACAATTTGGTAATTTAAAAAATAACTAAACATGCAAGCCAGGTGTGGTAGCACATGCCTGTAATCCCAGCATTTGGGAGACTGAGTTAGAAGGATCACAAGTTCAAGGTCAGCCTGAGCTACATGAGACACTGTCTCAAAAACCCAAACAATAGGGCTGGAGGTTTAGCTCAGTGGCACCAGTGCCTGCCTGGCAAGCACAAGGTCCTGAGTTCAATCCCCAGTTCTGTAAAAACAAACAAACAAACAAACAATAACAAAAACTAAACATGCAAGTGCCATAGGACCCAACAATAACACTCTGCTGAGAACTGCATGCCCAGATGAGTCAAGATTTACATTCACACAAAAACCTGTCCTTTAATGTTTACTTATAAGAGCTTAATTCATGATAGCCATAGACTGGAAACAACCAATTTTTGATGGTTATTCTCATCATTTTGATTGGGTTCAGATGCCTAGAGGAAACTGGATTTGGGGATACTAACTAAATCGATGGTTTATGAGTTCATAGCTGAATGAGTATTAGAGGGCCTGGTTAGAGAAAGGTCACTAGGAGTATGACTTCGAAGGATGTAACTTTTCTCATATTTTCTTCCTGCTCTCTGTGCTTCTTAGCTGCCACAAGGTAACTTTCCTCCTCCATGCCCTTCTACCATGCTACAGACGTAAAATCAATGGAGACCACTGACCATTGACTGAAACCTCTGAAACAATGAGCCGGAATACATCTTTTCTCCTTTGTGTATGTTGTGTATTTGGTCACAGTGATGAAAAATTAACTAATACAACACCCACACTCTAGAATATTACTCAACAATAAAAAGGGACAAACTGTGGATAGGCACAACCTGGATGAACCTGTAGAAAATGATGCTATAGTGGAAAGAACCAATCCCAAAGACTTTATGCTTTATCATTCCATTTACATAACATTCTTAATTTTTTTTTGGTACCAGGCATCAAACTCAGGACTTTGAGCTTGCGAGGCAGGCACAGTGCCACTGAGCTAAATCCTCAGCTCTACATAACATTCTTGAAATGACAAAATTATAGAAATAGAAAACAAATGAATGATTTCAAGGTTGGGTGGGGAAGTGGGTGTGGCTACAAAAGACCAACAGGAGTGGTCCCAGTGCTTGAAATCTTTTATATCTTGACCATATTAATGTCAATATCCTGGATGTGATACTGTATTATGGTTTTGTAGGATGTTACCATAAGAGGTAACTGTGTGAAGGTTACAAGGACCACTCCATATTATTTCTCATAAATTTATATGAATCTAAAATTATTCTGAAAATTTAAAATTTAAGAAAAAAACAAAATGATAGGTGTGTGGGTTACATGGACATATACACTGGTCAATATTTATTGACCCATATCCTTAAAATCTGTGCAGTTTTTTTTAATCTCAATTTTAAAAAATAAAAAAGATGTCATCTCCTTGCTGTCCAATTTTCTACTTTTTAATGGATCAGACCAAAAGTACTCATAGTAAAGGCTTTGGGGTACAGCTTGGTAGTGATATTATAATTTCTCATTAATATTTTTGTGTGCTCCTTAGAGGCTGACTCAACCTAACTTTAACAGAGCTCAACTGTTATTGTAGTTCTTTCTAATTATTTATATGTATTTATATACATATTTTCATATATATGAGTTAGTCTTGGATCCAGTCTGAGTAACATTCTTTGAGATATAGCAGAAGATTCAATATCTTGAGTAATTCTTCTGTTTTTGTAACTTGCATTAGTAAGTAATAGTTATGGAACAATAGCAATGGTTTATTGGGAGATGGGGCATTTCATAAAGGCAATCACTTAATATTATACATTAAACTACATACTATAAAAGATTTCTATTTAATGTATCACAGCAATTTTATTTAATAGGCATAAGTTTCAGATTGTGAAATCCTGAAACCATATTTAGTAAGCAAAATAAATTTAAAAACTAATAATATTGGCTGAAAAAATTTAGGAAGTCTTTGGTCAATGGAAACTTTTTACTTTTAATTATATAATTAATAACTTAGAATTTTATTGGTTTTTTTATACAGGCAAATTTTACTTCATGAACTTCTCAAACCTTCACTTATTTACTAACCCCCAAAGCACCAAGATGAAAAACACTCTTTCAAAAAGTATTCAGTCATCCCTTTTCTATCAGGTCTGGTGCACCTTTTAACCAACTAAATTGAGTCCTTTACAAACTGCATTACCCAATTCATGATTGCCTGCCCTACCACCACGTAAGATGCCAGAGAATTTTAGTCGTTCTTAAAGCTTAATAATTTATAGATTCTTTGCTTGAAAGATATTTCCATGTAAGATTTTTTACATTTTTATGATCTAGCCAAACAGAATATTCTTTAATTTCAACATTAATGTATTTCCCAGAAGAAACTAGGAATATTAGAATCACAGGCTATTAAAACTAGAGGGTCCTTATAGAAATTTTTGTGCAACCAGTTCACGATAGGAAGAAACAGGTAAGGAAGGGTAAAGTTACTTTCTGATAGCCACTATTTCAGTTAGTGTGCATTCAGTAAATAGTTATTCAGCGCCCTCTACTGTAGAGCATTGGTAGAGAGGCTGGGGACATAGCAGTGAACAAAAGGGACAAAAACTTTCCAACAAGGAAGACAGAAAGTAAGAGAAATATCTAAAACATCATATAGCCGTAAGGACTATGAAGAAAAATAAAGCAGAGAAGGGAAGAATTATTATAGAAGGGAACTGTGACTTTTAATAAAGGGTGGTTCAAGAAGGCCTAAGGGATCAAGTGACATTGAGCAGAGATACAGAGCAGGTAAGCAGGTCACATGTGCTTGGGTGAGGAGTTTTCTGGGCAGAGACACAGCTAGTGCAAACGCTTGAGGGAGACTCAGCCTCTTCCAGAAAGGGCACTGAGGCCAAAGGGGCCGGAACAAAGCCAGCAAATGGAGGAGAAGATGTCCTGGGTGAGGAGGGGCCCAGGAAGGGCCTGACAGGCCCTTGGAAGGGCTTGGCTTTTATTCTGTGAGACAGGAAGCTGCTGAAGGCTTCTAAGTAGCAGAGTGATCTAACCTAACTTTGACTCATGTGAATACATGGTAGTAGGGCAGTGACAAAATCAGACACCACTTAGGAAGCTATTGTACTAATCCCAGGGGAAAATGATATTGTTTAGTACCAAGGTGATGAAGAAATTGTGAGAAAAGGTCAAATTTGGATTATATGGAGTAAGTGGCAGAACTAGGACTAGACACCAAGGTTTCTGGCATGTAACTGTTCTTATTTATTTACTTTTTGAGACAGGGTCTCACTATATAATTTAGGCTTGCCTATATAGCCCAGGCTTGCTTCAAACTCACATTGATCATCCTGCCTCAGCCTCCTGGGTGCTGGGATTATAGGCATGTGAGACTATATCTGGTTCTTAAGTGTTCTTTTTGACACACTATGTTGCTGAAGAGAACATCCCCAAGACATAATTTGATTTCTCAGTCACAGTTAAGGATTAGATTGTTTCATTTTTCTGCAGTGCTGGAGAAGTGAACCCAGGTCTTCCTGCATGCTAGATGAGTACTACTGAGCTATACTGTCAGGCCTAGAGTTGTAACTTTTGGTACACAAATGAGACACAGCTCATAGTCACTATCCTAAGAAAACTTAGGTAGCTAGAATTGCCCACATTTATAAGTTGACTCAATAAACGAAGGAAATTTTAATGACCTGAACTCTTTATTTCAGCCAGTAAGCCACAAGTCAGCTAACTGAATTTACACTGCTTACCAGTCATAGATCCAGGATCTGGACTCCAGTCAGTCTTCTCACTCTAAAATCCATGACACTACCTCAAAGTGCTTTTTTACACACATATATTCACTAATTGCAGATTGTGGTGGTATACTTCATTTATAAAATGAACATGGTTTTAAAAGATTCCCTTATGCCAAGGTCCCCAAAATGTATTTCATGGAGCATTAGCCTGCAAGGGATAATAATGTTTTCCTCAAAAATAATTAAATAAGTTACAGAAAAAACAAACAGCCTGGCTCTGTTAGAGACCTGGAATGTAAATGGGCATAATGAAGGACTTGAGGTTAAGACATGCAGTTTGGAAAACTCTGAGCTAAAGATCTGCAAACTTTATCACAGTGCAAGTTCCCCAGAGGCAAGACTAATGCTTTTTTGGAAGTTACATGCCCAGAGCAGCAGGAGTGAGGGAAGAGAGAAATAAGACTGGGAATCAAATACAAACTGGTAACACACCTAAGCTAATCACTGCTCCATGAACCATGGAAGAGACACAGCCAATTATTCTGCTACATAGGATGTCCCTGGACAGGCAGATTAGAAAACTGCCCTGGAACAGTCCCTCAGGAAAGAAGGGCAAGGACTTTATCTGCCAGCTCCATCTCACTAGGAAGTGTACATGCCGAAAGCAAACCCTCACACAGTTGAGGTGTCCCTTGGCTCCTTCAGGCAGCTGCTAGGGAAGCCAAATCACACACCCTGTTGTAGGCACTTCATCCTCTGAGTAGGAGGAGCCAGAACCACCAAGGATCCAGCTGGGTTTGTCTGAAAAGTGGCACTGCAGAGGTTGCACCAACAGCAGGTACCACCAAGGCCAGAAGCTGACACTGGGAGAGATGAGAAAGCAGCCCAGGGATGGAGATACAGAGGAAGCCAAAACAATCTGAGGGGACACCCATACACTGAAAATGTAAAAGGGGACAGAATGTACCTTTGAGAGAATGTGCCCAGGAGAGGCACAAGGGACCGAACATACTCAAGAGAGGTATAGGGGACAGAATGTACCTTAGAGAGAGATGAAGGACAGAGTATGCCTAGGAGAGATATGAGAGAATATAGCCTGAGGTATGAGGAACAGAGCATACCAAGGAGAGAGATGTGGGGACAGGCCATTCCAAGAGGTAAAAGGGGACAGAACATGCCTAGGAGGGGTAAGGTGGGACCAAGGTGGAGCTCTCCCATGATTATTTTTAACTAACCCATGTTTCCTGGGGAAAAAATGTTTTATGCATAAATAACCAACTTTCCAAGAAAACATAAACCTATAATGGAAGATTTTATCATGAGAAAAGATTTCAAGTGTCACTAGAACAAGGCCACAAAATTCTTTAGCCAAGGGAAACACAGGCATAAAACAAGTCATCTAGGTCATTCTGACATAAGATGGCACGTTTCCACAAACTCCCTGACACCATAAAGATAACAAAATAACCCCAGTAAAAAGGCTTTTCCTGACTATCACAATTCTTTCCTGGAATGTATAATATAAATGAGCAATGACAAATCAACAATCTGTGCTACTTTTGTCAACAAATCTAACTGTAATAACTCACTTTTGTACCACCTTGCTTTTTTAAATCTATAAACCCAGACTCCAGGCCAGGATGCCATTTGGTTTACTTAGTCTGGGCAACAAGAATGTGTTTCAAAGGTGGTCAAATAAACTCCTTGTTTTCATATTCAGTGTGACTCCCTGAAGCTAACCATCAAGGACTCCATATTTACCTTCACTTAACATTTGCATTTCTTCTCTGGGCGGCCACCCTCTCCCTCTATCCTGGCCCATTGTATGATGTCAGCAATTGCATGTAGGCAAACTAATCAGTAAAGAAAAATAATCTCTGTTCTTGAGAGTTGCAGAACTGACAAACATCATGCAAATAAGCTATCAAGATTAAATGTGCATGGCAAAGAAACAGACCTAAGGACCAGTGGAACAGATTAGAAGATGCAGAAACAACTCCAGACACACTCAGCCATCTCATCTTCGATAAAGGAGCCAAACACCCTCACTGGAGGAAAGATAGCCTCTTTAATAAATGGTGCTGGAAAAATTGGGTTTCAACTTGTCAAAGATTAAAACTAGACCTATATCTCTTACCATGCACTAAACTAAAATCAAAATAGATTAAAGATCTAAATATTAAAACAGAAACGCTGAATCGGCTGGAACAGAGGTTCGGTAGAACTCTTGAAGAAATTGGTGTAGGAAAAGATTTTATGAACAAAACCTCAGTTGCCCATCAACTAGCACAAACAATCAACAAGTGGGATCTCTTCTTATTATAAAGGTTCTGCACAGCAAGAGAAACCACCAGCAGAGTGAAGAGACAACCCACAATGTGGGAGAAAATTTTTACCAGTGATCCCTCAGACAAAGGTCTACTATCTAGAATCTATAAAGCACTTAAAAAAATCAGACCTCCCACATTTAGAGACCCAATCCAGAAATGGGCATCTGAAATGAACAGACATTTCTCAGACAAAGAAGTAGAAATAGCAAATAAACATATGAAAAAATGTTCAACATCCCTGGTCATTTGGGAGATGCAAATGAAAACAACGCTGAGATTCCACCTCACTCCAGAAAGAATGGCCACTATCATGAAATCAACCAATAACAAATGCTGGTGGGGCTGTGGGAAAAGAGGAACCCTGCTCCACGGCTGTTGGGAGTGTAGACTGGTGCAACCACTGTGGAAATCAGTATGGAGATACCTCAAATAACTAGGATTGGAAGTCCCATTTGACCCAGCTATTCCCCTTCTGGGTATCTTCCCCCAAAAATTCAAAGAATCATACCACAGTGATATATGTGCACCCATATTCATAGCAGCACAATTTGTAATAGCTAAAACTTGGAAGCAGCCCAAATGCCCATCAACTGGAGACTGCATAAAGAAAATGTGGAGTTTTTTTAATAAAATGGAGTACTACTCAGCCATAAAAATGAGAAATTAGAGACATTTATAGCTAAATGGATGCACACTGAGGTGATACTCTTAAGTGAAATAAATAGGACACACATGTGTAAATACCAAATAGTTTCTCCAGTGTGAGAAACTGAAAGTGTAAATAAGGACTAAAAGGTATAATAGATAATGTGAAATAGGAAGAAAAGGGGCAAAGAGGAAGGGGAAGTGGGAGGGGTAGGGGAAAGGAAAGAAGGGAATGGAATTAATATGAGAAAATGGAAAAATGGAAACAAAGTCTTTGTAAATAGGGAGGGATGGAGGGGTTGAAGGGAGGGCAGGGGAAGGGGGAAAAATAAGAACCAAGATGGATTATGTAAAGGTGCAAATTTCCAATGATGAATGTCATTATATTGTATACCTAAAATGTACCAATAAAATAAAATTTAAAAAAAAAGATTAAACGTGCATCAGGGCCAGGGATTTAGCTCAGTGGTGCCGCACCTGCCTCACAAATGCAAGGTCCTGAGTTCAATCCCCGGTACCAAAAAGAAAAAGATTAAATGTGTATCAAATTTTACCCACCAATCCACAAATACCTATAGCTACTGTGAGAAGGTACTACCAGTCTGTGAACACTGATTGCCCACCAACATAACTTGCTTCTAAATCAGTTTCCCGGCAAGACAGACTTGGAACAAGAGTTCTTCATATCCTTTACCAGTCAGCTTTTTGAATAAAGTTACCGTCCTTGCCTCAACATCTTGTCTGTCAACTTAACTGGCCTGTTATACGGCAATCAGCCAGCCTTGGTTCCAGGGACATTCCCACTTGCTTTTGGGTACCTTCTTATTGCCCAACATGTACCGGAGCCTAAGGAGATTCCAGATGGCCACTCCCAATGCTTCTGCCTAGGACTTCAAGCTAGTGAGAGCAGAAGGTGGCAAACCAGGCCTCGGGCTCTGCAGGATCCAGCTGGAGCCAGCTTGCCAGGCTATATTCCCATGAGCAGATGAAGAGCAAAGAAAGGGCAAAGAGTGGAACTGAGAGAAGAGACCAGGACTCCCAACTTCTCTCAAAATTACATCTAAAATGTTATTTAGAAATGAATTAAATAGAATAAGTCTGTTGTTTTACTTGAAAATGAAATTCAAGCAACAGAGCTTAGTTTGTTTTAAAATTAATGCTTTTGTTATGCTTTGAGGAATATTTTATCAATTACACACCCAAATTAATGTAATAAATTGATCAATGTAATAAATTGATCAATGTAATAAATTGATCATGCACTAGTGGTCAAAATAGATTAATTATTCCCCTCAGTATGCAATTAGCAAAAATGAATCTAACTTGATGACACCTTTTGTATTTTAAACAGAAAATATTTTTCATACGGAAAAATGATTCAGAGAAAAAAATCAACCAAGACTTAAAAACAAAAGACGATGCCATTATTTCTTTTTAAATCAGGACATAAAAATATAAGTTTGCCTCCACGTAAATTAAGAAGAAAAAAAGGGTAAGTCTGCAGGGCACATAATGCACTCTGTGGTCATCACAGTGGTGGTTTTAACTAAACCACAGGGCTGGAGATATGTTTTTTCTCCACAACAGCGATGTACTCAAGCATATGGCACAGCCTTGAATGAGCAGTCTCCCCATGTGCAGAACACAGTTCAATTCTTACAAACCAATTACCCATCTTTCCATGACACCTATCAACCTGCTCACACATTATTTTGTCATCATTTTCATATTACCAGAGAAAATCCATTTTTTCTACATTACATTCATGTAATAATTCTGATTCCAAGTGTGTGTGTGTGTGTGGTTTTTTCCCCATACTAACCAATCCTCCAACTCTGGATACCAACTGAGTGTCCTTCAATTTATCTCATACCACAGGTTTTGGGTTCAGTTCCACAAGACTGTCCTCACTTCAGACACCAATCACTAGTGGTTACCCACACTTCAGAATGTCCAAATTATCTACAAATCAGGGTCCCCACAACACCACCATTATGAGTTTGATAATTTTCTAGAATGACTCACAGAACTCAAAGAAATACTCTTCTTATGATTATCAGTTTATTATAAAGGGTATTATAAAGGATATAGATGAGCAGCCGAAGAAGATGTACAATAGGTAAGGTCTAGGAGGGTCCTGAGCACAGGAGCTTCTGCCCTCATAAAGGTAGAGTACACTGTCCTCCAGGCACATCAATGTGCCCACAGTTTGGAAGCTCTAGGAACTCCACAGTTTAGGGATTTTTATGGCTTCATCACATCAGATGACTGATTATTAACTCAATCTCAGCCCTTGTCCCAAGGGGTAGGGAGTGCTGACAATTAGAAGTTTCAAGTCATGGCTTGGTCTTCATGACAAGACTCCATCCTGAAACTATATTGGCGCCCACCAAGAATCACCTCATTCAAACAAAAAACATTCCTATCAAGAGACATTTTGGAGAGATTAAAGAGCTTTGTGTCATGTCAGGAATTGAGGTCAAAGACCTGCAGAACAAAAGAATTACTGCTACGAATCAGGATATTACAAGGTTTTTTGGAGCTCTGAACAAGGAACTGAGGATGAAGATATAATATATATTTCTTATTAAACTGCAATATCACAGCATCTCAACACACTTTCATTACAGATTGACGTCTACAGACTGGTTTAACTGATGACTGGTAAGCTGCTCCCTAAGGACATATGGGAAAGTGTAATAATCAGATGGATAAACTACCTCCAGAACAACTTGAAGGAAGTCCACCTGTAAACTGAAATGTCTTGGATAGAATTTAGACACTCATAACCTTTAATTCCAAAGGGCCTAGGTATCCTTGACCTTATTTATCTTCTTGGCCTTTTTTCTTCCAATATCTTATCTATACTGATCTTATTGGGGTGTGCAGCATTGTCCACTAAACACAAAACTAGACAGAATTGTTAAAATTCTATTACATGCCTACTATGGAGCCTTATGTGGCAGGTGGATAAATATTTGTCAAAAGGAAGTAAATTGTGAAAATATATATTATCCAAAAAGGTTTTATTTCTGTAAAATAAGAGGAATAGAAAATTTAAAAAGCCGAAGAGATTATACGTATGATGGTTACAGGACTAGCCTCTATGCCCTACTGCCTGTCAGTTCTAAGCAAAGGCCTCAGGTTATGACATAACGGGTAAGTCCTCCCCCTCGGACCTCTGACAGCCTCCGGCAGTGTCGCAAAATATTCAGGATCACATGAAACCTCTTGTCAGCCTTCAGAGTTGTGAACTCCTTTATGTCAGCTTCCACTATAAAAAAATGACCTGAAAATAAAGAAATTAATGCTAACTTTTTTAAGGCCAACTTTTAAGATGAGTCTTTAAGGTACTAAATTGTGACTATGAATGGCATTAATCATTCTTACTGTCATTATCCAATCAACATCAGAAATTGTATTCTTGATAAAATAATTATTCTATCAACTGAAGTTGCATGGTATTACTGTAGCATTTTAGCACTGTAGCCCTGCTTATTAGCTTACTAGCTATCAGTTGATACCTCCAGAACAACTCACTTGTCCAGAGGCATTATGCAGTAGAGGTTAACAGAATGGAACTCATAGGAGCTCTACCACTCAGCTGGATGACTTACATAAGTTAAACAATCTTTGTGTAGTCTACAAAATGGAATAAGGAAAGCTGGGTACAGTGGCCCCTGCCTATAATGTCAGCACTCAGGAGACTGAGACAAAAGAATCACGAATTCGAGGCAGTCTGACATAGCGAGTCCACAGCTAGCCTGGACTAAATAGAAATACCCTATCTAAAAAAGGGGGCCAGTAGAGAAGGACACTATGAGGACTAAACCCCTTAGCACAACAGTAAGTGCATAATTAACTGTTATCACTACTATTCTTCTAAAACATTGGATATAGTTTCATAAGAGACTCTAAAGCAGCATTTCTCAGTTTGAGCACTGAAGACATTCTGGGGGTTGCCCTGTGCATTGTAGGGTAGCATCTCTGTACCCTATCCCAGCTGTTACCACCAAAATGTCTCCAGCATGACAAATTTCCCCAGTTGGAAAACTATCCATGGTTGAGGATTAACTCTCTTGCGTTAGAATTTTCTAGAATGAGCTTTGTTTCTCATGATCAATTACACTCCAGTTGATATATGCACAGATATATAGTATCATTTTACCTTTAGTGTCCTTTGTTTCTTCATTGATAAATCTTTGATAGAGATTTCTGGTTACAGAATTCATAGACTTTTTTGGTTGATGAACAATCTTATATTTGTTAACTACCGCCTTGTTGATTTCTTTAATAACATCATTAATTTGACAATAAGTTAAGCGGGATTTCATGTACCTGTAAAAAAATTATATATTTTTTAAAAATCATTACACAAATTACTTTCTTTGAAAAACATAAATACTATAACTTTGTACAGTATCAAAGTATACTTTATAAAGTATCCTTTATAAAAACAACTATATCAACTTCTGAATAGTCCAGACACACCTCACTAGCTAAAAATTAAACAGAGATGACAACATATCAATGTCCACCTTCCCTAATTATACCTGAGTGCCTTAATCTCTATTTTCTACCTACACAGTATTAATACTATTACAGACCACTAAGTTAGACAGAAATATAATAGGCAGTCAGACAAGACTGAGCCCTTGCGACAGTCAAGACAAAAGGTAAAAACATTACAACTGTGGCTGGAGACACATCAGCTGGAGGCCAGGCCTCACAATAATGACACAAGGACCAGGCCTACATACCTTCCCAAGGGATGAGGTAAGTGATAACACCTGGTCTAGTACAGTCTAGCTTGGCATCAGTTGCCTCAGTGGGTGACCAAGACCCCAGATCCATCACCTCCCTCAGAAGTTCTTTGTTTTTTCCAAGTACTCTTACTATGGGACTTGCTTCCCCACTGGCTCATTATTACTTAAGTGATGTTACTTGCAACCTTATTGGCTGATCATAGCTATAACCCATGTTGTAACAAGGGTTTTGCTCTATAAAACTTCCCTGGAAAGTGGGGTCCCTGCCTACTCATTCGGGTCCTCTCCTGGCTCTCAAGAGCTATCTTCTCATAAATATTTTACTACTCTTAACCTCTGTTGTTCCTAGAATTCATTTTTTTATTTTCAGAGAACATGAATTGGCATATAAGATATCTAACGGGTTGGGAGATATAATATTTTCATATTTCATCTCCTGTATCAATACTACAACTTAAAACAAGTTCTCGAATTCTATTTCAAACAGACTGAATAACTGCAAGATACAACTTTATTTTTAAAATTTTTTAAAGTGTGCAAAAGAAAGAAAATTTTAAATGTTGAGAAAGTATACACCTCACACGAGTTTTCTGGAAAAACTGTTATGTGTGTAGAGAGGGTTAAAAAAAGAAAGAAGAGAAGGAAGAGAAGATAAAAGTAGACAAAGAAAACCAGAAGATGACATTAAGACACAGAACTGATGGGTCAAGAGATATAAAGCATGAGAAGCTTCTCAATTTAAGCACAAAGGTAGAGAATCAGTGAGTAGCATGCTTTTTTTTATGGGCTAGCTCAAATTCTTTCAAAACATTTCTTTAACTTCTGCCATCAACCTGGATCTCATTCTTGTCTGTCCTCACTGTCACCATGGATCTAGTCTTAGAATAAAAATAGGAGATTCTCAATTTTGAGGGGTTAGGACACACCAAAACCAAAACTTAATGATTGCCTCAGTCTTCCCCTCAACAAATTGTGGGTTCATTATCTTAAACTCTGCCTGAAGAGTTTCTATTCGAAGTGGCAGTTTTGAAACACAAGTTCTTTAATATAAAACAATAAAGGAATTTAAAGGAGAATGTTCATCTTTCCAAAAACATTCATTTTCATTACTTTTCATTTCAAAATTCAATTTTTCAGATCTGCTTTTTCTAACATTTTCCAAACACTTGATACCATTGCTTTCCACAATGCACTGATAAATTCCTTCAAGTCTTCTTGACTATGCCCTTTATTTCCTCAATACTCAGTCTCCATCCCTGCCAACATTTCCCACTTTTAATTCCATCCTCAGTATTAACTTTAAATAAATAAATAAGTTTATCCTAATCTCATTTTATCTCATTTACTATACAAATCCCTAGTTTAAAAATGAATACTCTACCACAGCTATTCTAATTTCCTTCAACTTTTCACAAAATCATTTTCTAAACTCTTTCACTTCACTGTTCCTTGTAACCCTTTGCTCTTCCCTTTAACTCAGCTGATATGCAGCAACCACAATAAGCAAATCTGAATAGCATCATCGTGTGAAACCATTTCATGAAAACAAAGCTAAAAATAAGGGGAAATGATCAATAAAAAAAAAATTAAAGAGAATTGTCAATCCCTAGTCTCAGAATTATAAAATAGCCAGATATTTTTCAAGTGACTAAGTGGCAACAATTTTTAAAACAGCAGGTAAGATGAGCAAAGGTCAGATGGTTAAGAGTATTTTTACATACCATTAACAGAAATAAAAACTGGTTTGTAAAGCTCTGACATGTAAAGAGCCAAGAAGCCATCATTCCAGCCCTCACATGAACAAAATGAAAATTAGTACAATAATTCTTCCTACAGCCATCACAAAATTGAGGGTATGGAGCAAAGCACTGCCCCAAAACTGGAGAAACAAGCAAATACAAAAAAAAGAAAAAGAAAATCACAGCTTCCTAGTGAGACCAGGAATTAGACAAAAAATAGGCAGTTAAGACAAACACCTGAGTGAACCAAGATAAGCTCTAGAAACTTGGAACACAAGGGTAAAAGGCTCACTGAATTCTTCCCAGGGAAGTTGGAGTGCTGTGCTGGGGAAATCTGTTCTGACATCAGAGGCCTAGCTAAAAATGGTACCCACAGTGTTTCAAAGGGCAAGAGCCTGGGGTAAACTGAGATAGGCCCCAGAAGTTGGAGTGCAAGTAAAGTCTGTTCTGACCAGCAGCCTACCCCTCAACTTGGGCACCTCCTCCATGTCCTCTCTTGAAGCCCTGGCTAGCGAAAACTTTTCTAATAAAGTACATTTGGTTCATTCCTCACTATTATGGCTGTGGACTTCATTCTTTATTGTCCTCAGGTCAAGAGCTCAGAGGGAGGAGAAAATTGGTAATGCTAGAAGCCACTGGAACTAGTAACTATAGGAATATTTAAACAGTAGCTAACAAATTGCTGAGGCTCATTTTGGACTAGCTTGAGACCTGAAAACTCCTAAGCACTCACTTTACCAAGCCCCTATACTCTCATGAATTTTATCTTTAAGACATCCCCAACCTCAGGTTTTCATGGTTAAATCCAGAGAAAAATTCTCTTGAGCTTTAGCAACAATGAAGGAAAATATATCATTTTGAGATAGACCAGGTAACCAGTGTGAATTACTACTACAGCAGTTCTGTTCTCTAAAACAAAGACCTGTCCTCAAGGGAAGACATTTTACCAGAGCCTGAAGGGACCTAGGGCAAGAGTAATCAGACAACTTGATGACAATGAGCCCCCTCTAGCTTAGAGATACACCAGAAGGTCACAGCTCAGAGTTAAACCCACAAAAACTCTGAGATTCAGTCATTAATGATAGAACACTTCTCATCTATAGTATCACCACACCAGACAAGTTTCCAGTACATTAGCAATAGATTAAAGATAGAAGATATCTTTTGAGCAAGATACAAGACACCAAACCTATTCAGTAATGAAGAATGAGTTTCTAGGAAAACCAGAGACAACAGGAGAGATGAAATAGAAACTAGAAGAAATTCAATCTTCTTGACATCTACAGCCCATCTCCTAAACACAGCAACATAGAGCTTCACACTAAAAGCCTGTATTCTTCAGTTTGTCTTAATGAATGGATGTATTTCGTCCAGCTTACTTTCCTTTTCTTTTTTGGTGCTGGAGACTAAACCTTGTCTAGCTTGCAATAAAAAATTATAAGGTATAAGAAAAAACAGCCTGAAGAGACAAAGCAAGCATCAGAAGCAGACTCAGAAATGATGTATTTTGAGAGTATCAACCACTAATTCAAATAACTTTGTTTAATATGCTAAGGACTTTAATTTTTTTTTTTTTCTTTTTGAGACAGAGTCTTACTGTGTAGTCCAGGCTAGCCTCAAACTCACTGAATAGCCTAGGCTGGCCTTGAACTCACTGCTATCCTCCTGCTTCAGCCTCCTGAGTGCTGGGATCACAGGTGTGCACCACCATGCCCAGCTTAAGGACTTTAATTTTAAAAGGACAAAAATGCAAGAACAGATCTACAAAGAAAGCAAGGATGGAAACTCCAAAATCAAAAGGAAATATTACAAGTCAACTCTTTAACAGAAATGAAGCAGGTTTTGATGGGCTTGTGAAAACTATTGTAGACAAGATCAATATTTGAACAAAGCATATTATAATTAATATGATCAAGCTTTATAATTTAAACAATCATTATGTTGACTGTTATAGAGTTCAACATTAAAATTTATCTTAAATACTTACGAAGGAACTCCATTGAACTCATCAGTAGATATAAATAGCATTTCTTTAATAATTTTTTGTTCTTTTGGAGGCTTCTTTGTGGATTCAGGTTGCTCAACTTTGGCTGGTTCTTCAGAGTCAAGATCGGATCCATTAACCCTACAGAGTGGAGTAATACAGGTAATTGTCAGAATGAAGCAGCATACTGGAAATTTTTCTCAACTGAAAATAATCATTAAACACATAATTCATTCTGTAATAATAAGTTTTTAGTCAAGTTTTTCTATACCTACATCTAAATAATGAAAAGAATATTAAAAATTTCTCTAAATCTTCAATAATATAGCTATAATGACTTAAGATATCCAAAACATGGTATACGTAGGATATATGTTAGATTCTTTTTTTTCAGTACTGGAGATGGAACCTAAGTCCTTGTACATGCTAGGTAAGTAGGCAAGTGTTCCACTGCTAAGCTACAGGCCTAGACTTGTTAATTTTATGAAAGGGTCTTACTAAATTATGCAGACAGGCTTTGAATTTCCTATATTCCAGGCTGAGCCTCCCAAGTAGCTGGGATTATAGGTATGCACCACCATGCCTGGCTTATGCTAGACATTTTTTTTTTGGTACTGGGGATTGAACTCGGGTCTTTCCGCTTGCGAGGCAGGAGGAGGAACCACTGAGCTAAATCCCTGGCCCTATGCTAGACATCTTCATCAAGAGTCCCACTGGCTCCTCAAAGTCAATATATAAAGAGTTGAACAATCTTAGATCCAAACAGCACCTCTCCCTGACTTCCACAGATCTGAATGTACAAACATCATCTTCCACTTATTCTAATTTATCTCGTTGGTTGCTGTCAGTCACTGCTTATTGCACACTCATTTTAATTGCTAGCAATAACCATGGGTCACCTTTGGATTCAGTCTGCCCAATTTTATTTAGTGAGAAGCCTAATATAACTCCCATTCCACTAGTAAATGAAGTCTATAAACAGGCTGTAACTTCTAGATCAATGATGGCAAATCTTTTAAAATTTTCAATGATACAAACAGCCCATTTTGGCACATGTACCGTAGTTTCATCACCACTGTTCTAGGTTAAGTGCCAGCGAAAAAAATAGACTTCTGTTGCCATAGTGGCTTGACTGCTTTCAAAAAGAAGACACTGGTTACAGGAAACAGTAGATCCAACACAGAAGTAAGCCAAAAAGATCCCCAGAAACATAACAAATGAGAACCCAAGATGACAGGAGACAACCAGACACAGCATAGCCAGGCCTGACTGGGTGTTGTGGACTGTCAAGACAAAAATATCCAATGAGAAGTCGCCATCATTCTAACATAAATTGCTAACATAAGACTCCATGAAGTGATTTTTTTCCTGTATTTATCTCAATTATGTGCTGAGGAAGTTCTCAGTTGTTTCTGCATGCCCTGCTGTGTGTATCAGTAGAAAACACCTTTTCAACCTACAGAAAGGTTCTGTTTTGACCCAGCCCTGAGAGCTGGAGGTAGGCCATATTGAGCTCCCATTCTCCTAGCCACATTCCTGTTTGATAGCCCATATCTACCATGACAGATACCCTCTGACAACCTCTGTTCCATAATATTCACTCATGACCTTGCCCACTAGTCTCCTCTTCTTGCAGGAAAATTCCAACCACCCTGATCACGCCTAGGGACACTGTTGAGCTCCTGGAGACCTTCAACCATCAACATGACTGTGGCTCTTTTCCTATGTTCCAAGGCTTGTGGCTGCCTTTCAACTTTTCAAGTTTAATCAATATTCTCTTTATGGAAACACAAATGTAAAGGCAAGATTATCATAAAGGCCAGGAGAGTGATTACCTCTGTGACAAAAGGCAGGTCTGCACCAGAAAAAGTGTTTTAAGGTATTGGTAATGTCCGGTTTCTTAACCTGACTAGTAGATACATAGATGTTTATTATTCTTTAATTTGTATAAATATTTCAATCACTTTCCTGTACATATGGAACATTTCAAAAACTAACTTAGCCATGAAATGTTTTTATCTATTCAAAGCACTTTTTAGAGCTAAACTTTTGGTGGCCGAGGACTGGAGAGATGGAAATAAAAATATACTGTACTGGAAAGACAAAATATAGGACTTTGCAAATCAGAGAGACAAAAGATGATGGAAGATCCTACTCAGAGCCAGGCAATGAGAACAAAGGAGAGGCAGAATGGATAGGTAATGGCTAAGAGAGTATGACAGGATGAAGGTGCCAAGTCCCTGCTCAGGTGACAGGAGGATGAGGGGAAACAGTTTGGATGGATAGATAACTAGAGAGTTAGTGAGTCCAGCCTTAGAATTGCAAAGTTTGAAGAGAAATAATTCCCTCAACAAATTCCCTGAAAGCCAAGAAATCACCAGAAATAGATATCACATCAAGGCTGCAGCTGGACATTTGAGAGCATTGACAGTGGGGTCAGGTAAGCAGGAGTGAAACAGCTTCAGGTAACACTTTTAATTTAAGAAAGGGAAGAGAAGGAGAGGCAGCCACCTCAGGGATATGGAATGACAGGAAAGAAAGCACAGTGGCAGTCCAGGGCACAATACAATCTCAAAACAAAACGGGTAACCAACGTGAGATCTGGAAAACAGAATTGGGCCTAAAGGACTTCAGATTTCTTTGTGAACTGAAAGCAATCAGGTTCACAAGCATGGTGGTAATGACAGCCAAAAGCCAGACAGTAGGGGCTCTGAGACAAAGGCAAACACAAACATACACTGCCAGTGAAGAGACAGAGAGAACCAGAATGGATGTGGGGGACAGAAGAAGAGCAGGTTTATTGTTCCTCTGGCTATTTTTCAGAAGGGAAGTTCAACAGGCTGATTCTAACCTAAGGCACTGGTTCTCAAGGGTCAGGGAGATTTTGCCCAAAAAGGACATTTGGCAATGTCTGAAGACTTTTTCCATTGTCACAACAAAGAACTGACCTCAAAAGGTAATGAGGCTGAGTTTGGGAAACTGCTCTAAGGGGAAGAACAAGCGGGAAGAGAGCCTAAGGAGCCTTGCTCTCAGGAAAGGTAGACATTTCTCTCAAAGATGTAGAATAAGAAAATTGGTCAACACGGCTGGGGATTTAGCTCAGTGGTTCCGCGGCCTGCCTCGCAAGCGGAAGGACCCAAGTTTAATCCCCAGTACCAAAAATAAAAAATAAAAGAAAATTGGTCAACATAGGGAGTCATAATGTTGTTTCTGGTGCAAGTGACAAAAAACTGAGTAATCAACAAAACTGCAAGTACATGATTCAGGAAAAGGCTTTGAGGTATTTGTTTACATGGGTTTATAAATCTAGACAGTAAGAATAATCATAAATATACTTACAAGTTCTGGGTTACTGTCACTGGAGGCAAATGGGAAGGAATGTTTTCATTCAGATGTTCTACATCCTTATAATCTTCTTCAAGAGAGTGACAGAGTTCCTAAAATTTTTTAAAAATGCTCATGAATAAGCTTCTTTCCTCCCTATGTCGTAAGATATTATAAAGACAGAAAAGACTATGAGCCATAACCACAGTGACTGTGAATGCAACAATATTTAATAAAACAAAAACAGACAAAAAAACAAGGAGATTTGGGACTGGCAATGTATCTCAGTGGTAGAGCATTTTCCTAGCATGTATGAGACCATAGGTCCAATCCCTAGGGGGAGGTGAGGGGATTGGATTCTAGAGCTGTTTTTTGGATGGTGATATATTTTTCTCTATTGGATTTTTCAGAGGACAATCTTTGTAATCACATTACAGCTACAAGGCAACTACTTTACAACTACTTTAACCGAGGCAAGAAATAGATGAAAAGATTGATGTTTTTCATTCTAGCAAATTGCTTTTGTTGTGTGCTTTTAGCACACATTCCCCATGTTCCCTACATGACAGCACCAGAGCAAGAATGCCCACACAGATGACAAGCATGAGATGCAGCCTGGAATGACTTCCACATCAATTTTTATATTCCAGCTTAATAAAAATTTCTTAACTGTGTTTTTTTCCTTTAACTTCCCCTAGAACTTGAGACAATGAACTTATGCAAAATTTAATAAGAAAAATATTCTGTGCCTTTGGATTCTTGTCATCTGACTTTCAATTTTCCCTTGAATATTCTCTAGACCCACATCAAACCCTGGGTGTTCTTGGATAGGTTGGAACTGAAATACCAATATTGAATTTATGACATCTTCCTTTTGAAGAGCTAAGTGATACTCATAGACACTAATTTCATTTTGACTAATAGTAGGATAGGCACAAACATGCCCACTGCTATAGCTGAAAATATTTACAGATCTTAAGTGTTACAAAGTTGAATGTGACCATAGGCTATGTTGTGCAATTCTATTAAGCACTTCAATAGTTCTAACAACTGCATGAGGTAATTATAGTGCAGACTGAATATAAGTACACAAAACTTGTATTAGTTGAAATTAATTAGAAGTCTTATTTAGAACAAAATGTGCATGTGAGGCTCAAGTTTTTCTTTATTGAAGAATACTTATATTATATTTTATAAAAATATAGAAATGCAGAAAGAGAGCTAGCAAACAGCCCCATATTATTGTTCAAATGAAGATCCTCAGATCCCAAGAATTGAGATGGTTTTCTCAGGATGACACAGGGTGTCAAAAACAGCCAAAGTGAGAATCCACATCTCCTCCAAGAGGATGTTCTTTATACATCACTCTCCTGGATACCATTTGTTTATATTAATCCTACCAAGAATTATTTAGAAAACCTACTTTTTTTCATAAAGTATAATTCCTCTGGCCATCAGCATAAAGAAATGGCTCTGGAGCCCCAGAATCCATTATACTAGGAACATAAAACACAAATGGCACTCTATACCATTAGTAATTTACAAAACTAAGAACATTATAAACTAAAAGATCTTACAAATTACTTGATTAGACAGCTTTAATTGTTGCCTTTTTTTTTGCTTCATTAGAAAAGCATTACCTTGAGTGAACTGTTGGTTTGTTCTTGATATTGAATTTCCAATTCAAGTTTATTTAGAAGTTCATTTACTATAATGATCTCATCTCCTATTTTATTTAATACAGTCTTCAAGGTAGGTTCCTGGCCTGTTATAAGCAAAGTAGAAAACAAAGCATAATTATATATATGTATGTATGTGTGTGTGTGTGAATGTGTGTGTGTATATATATTATATTATATATATATACCCATGAAAACTCTTGGGACAGAGAGCCAAACTTTAGAGACATGGAGGGTAGAGAAAGGACTTTTGCTTCAGCCCTAGGACCTGTTTCCATGGATAATCTGAAAACCTCATTTCAAAGTAATATGGAAGAGAAGTGTGGGGGTGGGGGGCATCTACAAAATGTTCCTGCTTTTGTTTCTGGCAAAGTCTTCCACTATAATAAAACACCTAGAAATACTAAATAAAAGAAACACCTTTCTACATGCCTAGCTGAGCTGTCACAATAATTAGTTAAATTTCCAAGGGATCCAAAATGAAGAGGGACCCACAGATGAAGCATCATTTGTGAGCTGATGCTGCTGCAGCTCCATCCTAGGGGGTGCAGAGGGATACTGAAGAGAAGGCTGTCAGACTCAGAAACTGGATATATTTCACTTTAAGGAGGACTAGATCCAAGGTTTTGAAGCCTCAAAACACAGGGTTGGAAATGACTATCTCAAATGGGATCAGGATCCCTCTTCACTGAAAGTATGTCCTGAAAAAGTCTAAAAAGGCCAGGGAAATAACCTTATGTTTTGGACTGGCCCTCAGGTGTGCATGTGGATGGAGTGGGGGTAAGGTTGAGAGTTCTCTTTGGAAATTTGGAATATAAGTTTGGGATTCATATTTATACTTTATACACTACTCAAAGTTGCTAACCAGAAAAGAAGAACATAAAAAGTCACAGGCTAGTGATAACTCTGGAAAATAAAACATGAGACATATACAAAGCAGCATGTTGTCATCTTCCCAGCCCCATCTCCTAGCACCTCTCTCTAGCTTCATAAATTTGATGAGAAAATCTGAGTCCCTTCCTCCCTAGAAATAAAGTAATTTAATAATTTAAGAGAACAAAAACACAAAAGAAAAATTATCCTCACAATTAAATATTTCCATATGCATTTCCGGCAACCAAACAATGAGATACATATAAATAAAAGCATACTTTGGCCATTTCTGTAGATTATGGAGGCAGTAGAGGCTATATCTCAGCCAGAAGTCAGAGACACCAGTACCTACTGCCTAAGGTTACTGCAAAGATATGAAACTACATAGTAAATGCTAACTACTATTCATCATTTTAATGAGAAGTATATTATTTTATCTAATGGAGCAATGTGAATTGCTCTTCACATTCAGTTTATAACTGTTAAAACAAAATAAGAATTCTGATGTTCCTACTGAGAGCAATTTCAGAGTTAAATAACTAGATGGATACAGTATCTCTTCCCTATATACTGCTATCTCAAATTTTTATAACCAAGTAATAAGAGAAAAACAATAGTCACTTAAATTTTAGGGCTTTCATTATGATTTATAGTAATACAATCAATTGAACAAACTCACTTCTTTTGATAGGATTCATCTAGTAAGGTAATGCACCAAAAGTACAAATTACCAGGCTTCATTAAGTAAGCTATGGAAACAAATTGTTCTCCCCATCTACAAAATAACAATTGTCCAATGTAGTAATCTAACAGGTCTGCAGTTTCAGCCAGACCTCTGTTTTGGAGGGGTCATTTGAATCTAATATTACAGATCTGCAAATTACAGAGGTACCTCAGTTCATGAACACTTTTGTTTGAGAACAATTTGGATTGCAAACAAAAACATTTAGCAAAATTGTATTTTTGTTTGCAAATTCTACATTGGGTGACAAACATGACAGTGGCCATCTTTCCTGCACAAACATAAATGTGCCAACTTTTCCAAAACTGTGGAACAAATTAAGTTCTTGAACCAAGGTACTACTATGATTAAAAAATAAAGTTGATGTGCAAATTTATTATGATAAAGACATATTGCCATTAATTCCCCTCAAAATACTCCTTCTCTCTTCAAACACACATATGCCATTGTTCTTGCCCCTTTCTGAAGCAATTCTTTAAGTCCTCCTTAGTGTCTTCAGTTGTGATGTTATGGCTCAGTGTCTTGAATTGATTCGAAACATTTAACTTTCATGGTCATTTTGACTTTGGGGAAGAACCAAAAGTCACATAGTACCCGATCTGGTGAATAAGAACACACCATCTTATGTTCTTACAAGCCTGCTCTTTCACTGGATGGCACTAGCCTTGACAAGGATCATCTGTTTCTTTGAATTTTCACTATATCATCCTTTTTCAGGACATCAGAATATTTCAAAGATGGGCATGACCTGTTTATGGATATTTTAAAAATTAATTTCATTTTCCATTAGCTGCCCCTTGATGATATATAGAGATAAGCTTATTCCAAAGTAGGCTATGATATGGCTTATGAGCTACTTCCTTCTGTGTGAATCTTTTCCATTTTAAGGTTTTTTTCTTCCCCTTGGCTTTTAGTGTATCCATTAAGCTCTAGAACCATGCATGCCACATACCTTCAAAACTTACTATTGGTCGATATGCCTCAGAAGAACTTAAGTAAATAAATCTAGTGAATATTTAGTTCGTCATTCAATGTATCTTCTGCAATAGTCAAAAGAGTGATGCTAAAGTGTTTTAAAAACTGCTTGAAATCTAAATTACCTTTTTAAGACACATTCACTTAACCAAATATAGAATAATAATCAAAATGTACTTTGTACCTAAAGTCAGTGAATCTGTTTTACTTACCAAGCTTTCTTAATGACAGAGTTTTTTTAATATTGCCAATCTTTTCATTAACATGACAACATAACCGTTCCAGCTCCGAGGTCATTTTAACTCCTCTGAATGAAAAAATATAAACATGTTTATAAAGGTGAAGAAAGAGGAAGAAGAGGAGAAGGGGGCAGGGACAAGGAACTAGGAGAGGAAGAGGGAGGGAGGAGACAAGCCAGATAAATTTGTTCACTTTCGAAATCCAAGAATGGTAAACAGTGAGTAAATCACATTTCCTTGAAAGAACAAAAAAGCAATTTATTTCAATTCTACAAATTCATTTTCTAACCAAAATACAATACTCGTGTATCTCAGTCTTCTGCAGTTAGTGGACCCCAAACCAGGTTACAGGTAATGATCCTAGGTGATACCTTAATGATTTAGGAAGACAAAAGTACTATTCATCTATAACACAACACAGTACTTCATTTAAAAATGAAAAATATACTTGCATGTTAAAGAAACACTTTAATTTCCAAACGGGCCCAGGGAAACATTTTTCCTAAGGAGTTGTGGATAGGGTTGAGGACAAGGGCTTCAAAACCTGAGATCCGTACAGAGGAGAGGGGAAAAAATTCAGTTCCTGGTCACTCTGAGGGCAAGCTAGAAGGGACTGCTCCAAAGCAACCATTCCAGCCAAAGAATAACAAGTTTAGTCCTCCCCGCTGGGCGGCCCCGCGCCCCGACCTGCCAAATGACACATCCGGCTGCCTCCAAGGCCAAGGACTCCAACAGTAGATTCCTACCTCGCGCAGGTTGGGTACCAAAGAGCCCACTCGTCGCTGAGTTGCCAGCTAGGAAAACTACAATCTCTGTCAGTACCCAGGGATCGCAGGAGGCAACTCTGGAAGTGAAATTCAAACTACCCGCCAGGCCAAGTGTGCGCAAGCGTACTTCCGATCTCCCAGAGCGCAGGCTCAATGGCCGCAGGAGTTTCTGGGTCTTCCCTGACTTTAGTTGGGCGGGTCTGGGAGGCGGGCTTGGGGGCGGGTCCAAAGGGCAGGCTTGATTGGGACCAACGGACTGCCACTCTGAACCCAGGCGGTTACGTGTGATCTCTGTCAGTCAACCTTCACTGATCTTTACCTGACTATAGCCTGAGAGCTCCAGGGATAAAATGGCAAGGTGCAAAATCTGCTGCAGGGATAGTCACCACGGCAACTTTTGCTCATCTCAATGGCCGGGCACAAGTCAATGAAATTAGACACTCCAAAGGCGAGGCCCAAATTTTAGCTTATTTTTAAAATACCCCAAATAATTCCAAAAAGCAGCCAAATTGATGAGCTAAAAGACAGAGCCTCTGTGAGGGCAAATGCAAATTTAAAATTTTATAAAACAAGAGTTTAATTTTCTCTACCAAAAAGAAAGGCATGAGGTGGAGATTATGGTGGAATAAACTGGCTGAGCAAGTGTGTTTGACCTGTCAATCACAGAGACCCAGAATGCATGGACAGAACACTTGGGACAAATCAGAAAGTTCTATTTTCAATTCTTAATTTAAATCTGGTGCAGAATCAAACAGATTTTTTGATAGGACAGCCTAGATCTGACAAAAATCCCCACCATTAACCTCATGGTGACTGTGAGCTTCTCTCAGTGTCCTGTTTTCACTCTGCAGAGCATTCTTTTCCCACCTTTAATAAATGTAAATCCTCACTACTTTTTTCATGAGTCTTGTCCATTTCTTCATTCTGGATACCAAGAACTTCGAAAGAGCCCTGAAAAGAATCTCCGGGACCCAGAAACTGATAACAAGCACACCAGCCGGTGAAATTGCCACGTGAAAGATGACCTCACTATACCAAGAGGACAGTGAGGTAGGATAGAAGAAATAACGATAGGTAAAAAGGAGACAAAGAAAATCATAACTTTAGTATTTACTTTTCATAAAAACTGCAAGTTCAGGACAGAGTTTTTTTTTTTAAATTTTAAAACCAGTAAGCCTGGGACCACTCCTTTTTGCCTGTAAATGATCCTTGGCTATTCTCTTTTACCTGTAAAATGGGCTTTATTTACCTGTGAATAAACCACTTTTTTGCCAGCAAAATGAGCTTTTTCTTATAGATGGCCCAGCTATATCACCTGTGATGCTTATCACCTATGAATAGCCCATCATCCTCCCCTTTGGAAAGGCCATCACCTTTCAACTGTGAATTGAATCTCATCTTTGCACACATTCACAAGTTCCACAGATTCCCACCCCAAATCCCCATAAGTATACCCAGCTCAAAGCCACAAGGTGCCTCTCTCTCTCTGGAGGGTCTGCACTCAAATTCTACCTTGAAAAAAAAAAGATTTCTTTATGCCTCTTACTGACACATCCTAAAAATTCTTTTTCTGTGATAGAAGTCAGTGAACCTGCAAACTGCTCCCTGGGCAAGTCAAGGTTTCCCCACTTTTGCTTTGCGGGCCTCCTTGGACCCTGTCTAGTGACAGAAAGAAACAAATGTATCACCTGAGATGAGAAGTCAAAGGTAAGAGAAATATGTATAAACAAACTTCATTAAACTAGTCCTTCTCTTCCTAGTTACTGCTCCATGGTTAAATACTCTAGTCTTACTACATAGTCACAATTTACAGCCCTATGTTATAATTAAGATGATAAATTTTATGTGATATTGTTACCAGTTTGACCCAAACAGAGTCCTTTTTCCTTCCCAGAATTGTAGGGCCAATAAATAAAATCAAGCTTCAGTAGAGCAATGAAAGAAGCTTTAGTCTTGGCCAAAGAACAGGAGAGCCAGAAGGCAGAGTTAAAAAGTTAGCTTCTTCAAATAGAGGCTGAGAATATCACAGATATAAAGGGTGATCAAAAAATGCAGTGAATATTTAAATTTTTTTAAAAAATTATTTTTAAGGACTCATTGTCAAGAAGGATGGGATAAAATAAAATGAAATTTTTAAATAAAAAACAACAACCAAAAAGAAGTATGAGATAAGATGTTAAAATCAAGAAGGAGTATTTTGAGTACTTAGGGGAGGGGGTTAATGGAAATGTGTCTTTTACTTGAATAATTTTTTTATTTAAACATTCACTATGTTTTAATCATGCCTCATTGATCAAATGTTTTTGGCAATTTCTGTCAAATAAAGATATTATGATGTGTCCTCATCCATGGTATTCACCAGTTCTGGCAAGGTGTAACTTCGGACTCTTCTCCAAAGTCAAAATAACTATGAAAGGTGAATGTTTTGAATTGATTCAGAAATTGAAGCAGCCACTACAGCCCAACTAAAAGACATCAGGAAAGAGGACTTCAAGAACTGCTTCAGAAAGTGGCAAGGAGGAAGGGGTAAGTATATTTGAAGCAAGGGGGAATATTTTGAGAGAGATTAATGGTAATGGCAATGTGTCCTTTACTGTAAATTTTTTTTATATTTAAATGTTCACTTTTTTAAAAAAACATACCTCCTAGGTTACGCTGATGGAGGAGAGGAATATATATACTGTTTCTAAGAATGGGCAAAGATTTCCAATGATTCAAATGCCTTCTCATTTTGCTCCTTTTATGGTCTTTTCCAGTCATTGTCTCATAATGACTGTCAACTTTCATAGCACAAAAGAGCAGGAATTTTAGTAGAGAAATGTAGTACAATGAGATGGCCAGATGAAAAGACACTCAACAGGGCTTGCACTTCAGTTGCAGCTGAAGCTGGCCTGGCCGGGTTTCATCTCCTGCTATTCCTGGGGGATGAGTAAGAAGTTGGCCAACTCCCTGATTTCAGATGCAGAAAGTAGAAAGCAAGTTAGTGTAGTGTGTAAGTTTCATGTACAGGAAAAGTATGGATGGGTAAACATTTTTGATTGCGTAGGCTCCTCTTACAGGAGAAGAGTGTGGTTGTTAGTTTGGGGATAAGCAAACATGACCCTTTACCCATCGGTCACATTTTATTTAATTTTTAAATTTTTATTTATTTATATATTTGAGACAGGGTCTCACTATGTAGTTCAGGCTGGGTGAATTCACTTTGTAGCCAAGGCTGGTCTCAAACTCGCAGGGATCCTTCTCCCTCAGCCTCCCAAGAGCTGGCATTAACAGCATGTGCCACTGCACCTAGCGGTGACAATATATATTTTAACAAAATTTAAAAATTGGAGGAAAACCTCCAAATCATTTTATCATGAAAACTTCCAGCTGTATAAAGTTAGAAGGAATGGTATAATAAATTCCTTGCTCAGACATTGCCCAGCTTGAAACATTACTAACTTATTACAGAGCTTGTTTTATCTAAGTCCCCTCTCCTTCCCTGCCTGTGGGACTATTTTAAGGCAAATCTACAAAGTCTCAAACATTGTATCTTTTTACCCAGAAACATATCCATATTTCTCTCCTAAAGTAAAAACTAAAAATTACTGTGTTATACTTATCAAACGAATATTTTAAACATGTATTCCTGAATAAAAATTCAATGGACCACTTTCTAATTGTATTATGGAAATATTCATTTTAAAAATGGTTGGTTACATCAGAATCCAAACATAACTTGCACATTGCATTTGGTTAATACATTTTAAAAAGTCTTTCTTAATATATGCACAGCTGGTTATTTTAAACTACATTCCTTCAGCTGGACAAAGCCTTTCATTGCAGGACTAAGTGTGAGGCTGAAAAGGTCAACCTTCTAGGAAAAGTAACACAGCAACATAAATATTCCCTGCAGCCTAGAAGGCAGATATTATCAAATTATTTCCCAAGAGAAAATAAAGAAGACCACATAAAGGCACTGAATACCAGAGGGGAAAATATGAAAAAAATAAGAGAAATGAACAATTGGATCACACTGCCTTCTTCGTATTTCTTTCTAGGTTCGTTAGGAATCTTTTAATAGCAATAACACAGACTCAAACCATGTTGGAGTTGTTCAAGACGCGAAGAAGAGTCACACCACGAGAATGCAGTTAAGTGGATGAGCAGAGGGCTGCAACTCTCAAGGAGAAACAGCAGCTTGCCTCTGTTGCCCATTTCTTTTATTGAAGCGGTGCACAATGCGAGCGTGAGAAGCATGAGAGATTACAACCAAGGCCTTGAAGCTGTTTTTTAGGAATAACATCTTGAAAGCTTTCATATCTAATCTTGAGCTTTTCCAGAGCGGAATATTCACACCCTTGGGCGTCAAGGTTCCTGGAACAGAAGGAGCATCGCACGCAATGCTCCCTGGATGTTATCTCGCATGGGAGAGAACATCTGCTGTTCCTGGGAACGTTTCCCCAGAGTTCATTCTAGGTTCAACTTGCTCTGAGACAACATTCTTCTCTACAAAACCAAACTGATTTAAGCAAGACAAAAAACTTTATTGGTTTATAGAACTTGTAGTGTGTGTGTGTGTGTGTGTGTGTGTGTGTGCGCGCGCGCGTGCGTTCAGTTATAACTGGTTTCATACCCGGTATTTGGAAGCACTCTCTACCTCTCGGGTCTGTATTCCTCCGTTTTCGCTCCATTCTCAGGACAGCTTTTTGTCCGCTCACCCACCACAGTGATCCCTGGCCTCAACAAACTTATATTCTTATAGGTTAGCAGTTCTCGGTTTCCCAAGCGATCCTGCAAAACCCCCAAGATTCCATTTCATTGCCCCACCTTCAGTCGTTTGGTCATCCCTGAGCCAATCAGTCTGTTTAGGAGGGCGGGATGGTCTGATTGGCCAAACACCTTGGAGCTCCCGGCCAGATCAGCCATACTCAAAACATGAGAACTGAGGCAGTTTCTCAGAGGAAAATCTAGGTGCTTTTATGAAGTCACAAGGGCAGAGAAAAAGGTAGGCATGAGAATGTTTTGGAGGTAGGTGAAAACAAAACAAACACACACAAAAAATCTATTCTCCATGGTTATGA
The DNA here is from genome assembly GCF_000247695.1 of Heterocephalus glaber. Next base: position 13,948,531 of record NW_004624778.1, on the reverse strand, counting down.
AGCACACATATACAAACAAAAAAGTGAAAGAGCAAGAATATAAGAAACTGATGAACTGGTCCTTGCAGAAATAGGCACAAGAGTGAAAGTATTGTGAATTTTACTTCAGGGAAAAGAAGCAACTATGACATTGGTTAACATTTACTGGTGCTGACTCTAGTGCAGGCCAACAACATCCACAGCAGTGAGTCAGAGCCTTGGCCCAGGTAGAGAGAGATAGCCTTTACAAACAGAGTCTGAAACTCTGTAGAAAGCATCTGACTGTGTTTGAAACAGTGTGGGGAAGTTGAAGCTCAAGCCTAACTGAGGTTGTTCCCCAAAATGGGAGATTTTCAGGTAAAGCAAATAAGAGGATGCTGCTCTTAATTAAGCAGAACAAGCTAAACCATAGACTGCCTAGTTCACCAGGGTGATAGACACCTAAGAACCCTCCTGAGGACAAATAAATTTGAAAGACTGCTTTAAAAATAACCTATCTTACAGATTGGCATAACAGTATGAGGAGCTCTGCTGACCCTAATCCTAATGAAACTGGTGAAAACTATTAGAAAAAAAAAACATTTAAACCCTCAAAAGTGGTCCTAAAGGCAAACAGCAAGTGAAATAACATTATAGTATGGACCCATTTTCACAAAAGTATTTCTGCCTGTCTAGGTTTTTTTTCTTCAACACTGGGGATAGAACCCAGGAGAGTGATCTACCACTGAGCTACATCCTCAGCCCTTTTTATTTATTTATTTTTATTTTTGAGACAGAGTCTCACTAAATTGCCTAGAGGGGGACTTAACATAGAGTTTATAAACTAGTCTTAAAAAAAGCTATAATCTAGGTGGCTTAAACAGCAGTCATTTACTTCTCATGTTTCTGGAGGCTAGGAAGTCTAAGATTAAGGTGCCAGTTGATTCCTAGTGAGTGCGCTCTCCTAACTTGCAGACAGCTGTGCCTTCACATGAGCAGGTGGTGGAATTACTTCCCATTCTTAGAAAGCCACTGATCCTATCATATTAGGGCCCTACCCTGATACCTTATTTAATCTTAATGGCCTCCTAAACACAATACCTCCAAATTCAGTCACTTGGGGGATTAGGGCTCCAACATACGAATTTTGGGAAAACACAATTCCATCCATAGAATATACACACAATTTTTATGTCCATTTTATGTCCCCAGCTACCAAAGTACAACATTCTAATATGATACAATGTGCATACAGAATAAGATGGAAGAACCATCTGCCTGCTGAGAAGAGACAAAGTCACATGACAAAATTTACTTAACAGTTTTCCAGTAATAATAAGAAAACCTGTCTGAGTTCTAGTTCACATATTGTAAAGGATGGTTGCTGCATATGGCAAATGTCCAACCAAAATAATAACAATGTCTGACCAACCCTTACACCCTTGACAAGCTGTGTGTGAGCTGACCTGAAGAGAGACTCAGAGCTGGCTGGAAATTGGAGCATTAGTTTATGCTCAAAGGAAAAAGACATATGTTGATGTAGTAGCTTTGCAGTATAAATTGTCTCCATTTTTTATAATCAGAGATGGTATTTTAGTACCATTTGCCACATACTCAATTCACACAAAAGAAAAGAGTAAACATCCCGTAATTCAACATCCTGGCAAGAAACAGATGGAAAACACAAACTGGATCATTGGAGAAGAATTTTATTCAAATGACTACTTAAAAAATGTGTGGACAGACTGGTACAACCACTATGGAAATCAGTATGGAGATACCTCAAAGAACTAGGACTAGAGGTCCCATTTGACCCAGCCATTCCCCTGCTGGGTATCTTCCCAAAAGAATTAAAAGAATCATACTAGGGCTGGGGATTCAGCTCAGTGGTTCTGCTACCTGCTTTGCAAGCACAAGATCCTGAGTTCGATCTCCGGTACCAAACACAACAAAGAATCACACCACAGTGATATATATGCACCCATGTTTATAACAGCACAGTTTGTAATAACTAAAGCTTGGAAACAGCCCAAGTGCCCATCAACTGGAAACTGGATAAAGAAGATGTTGGTTTTTTATAAAATGGAGTACTACTCAGCCATAAAGAATTATACTAGAGACATTTATAGCTAAATGGATTTATATTGAGGCCATACTCTTAACTGAAATAAATAGGACACACATGTGTAAATACTGAATAGTTTCTCTGTCATTAGAAACTGAAAGTGTAAATAAGAATTAAAATGATTAAAATGAATAATTGATAATTTGAAATAGGAAGAAAAGGTCCAAAGAGGTAGGGGAAGTAGGAGGGGAAGGGGAAAGGAAAGAAGGGAAAGGAAAAATTATGAGAAAAGGAACAAATGAAAACAAAGCCTTTGTAAATAGGGAAGGGTGGAGGGGGTGAAGGGAGCACAGGGAATGGGGAAAAAATAACCAAGATACATCATGTACAGGTACAAGTACCCAATGATAAATGTAAACATATTGTATACCTAAAATGTACCAATAAAAGAATTTAAGCAAAAAAAAAATGTGTGGGCAAAGTTTATAGAAGGTAACAAGTGATGATCTAATTCCATGGGGTTTGAAACCTCAAAGGCAGAGATTACCTCTAAGCCCATAGAATAGGGTCACATAAGAGGAGACAGTTCTACAGAAGGAGTCAATTGACCAGAACTGTGGCTTTTGGTATAGGTTCATAGGACACCTGTTAGGAGAATAAATACCTTCAATTCTCCTGCCTGTGGATCTTTTACTGATAACTCCCAAGTCCATTGGCTGAACTCAGCCTGAAGCCAGAAGACGAAGGAAACCCTTTAAACTGTCTGTGTGTATCAGGTCAGTTCCCTAGTGTTCCTAGCCCTTCCTCTGCTGTCCAGAGGCTTACTCAAAACCATTCAGTGTGAATCTTGAGGGGCAAGTGAATGCCAGCCAGTTCAAACACTTATTTATGGCATTTATATACTAACATACTTTGTGAATTTCATAAGTATTTCTCAGAATAGGCATCGATTACTTAATACAAATATTTGAAATTAAGTATTATATATTTTACAACTATATCTTTTGTTTGTAAAATTTTTATTAGTACATGTGTGCAGTACATAATGATTGCATTCATCATGGGGAGTTAGAACCTGTACCCAATACTTCGTATTTCTTTTTTTCACCCCTTCCTTTCCCAGTCCTTACCCCTCCCCCTTTCCTCCCTTTCCCTTTTGTAAAATTTCTATCATAACTATGTCTTTTGACAGAGATTGCTCATGTTGATCTGTCTATACCCTTCTGTATTTTCTATCTCAATTTCATTTTTCAAAATTTAGTTACTAATACTTCCTACTAGAAGTTTTCCTTAATGCCTTCTTAGAGTAATGGTTAAGTTTGATTACCAATTTGACTGGATTGAAAGACACCTAGAAAGTTAAGAAAGCACACTTCTAGGTGTGTCCGTGAGAGTTTGCAGAGAACATTGGTGTGAGGTCAGCAAACTGAGTGAGGAAGACCAGTCCTAAAGGTAGGGAGTGCCATTAAATAGGATATGGGCCTGGAGAGCATGAAAAATGGAAGAAGGAGGAAGCTCACATGTGCACACTTGATCATTCTGGAGTGACGGCTTACTTTGCTCCTGCTATTACCCCTGGAACTCAGACTCCAGACTCTTCAGCCCTTGAACATGAGACTTGCACCAGTGATTCTCCAAAGGGATTTCTAAGCCTTCAGCCTCAAACTGGGGCTGCATCATTGGTCTCTCTTGCTCTGAAGCTTGCAGCTTCTTAGGCTGAGAAGCTACAGTTTCCCTAGCTCTTCAGTCTACAGATGGTCAGTATTCAGCCTCTGATTGCTACAGGGATGATATAGGAAATAAAATAGGACCTCCAAATGATATAAGGGAAATACTCTAATTTCCAACCTATTAGATGTCTGATAAGCTGAATTTGTTTTCCCTAAAATCAAAGAATGAATTCTAGGAACAACAGAGGTTAAGAGTAGGAAATATTTATTTAGTGGATAGCTCCTGAGAGGCCAGAGGGGTCCAGAATGAATATCTGAGGACCCCACTTCACAGGGAAGTTTTATAGAGCAAAAGCCAGGTTGGTCGCAACTATGATCAACCAATAAAATTATAAGTATAGCTTCATACATAATATTGATCCAATGGGAAAGATCAAAGAACTTCTCAGGTACGTGACAGATCCAGGGGTCTTGGTTGCTCACTGAGGTTGCTGATGCCTTTATTACACCAGGAGTTATCATTTATCTCATCCCTTGTGGAAATATATAGCCCTGGTCCTTTTGTGGTTATCTTGAGGCTTGGCCCCCAACTGATGTGTCTCTGGTCGTAGCTGTAGTGTGTTTTCACCTTTTGTCTTGACTATTGAGGTCTCAGCTCTGTCTGACTATTGTATTTCTATCTAACTCAGCTGTCTATGATATGATCATCTAAGCCAATCTAATAAATTCTCCCATATATATGACTTTAATCTAGAGTGACTGTTGTCATTATAAAAAGGAAATTTGTACACAGAGGTAGGCCTGCAAGCAAGATGATATGAAAAGATCCAGGGAGAAGATAGCCATCTACAAGCCAAGGAGAAAGGTCTGGAATAGATCCTTCCCTCACAGCCCTCAAAAGGGAACAGACATGCCAACACCTTAATTTCAGTCTTTGGCTTCCAGAATCTTGAAACAATAAGTTTCTGTTGTTTAAGCCACTCAATGTGTGGTACTTTGTATGACAGGCCAAGCAAATGAACCCAGGGGCAGCAGTAAGAAAATGCTGCACCATCACCTGGATTCTTTTTTATTACTGATTAGCTATTAAAAACCCTGGTCTCTACCATGTTGTGGATGGAACTTTTCCACACATTGAGGAGATATTGTTATTAAAATATCATGAACTCTAAAGTAAAGTGTTGTATGCTCAATATGTGCTATTTAAGAAGTGGGTGAGGACCAAGCAGTGGTGGATGCCTATAATCTCAGCTACATGAGAAGCTCAGAGTGGAAGATTAGGAGTTCAAGGCCAGCCTGGGCAACATGATGAGACTCCTACCTCTGCAAGGAAGGAGAAGAGGGAGGAGATTTGCCCTGAGCACATCTTCATGTGATCGTCAATAAATGTAGCTGCTTTTCACTTGCCACTTGGACTGTGCACTTGCAATTCTTTTCTCATGCTACGAAAAAAGCCAGGAATTTATCTGCTGAATTCATCATGTGGTAGCAGTACCATAAAACAGAATACTTTGTGTATGTTTGGTATCAATAAGATTTCAACCAAATCAAATTTTACCTAGAACATTGTATGTTTGTTGTCATCTTCAAACTTGATAGAACAGATTTTTGCTGTCTTGTACTGATGGCTGGAAGACTCCTTTGCCACATGGCCACAAGATGGCAGAATAGCACCATTCTTCTCAGGGGTACCAGCAAAAAAAATAATGCAGTCAGGAATCTGTGGTCACATGCTCTAAAAGTTTATGAAGCTATAAGTTTCACTCTCTTCTTTTTGATTACTCTTTTACTAAATATAAAGGGAGCATAAGTATTAAGAATTTTAAAAATTCATTATTCCACCCATCAGAAGCACACACTGGGTTCTGGTCCTACTCCTATGGATAAAATGACAATGTGTGGATCATTCCCCACTTTCTCTGTCAACACCACCTCCTGAAGATCCAGTCCTTTCTCACCTCCTCACTAATATGACTCCTGCACAAGCTGATATAGAACATTCACAGTGTCAACTATATTCTGAGCCATAAAGTACATCTCATAAATTTAATAGAATAGGAAGTTTACCAAGTATGCTGTCAGACCACAATACAATTAAACTAAATAACATATGGGTCAAAAAAGAATTCTCAAGGGAAAGTAAAAATTTTGAACTAAAAGTCATGGATTAAAATGCTCAACTGAGCAAAAACACAGAGATAAAACTATTAATAAAAACTTTTATTTCTGTATGTAGAGAAAGTTTCTTGGTAATATACAACAATGCCCAATAAGCAGGGTAAGTAAAAGAATAGGTTTTCAATATTATGTACATATTATAAGATACAAATTGTATAAATTCAGGGTGAAATTAGACCTTGAATGTTTCCTCTTCACATTAAGGAAATCTAGAGGGAGCCGGGATGGTATTCCTGGAGTACAGAACCTCAAGCAGAGGGTGCACCCAGGGCTGACTGGATGTAAGGAAATCACAGTTTCAAGGCTCTGATTCCCATGCCTACTGGCCCCATTTCTGACCAATGCCCCCCCCCCAGTGGTCATCCTTGTCTGAGTGAGGCCGCCAAGACAACCAAACCGAGGTGCACAGAAGGACCAGAAATGTGTCCAGCCAGTCATTTGGCTTTGTGCAGCCACAGATGAAAAACCCACTGCCAATGTCATTATCATGGTAAACTAGGCATTGGGGATACAATGGGACACTAGCACAGCCCAGGCCAATGGACTGACAGTAGGGTCTGTTTAAGAGAAGGTATGACTTCGTATTTGAAAGATAAGGAACATCTTTCACTACCTACCACACTTGGCTTAGATCCATCTTATCTATCACTTCCAATATGGAGAAATATGATTTGGTTAGATGGGTCTTGAAAGACTTCTCTGGGAGGGTATCAGTGGAGTGCTGGGGTTCTGTGTCCTTTCCAGGGGTCCTTTCTGAACAAAGAATTGGACAGGAAACAAAGTAGCAAGGTTTTACATTTATTAAAGCTATTAAAGATAAGAAAAGAAGGAAGAAATGCTCTGAAAAGAAGTGTTCTGCACAGTAAGTGTGGGTGAATTAAATTAAGAAAATAAGTACACTCTGCAGAGTTCTAGTGGATCACTGAGAAAGAAAGAAGGCAGTGGCCACAAGGCCAATGGTCACTGTCTTTTATACCCTCATTTTTGTGCCAGAACTGAGGATAGAATTCTCTGACTGATACCAGATCCAGGGCTTGGAAGCTGTTCTGTGCAAGTCCTGAATATCTGTGATTGACAGGCCACACCCACTTGCCCAGCCCCTTTGCCCCACCCTAATGGGGTCCTCAAGGGTATCACCTTGGGTCAGCAAGGAAATAAAGGCAAAGAAGAAAGGGCAAGAATAGAAAGATAGTGTATCTGCTCCTCTCTGGGAGTATGAATATGCTAAGAAGTGTGGTAGGGGTGCAGACCTGGGATGAACAGGGACAGGGGTGGGGGTTGAAATCACCAAAAGAAACCAACTAATTTATCCTCATGAATGATTTGCAGGTATGTCCAGCCTGAGGCTCAAGGGGCTTATGCAGTCCTGGACAGTGTATAAGGTGGTCTCACAAGATCATAAACTTTTAACATTACTATGTGGATTTTAGCAGCATTTTTCACAACTTGATTGTGCAGTGCTTGAGTGTGGAAAGAAAAATTTGATCATGTCTCCTTGCTAGACTTTTATAAGACTTATCTTCTCAAAGGAATATAGCCCTCACTTCACAATTGTAAGACCCAAGTGAGACTTAGCACAAGTAACGCCACCTTGTTACAGACCCTCCATCTTGCCCCTGTGGGTTTCGGGTTCACTAAAGGACACAGAGTTCCCAGAATGCACTTGTTTATCTGTTAAGACACCATGGAGTGTACCATTGTTTCTGTGTAAAGAACATCCTGTTAGCTAAGTAAAGAACATCTGGAAACTCCCCTAACCATCCCCTAACCACAAAAATTCCACTTCTGTAGTTCTGCTTGCTAAGCTCCCCTGCAGCCCCTATAAAACTTTCCAACCCCCTGAGCTTGGGGCCTCTCTAAGCTTGTTGCTTGGAGGGTGCCATCTGGCCAGACTAATAAAGGTCTGTTTTTTTACTATCTCAATCTGTCCAGTGTGTTTCCTCCCAGGTGATCCTCACAGTAGTCAGCTCCTCGGAGCATTTGGTAAGGCCCTCGGTCTTACAACAATCACCCCTTATTCCTGTCATCACTTTTTGGCAGTACATTTGTGAACAACTATTTTCAGTGATGAAGCATATGAAGGGTAAAGTCAGATCAAATATTCCTGATGAGCACCTTGAGAATGAAGAATTACAACCACTTCCATTGGACCAAATGTTGATGCATTCGTTTCCACAAAAAAAATTTAAAAATAAAAAAAAAACAAGGGAAAGTATCCACTAGTTGCATGTTTATGTTGCCCTCTTTCTAAAAATGTTATAGGCAAGATGGCAGAGTGGTGAGTACCAGCCACACAACTTCTCAAAGAGAAAGTGCCCAGTCTGGAAAACAGCAGCCCGGAAAGGAAACGAAGAGTGAAGAGTACAGGGAACCACAAAGGAACTGACAGAGGCGAAGAAGAAAATAGGATCCATTACTAGAGAAGAAATAGATCATGGAGGCAGATCGGAGACCACGTGGAGCAGTGTAGCAGCATCGCTGGGAGTAGGCAGGGAAAACAATTTTGCTGTACACTGTGAAAGGGAGACCCGACTTGGACTGGAAGAATTTTGTGTAATCAGAGACAGCAGTGAGAGCGTGAGACACTGCTTTCCGAAAGAACCCTCCCAGAGTCAACAATTGGTGAGTGAGGGGGAACGGAGTCCCCACACAATTGCGGGAGCAGCAGTGAGCAGGGGGTGGTGCTGCCATTTTATTTCAAAAAGCTCAGAGCTTGAACTCGGAATAGTTGCAGGGGCACTTCACTGTCAACGCCCCAGGTACAAGAGGAAAGAGCTCCCACACACTAGTCTGTCAGCATCTGGACAGCAGATTGAGGGCAATGCTGCTGCAGAGAAGCAGGGGCTGGGACTACCCAGATTAGCCCTAGCCAGTAAGGACCAGAGATGTGACCCTGCTCTGTGCTGGGAGGCGTGCCACAGGGAAATGCTTTGGCCAGGACTAGAAAGGGACCTTCCCGCCTCCGCCCTGCAATTGGCAGTTCAAGTAGGCAAGCAACTTTAGCCAGCCTGGGACAAGGGCTCCCCCCCCACACACAAACACACACACACTGCAACCAGTGTGTGAAACTAATCATCGGAGTGGAACTGAAGAAGCCACAAGGTCCTGGAGGAACCGTGCACCAACCCGGGAGCAGCCTCGGGCTGGCTCCACTGGAGGGTGCCACAACAGCTGGGAGAGTAGCGTGGAAACGCCTGGGTGAGGAGATGTGTGCTCGAGCCAGAGCAGCAGTATCTGGAAAGTTGCTGGCTGAAGAACGGCCAGCCACAGCCCACACATTAGGAGGCCCAAATCAGCCTGGTACCCAGTGCTAACTGCAGACTTGGTGGGGTTACACAAAACGTTTTAGGGCTCTGTTGGGGACACTAACAGAACTTTGGATACCAAAGGAATTTTATTATTTTCCTTTTACTTTGTTTGCTAGATTGGCTTTCTGTTATCTGTCTGGTTGTTGTTGTTGTTGTTGTTGTTGCTATGTGTGTGTGTGTGTGTGTGAAGACTTTTTACCTAAAATTTTGCTCTGTTCTATTTGTTCTCTTTCCCTCTTTCCCCAATTATGTCTCTATTTTATGATATTTTCATGTGAGTGAACAGTGTCTCTTGTCTTCTTGGTTCACTTTAACATTCTTTTGCTTTCTCCTTCACTCTTTCTCTCCTGCCATTTTCTCCAGCCTCCCAAAGCCTGGGTGTTCATCCTGTACCCTCCAGCCTTGCTTCACTTATCTCTCTGTTTTGTCCCCTTTCCCTCTTAAGTCCCCCACCCCCAACACACACACAGGGTAAAATCATTGTGCTAAGGGGAAACTCATAGCACACAAGTTCCTGGTTTATGTTGGATTTTGTTATGTAATGGTAGAGCTTGCTCATATGGTTAAAGGTACCAAACTAACAGTTACCACTATTTGTCAGTTGCTAGGTTGTGCTTGATGTTATTGTTATTGTTAACTGTATTATTTTAGCCAGGATGTCATACCTGTTACAATCAGCTGTTCTCCCTTATATGACAACACTATGATTGTCTGGGGTCACAACCATTACCATAGACCAGTACCAAAGGACTGGGAGCTGAGATAAATAGTTAGCAACCTCCCTAACCTTAACAAAGTGGGAAGGTAGAATCTTGGGATAGACACAAACACCAAAAACCACCTATACCTAGAAGACGTCTCTGAGGAATAAACATTTCCTGAAGAAACCTCGATATTAGTGATAAAGCTATCTCCCATAAGAAATCTATAAGCAACAACCAGAAAACAAAATAAAATTTAAAAATTAAAAAATGACAAGATGCAGAAGGAAAATACAAGCCCAGACCTCCAGCCCACCAAGGATAAGTCCAGGGGACAATGAGATAGAGGAAATCAGAAGCCACCTACCGGAATATAGCAGCAGAAGCAAAAAAACAAATAGATGAGGCATGACAATTAAAATGAAGGACATGCTCAATGAAGCTAGAGTAGACACAGATTAAAAAATAGAGGAGCTTCAGGAAATGATGGAAACCATGTATGCCCAACATATGAAAGCAATAGAATCTATAGAACAGATTCAAACAGATACCTAGGAGATTAAAAACTCCATAGAAAGTATTCCCAATCTTTTGAACCAAGGTAAGGACAGAATTTCAGACCTAGAAGACAGGACTGTGGTTACTGATCATGAAAAGAAAGATTTCTTAAAAACAGCAAAAGAACATGAAAAATCAATCCAACAATTGCAAGATGATGCAAAGAAAAATAATATAAGGTTGATTAGAGTCAGAAAGAATGCTAGAGACAGTGCAAATGCCATGCAAAATCTGTTCAAAGAAACAACGGCAGAAAGCTTCCCAAACATGAAAAAAGGATTTGACATACAACTAAGTGAGGCATATAAAAGTCTGAATAGCCATGACCAAAATAAATCCACACCAAGACATATAATAGTCAAGATTCTAGAAATTCAGCACAAGAACAGAATATTAAAAGCTGTTAGAGAAAAGAAACAAATCACCTATAAAGTCCATCAGAATCATAGCAGATTTCTCAACAAAAACCCTTAAGGCAAAGAGATCCTGAAGTGAAGTATTTCAAGTCAAGCCCTAAAACAAAACAACCTCCAACACAGATTGATGTACTCCACGAAACTATCATTCAGAATCAACAGAAAAATAAAATGCTTCCATGACAAAAACAACGGAAGAAATTCACAACAAACAAACCAGGTCTACAAAGTGTTTTGAGGGGCATTTTAGAAAGAGATAATGACAATCATAATTCCAAGAACACCAATAGAAGGAATCCACCAGGCAGGGCAAACAATAAAACAGAGAGGAAAGACAGGGAACAAATAGCAGGAAAACAATATGAAAAGAAAAACCTAATACATATTAGCTATAACCATCATTGTAAATGGTCTCAATTCACCAGTCAAAAGAAACAGACTGGCAGAATGGATCAAGAAACAAGATCCAGACCCAGAAGGAAGCTCCCCCACTGCCATCCCAAGCTCCCAGGCCAGAGAAGGTGAGCCGTGTGGGTGCCAGAAGCACCCCCCACCCCGTGGAAATGAGAAGACACATAAACAAGCCTCAAAAACAGACTTCTGGATCACCTACAGCAACCCCAAAGGGAAACAAGATGGAACAATCTGATACTCAACC
>NW_004624778.1:13877369-13933414 GCF_000247695.1 Heterocephalus glaber | reverse complement strand
ACTGGAAGAAAGATAGCCTCTTTAATAAATGGTGTGCTAGAAATTGGGTTTCAACTTGCCAAAGATTAAAACTAGACTTATATCTCTCACCATGCACTAAACTAAAATTGAAATGGATTAAAGATCTAAATATTAAAACAGAAATGCTGAATGGGCTGGAACAGAGGTTAGGTAGAACTCTTGAAGACACTGGTGTAGGAAAAGGCTTTATGAAGAAAACCTCAGTTGCCTATGAACTAGCACAAACAATTAAAAAGTGGGATCTCTTCTTATTATAAAGCTTCTGCACAGCAAGAGAAACCACCAGCAGAGTGAAGAGACAACCCACAATGTGGGAAAAAATTTTTACCCGTGGTCCCTCAGACAAAAGTCTACTATCTAGAATCTATAAAGAACTTAAAAAAAATCAGACCTCCCATCTCCCATGTTCTATTTACTCATGCTGGTTTGCATTATATTTTTCACTGTGATAAATCTTATCCATGAATATGACTACATGATGAATATCATTAAAGCACATACAATATTAATTTTGTCTGTGCTCTAGGTTTTTGGTTCAACTCCAAGTTAGAACAGAAGAAACAAAGTATGATTTTGTAATTGAATTTTAAAAATTAATTTCAGCCTTACTGGAAGTATTTGTTCTAAGGTGCTAGTCATAGTTCCTTGCTGTGCTTCGATGGTTCCCATGCCTGCGATATCAAACCTTGGAGTTTTATTAACTGCATTTGAAAGGACGTATGCTCCAACCCAGGTCCACTGAGACTCTCAGCATGTAGAACCCTGGTTTTCATCATGCCCATGGCTCAGTGCTATGGCTGCTCCATTAGCTTTTTCATCTCATTTCTTCCATCCTGAGATTCTCTGTGCCTGTGCCCTAATTTCAGCCAAAGGATTAGCATTCATAGTAGGAAGATTGATTAGTAATATCTGATTTGCTACTTCTGGCTGTGTAGTCTGATAAATGACTTAGGCTCTTTGAGTCTCAACTGCTTTAACTGAAAATGGATAAAGTATACATGATAAGCACTTGTAAAAATCAAATAAGAATTTATATATGTAAATAATTATAAACTTATAAGTTTATAATAAGAAGCATTATGTTGTTTTAAGTTTTTATATGACTATTACAGTTATATTCAAGTTCTACTATAAATAGAATCACACAAATTGGACTTTTCTACAAAACTCTTTGCTACCCTTTTTCTATGTTTATCAAAAGAAAATTTAAATATTAGAATTATCATACAAGATTTTAAAACAGCCATATAACTATCTTCCCTAAAATAAGGATACTTTTTAAATGAATGAAACAACAGGAATTCTCCACAGAGAAAATTGGAGTTATAGAAAAAATACATAGGGAAATTTCTGAGTTGAAAAATAAAAAACTAAATTAATACAAAACAGAGCCATTGGGTTAATTCAATAGCAGAAAGTAGATGGCAGAGGAAGAAGTTGGGGAATGTAAAGCTAAATCGACAAAAGTTACACAGTCTGAAAAATGAAGGAAAAACACTTGAGAAGCAATGAAAAGAGCCTTGAAAATCTTTTGGATAATATAAAAAGTTCCGCTTTCATGTCCTTGGCGTATCAAACGAAGAAGAGAACGAGAATGGTGCAGGAAGAATATCTGAAGGAAAAAATGACTGAAACTTCTCAAATTTAGTGAAAGACGACTTTATGTACTCAAGAAGCTCAGTGAGGGGGTACAGTTCAGCAGAATAGTGCTTGCCTAGCACGTGGGAGACCATGAGTCCATCCCAGTACTGAAGAAGGAGAGTAGAAGGAACCCCAAACAGGACTTCAAACACAACCTCAAAGAAAATCATGCCCCGTGACATCGCAATTAAACTACCAAACCCAAGGGGAAGAAAAATTATGGAAAGTAGCCAAAAGAAGCAGGTCATGGTGGCACAGGCTTGTAATCCCAGCGCTCAGGAGGCTGAGGCAGGAGGATTGCTGCAAGTTTGAGGCCAACCTGGATTACACAGTGAGTTCAAGGCTGGGCTGGAATATGTAACATGACCCTTTCAAAAAGGAGGGGGGGAGGGAGGGAGGGAGGGAGGGAGGGAGAGAGAGAGAGAAACAACACAGGAGAATAATAATTGAAATATTTGTTTTTAGAAACCAGAGAAGAGTGCTCAAAAGGGCTCATAAGTGACTGGAAGTAGAGCATTGCTTCTGTTTAAAGAAGAGATGAATAAAAATAGCTGTTTTGCAGTTGAAACTTTCTTATTTTTGTTCATGAACTCACCATCAACAGAAACAAGTACACAGTTGAAGAAAGTAGAATTGGCCACAGTGAAATATGGAACTCTTCTGCCCAGTCTCAGTGAAGTCTACAACAGCTCTGAAAGGGGACAAGCTGTCAGAGTTGCCTGGAGTTGGGGCAGTCAAGAAAGGGAGGCTTTATGCACCATGTCTTGGATGAGTCACTGGATGTAAACTATTCAGGAAAGGGGAGTGACCTGGTAAGTCAACCATCTTTAGCCTAGACAATTCAGAATAAGGCTAACAACTGAAAACGTGCTAGCAATGCTACTTGCAGCAAGAGGAACATACCATTCAATCATGAGGTAGAACCAGAGTACATTAGTGACTCCACTATACCTTCACATTCTATTGCCTAATTATTTATGCTCCAGAATAGGCTCTCTGGCCCATTATCTAGTGTGTCATCCTGGCCTTACCCAGTTTCTCTTCTTGCTTTTCCACCTGATAGATGGAGATGCCTCACAGATGTTCTTGAGATGTTGAGAACAGACTACATCCTCACATCCTATTATGAACCACAATGCTTAGATTTACTGCTTAGAGAAATAGTCCCAGAATTGGGTTGTAGCTGATGAGATGGGAACCAGATCTGGAATGACTGAGATATGAAGGTTAGGTGTGAGCAGAGTAATTGTGGCAGGACACAATTCTTCCCTGACAAAAGTGCCTTTACAGCTCCCTATCACTTTCACAGAAAAGCTCAGGATCCTTAGCATGACATACAAAAGCACTGTTATCCTGGCCCCTGCCTACCTTCCCAGCCTCAGCTGAAAGTACCCTTGCCTGGCAGTTTATCCCATAGGAGTAGCTGCTTTTGGTGGTGCCATTTCTGGGTGCTCCTCAACCCCTCTAAGACACACCCTGCTCTATGGCATGGTGTTTAACCCCTCTATGTCTCTTTTCATGATGTTCAACTTGGACTATCCTTCAGGCCACAAATACTTTTTATGTTCTCTGAATAATTCCAATCAGCTTTTTTTTTTTTGGTACTGGGTTTCAAACTCAGGACCTTGTGCTTGCGAGACAGGCACAGAGCCACTGAGCTAAATCCCCAGTCCTCCAATCAGCTTTGAAAAGGTAAATAAATAGGATTTAAAATGGTAAAGACTAGCAGCAAAATAGTCTCTCTGAGGCCTGAAATTGAGACACTGGAAAACAACAACTTGATGATGAAAAAAATAAGTATATCTCTGGGAATTTAAGGAAGCTGACAAAAATAGTAGAAACTACAGAGAAGCTGGAGAAACACAACACAACACAGAATGGCCCATTCTGGAAAACTGACCCTGGCTTCTGGGGAGGGAGAACAGTCTCTGCTAACTCAAGGTGAGCCTGAAGAGGGTTTGCAGCTCCAGGGAGAAACAGCAGACTGGGATAGTAGTACTAGCCCCAAGAAAAGCTCATAGTTACTATAAACGGAAAAAACTGAGTGGGGTTTTACTCTAAAAGTGACTCCTGCACAGCAGGCTAGAGTTGGGGAAGAAATCTAGTGCCTCACCCACTATATTTGAAAGGCTTTAATCAGCAACTCTTTGGGGAAGAGATTAATTAAGACTGGGCTACAGAACAACTATACCTCAGGGTTTGGGGGTCATCTTCACAGTGCCTGGGTGGAAGCCAGTCACAGGAGACAGTTGTGGAGAGGGAATGGGCTATACAGAGATTCCCTGGGAAGTTTAAGTTCAGGCCAGAAAGAACATGGGGTTGCTGCCTTTGGAATTGAGAAGCCTGGCGAGTTGTGTGTGGCTTTCAAAAGGGGTCTGGATCTAAAAATGCTGGCATTAAGTCCAGCAGATTTCTTGACTCTCCCTTACCCTACTGCTTACATCCAACACAGAGATAAGAGGTGTGTTTGCTTTCTCCATTTGCGAATATGATCAGGGATACAACCCAAGCTTAGACAGTTGCCACAGCCTGGGGTCTACAAACAGAGGGACCTCTGGAGCAGGAAAGGTACCTTACAAACCCACAGGCAATAAAGTAAGGTAGAAAAAGTTCTGACTTGGGGCATGCAGAGGGACATAAAAATTAGGAGAGAGTAAAGTGAATGTAGCTCAAGAGTGGACACCATCAATTGATCATGCCTAGCAGGAAAGGCAGGGTAAGATTCAGCATTCATACTCAAAAAGGTGGGTGTAGAAACAAAATAGGCCATAGTAGTGACTCATTCTCTCTCCCACATATCTGGTGGATTCCAATACTGCAGACCCTGGAAAGAAATCATTTATTCAAAGACAGAGGAAAAAATTTTGGACTCATTTCTCTCTTCATTTTTTTGGGGGGGAGGCTTCCTTCTTGTTTCTTATTTCTCCTTTTTAAAACTTTTCTCTTCCTTGTTCTTTTCTGTTAATTTATCTAATTCTATTAATTTTTATTTATTTCTTAACAGGATTCTTTATCTCATTTTTATATACTTATCAATGTCTTGTTCTTTATTTTTCAAATTTTCCAAGTCTCCATCTTTACTAGTATTACTATTAAGATTTATTAATCTATAGATATTTAGTTGACTCTATGCTATTATTGTTGCATTATTTTCTAGTGTTAATGGTATAGTTATTGCATCTAGTAGATATTTATTGAATGTCAGTATTTGGTGTGTCTTTGAGTCTATTATAATTACAGATCTCTCTTTTTTTGGAGACAGAGTCTCACTGTATATTTGCAGCTGGTCTTGAATGCACTCTGTAGCACAGGGTGGCCTTGAACTCTCAGCAATCTTCTTGTCTCAGCCTCCCAAGTGCTGAGATTATAGGTATAGCCACCATTCCTGGCTTTATAGATCTCTTTCTATAGTGAAGAGTGGTATAGTGATAGTGGTACAGATACTGGTTCTTATGGTATGTAATATCCACTTTGTCTTTGACCCTATTATTGTTACTGATTTTTTTGCTATTGTCAGGGAAACATAGTTGTTGCTATTAATTGTTTTTTGCTGTAAGCCAATATCTGGTTTGTCTTTGTGTCATCAACAATACTGTGGTTAATTTCTGGAAAACTGGGTTCTGGGCCAATTAAGTGTACTCCACCTCAAAAGTTACTGTGCCAGGTGGTTAAATCTTGGGATAGAGGCAAAGGCCTATAGTTAGCCAGGCCAGAATGCATCAATGAAAAGCAGATACTAAGTAAAGAAATCTCCATACTAGCAACAGTTTTTCCACTGTAATTGATTTACAACCTTCAAAACGCACACACACACACACACACACAAACACACACACACGATATATGAGAAAACAAGGCAACCGAATGCCTCCCTAAACTCCCAACTCCTCAAAGCTGATCCATGGAGAATCAGTGGGCAAAAACTCAAAAGTCAATCAGTGAAATGATAAAAGAGGAGACAAAAACAAATCAAAACAAAAATAGATGCTTGGTGAGCTTAAAGGTGATATAGCTAAGCAGCCAGTGAACTGAATAAAGTCATCAGTGAGCTTACAGAAGACATTAATAAAAGAATTAGAGTCCATGAAAAAGTACCAAACATAAATTAAGGAGATCAAAAATTCTATTGAAAATATGGGTGACGCAAATGACAAGTGAGAAGACAGGGATTTAGGCTAAAGGATAGTGCTGATGCAGGTGACCATATACTCAGACACACCTTAAAAACAAAAAGAGAACATGGGAAGTGGATCCAATAGCTGCTAGATGATGCAAATAAGGTAATTTAGGATTAATTGGAATTAGTGAAAAACCAGAAGCCAGCACAAGTGGCATAAAAACCTGTGTACAGATATAATAGAAAACTTTCCAAGTTGGGGGAAAGAATCTATCATACAGATAAGTGAGGCATATAGAACACCAAATAGCTATGATTGGAAAAGAACATCTCCATGACACATCATAGTCAAAAATCCCAGAATCCAACACAATGACAGAATCTTAAATCTATTAGAGAAAAGCAACAAATCATTTCTAAAGATAGACTTGTTAGAATTATAGCAGACCTCTCAGAATAAACCTTAAAAGCCGGGAAATGCTTAGTGTGAAGTGTTTCAAGCCCTAGAAGACAACAACTTCCAACTCAGACTACTACATCCTCCATAATTATCTTTCAAAATTAATGGAGAAATAATGTTTTCCCAAGACAAAGAGCACCTTAAGAAATTCATGATCACAAAACCAGCATTCCAAAAAGTTCTCAAGGATATCCTAGAGACAATGAAGCTAACAGTGCCAAAAAGACTAATGAAATGAATATACCTGGTAAGATAAGAAGTTAAGCAGAAGAGGGATAAAAAGAATCAACAAAAGGAATATAATGCAATGATAAGAATAAGTCAATACCTCTCAGTAATAAGCTCTATAAATGAAGGTTCAAGCTGCCCAATCAAAAGACACAGATTGGCAGATTGAATAAAAAAAATCAAAGCCCCAACAGTATGCTGTATAGAAAAAATATATTTAATGAAAAAGAAATTAATAGACTAAAAATCAAAGGTTATATTCTTTGATATAAACAGGAGCCCCCCATAAAGCAAGAGTAGCTATTCTATTTTCAGACAAAGTAGAATTCAAGCCAAAATTGATCAGAAGAGGCAAAAAAGGTCATTACATATTGGTTAAGGAAGAAATCAACAGAAAAAGAACAATTATAAATATATATGTACCAAACATCTGCACACCCAACTTCATAAAACGAACACTACTGGATACAAAAGATCAGATAAACATCAACATAATTATAATGAGGAAATGCAATACCCCACTATCACAAATAGACAGATAAATTAGACAATAAAATCAACAAGGAGATATCAGAGCTGAACCACACCTTTGAACAAATGTACTAAATAGGTACTATAAAGTGTTCCACCCAATGAAAACAGAATATACATTCTTCTCAGCAGCACATGGAACTTTCTCCAAAATAGACCACATACTAACCCATAAAGCATGGTTAAAGAAATACAAAAAACTGAAATTATCCCATGCATATTATTAGACCATAGTGCAATAAAACTGCAAATCAATGGCAAAAGTAACCACATAAATTATGCAAACACATGGAAATTGAACAATATGCCCTTCAATGATCAATGGGTCACAGCATAAATAAGGAAGAAATTAGAAAGTTTCTAGAATCAAGTGATAATGCCAGTATAACATACCAGGACTGAAGGAACAGAATGAAAGCAGTTTCAAGAGGGAAATTTAAAGCTGTGAAAGTCCACATTACAAAAACAGAGTGAATCAATGGAACAGAATAGAAAATTCAGAAACAACTCCAGGCATACTCAACTATGTTATCTTTAACAAAAGAGCCAAATACTTTTGCTGGAGGAAAGATAACCTCTCTAACAAATTGTGCTGGGAAAACTGGCTATAAACATGCTGAAGATTGAACCTAGACCCATTTCTCTCACCATGCTCTAAGCTAAAATCAAAACAGATCAAAGATCTAAACATTAGAAAAGAAACAATCTACTGGAAGACAAAATAGGTAAAACACTTGAAGACATAGGTGTAGGCAAAGACTCTCTAAACAAAACCCTGGTTTCACAAGAAATAATACCAAGAATCAACAAATGGGGTCACATAAAATTGCAAAGCTTCTGCCCAGCAAAAGAAACCACCAACAGAGTTAAGAGACAACCTACAGAATGGAAAAACATGTTTGCTGCTGTTCCACAAAGGAATAATATCTAGAATACATGAATAACTCAAAAAGTTAGAAACCTCAATTTTAAAGACCAAATCAAAAAATTGCCACCTGAAATGTATAGATATTTCTCAGATGAAGAAATACAAATAGCCTTATAAGAAGAATGGAACAGAAGCATTATTATTCTGAATCTACAGTGAAAGCAATTGAGATTCAGAGAACCTAAGTCTCTTATGAGGTCACACAGCCAGTAATAATGAGTCTGATATTAATAGTAAAATCACCCTACTATGAATGTAGGGCTAAGGGCTGAAATCAGAGCATAGATTAGGAACCCTGGGAAAGGAGAAGCTAGATAAAAAGCTAAGAACAGCCACAGAATGGAGCAGGTTCTGAAAGCTAGGAATCACAGTTGACCTGGGTCAGGAACTGGGTTTGAGGTCTAGGTGGTCAGAATCTAGGTATCAAGATCAGGATCTTAGGCAGAGAAACAAGCAACACAAAATGAGGAGCTGAGGACAATACTTCAGAGCAGAGCAACCACAGCAGCAGGAAAGTTGAACCCAACTCTACCAAAGACTTCTAGGAGGGAGATGGAAAACTTTCAGGTATTTATTCAAACATCAAGGCTCAGGAAAATACTTAAAATTCAATTATGTATAAAATCATGCTTCATTCTCAACTATAAAATTCTCATTTGCTAGCAAGGAGTGACAAAATTAGTACTTGAGTCATTCACAGATGAATATATAAACAAGACCTATGGCATCTATAGTACAATGAATACGTATCTTACTAAGGGTGTAATTTACAGAAAATTAACATTTCCAAGTCCTTTGTACTCCAATTACTTTGGATTCTATATGTGTCTTTTTCTAGAGTTGAATTCCCCCCTAAAATTTTCCTGCCCACAAAATCTTATGTTTGTTTTATTTATTCTAATATGTTGATTTTAGTCTCTTGTTTTATCTGTAACCTGTAGTTGCTTTTTTTCCAACTTCATTTTATGAAATACTCATTTTAATCTCCTATTAAGAAATCACATAGCCTAAGAAAAACCAAAGAAATTGAACTGTTGTCTGGTTTTCAGGAAGAACTTGAGAGGGATGGTTTCTTTCTTCCCTTAGAAAGAAGTGAGGACAAAGAATTAATCTTCTCACCGAAGAGGGATGGTTTCTTTCTTCCCTTGGGAATTTTTGAGTTTGAGGACACCTCCATCAGTGGGGAGGAGTTTAGACTCCAGGAACCCAGAGATGGGAAGTCCTGGATTCTTGAAACACATTCTGAAGAACTGGGGCTGCTGACTGGAGTGAGGTGCAGGGAGAGTGGTGGAGCCTGAAAGGGAATGTGGAGAGTGGAGTGGGGTCAGCGCCCTTGGTGGTACAGAAATGGGAAGGCCCCTGCTGATGCAGACCTGGACTGAGATAACATTGACCTAATTAATTACCAGAGCTGACTAGTGGCTGAGTGAAACAGGCTCAAGTAGCCTGCTATACTCCCTATAGATGGAAAACAAAGTCATCACACGGCCTGGTTCTGAAGACAAGTGGATCTTTGTGGGATGCGTCTGTTTTCCTCTCACCTCAACTTGGTTTCCATACAGTTTGTCAAAATTAGTGTAAGGAAGGCAAGAAATAGGAGAAAATGAAAGACTACTAGGAAGGAGTCCAAAGAAGCAGTTAGAGAGGATTCTGAAAAAGAAATCAAAATTGGGAAACAGATCACGCTACTTAAGTCCAAACGACAGTTCCAAGAATCACATGATTTGAGGAGATTTAGTGACATTTATTAATTTACAGACTGGCATACTGGTCACAAAATCCAACTTCCTATTCGGGCAGAATTGCTGGGTCTGCACAGTCTTCATCTCACCACTGATCAAGGTCTCACTCTCAGCAAATCTTTCCCTCTTGTCTTCCAGGAAAAGTGAAGACTATCAGGAAACAGACTAAGGTGAATGCTGTACACTTTCTCGGAGAAACTCGTGCACTTGGAGAGGATATGAAATAAAACAACTTCATTAATTTTTTAAGTACTACCAATAATAGAAGAATTCAAATTTCTGAAAAATCTGACCCAATCTTTAAGGATCGTGGGACATTGCCGGTGAAGGGAGTTATTGAGCTAACTTCTGAATTTAAAAAAAATTTTGTTAGTACATGTTTGCAGCACATAATGATTACATTCATCATGGGGAGTTTGTACATGTACATAACACATCTTAATTCTTTCAAGTCCCCTTCCCCTCTCCTCCCTCCATCCCCTTGTCATTTGCAAAATATCAATCACCATATTTCCTATTTTTTAACTTTTCTTTTGCTCTTTAAATTATTTATACTTTGGGTTTCTCATAAGAGAAACCTTTGTAGGCTGATTTGAGATATCTATCACTGAAATAGTTTCTTTATTCCAACAAAGAGGATTGATTAGGCTGATAGGGTTAAGGGACAATAATGTGATTCCTGTGTCAATTGGGGCCATCATTACCTCATTCTCAACTATAAAATCTATTTCTTCCAAGGAGTTTGTAATGAGAATGGGGAAAATCTCTCTTCCTTAGAGAAACCCTACTGAGGCTGCAAGGTGGGAATGTTTATTAAAGCCCTGCTGTTGGCACTGAAAATTATATATATGTATATATATATATATATTTTTTTCTTTTACAGTTCTTTTAAAATGTCCAGTTGTTTTGTAATAATAACAGATACCTTGGAAGGAACAAAGAAGTTTGGGGAATTTGTTCTATGAGACAATTGTTTCATCTTAAGGCTCATGAACTCAGCAACTGGATTTGAGAGTCCATGACCTTAACAGCCTTCTTAGTTTTTTGAGCAAGAGTTTAGGAGAAAATTGTTCAGCTAGGGTAGCTAACTTGTGAGGCAATTTTTCAGAACATGTCAGGAAACATTTTTTGACTGAAGTAGTAAATACATCCCCAAAACTAGACTAAAATTGAATAGCTATTGGTATCATCTGTCAGGTGTTTAATGTCAGAATTTTGGAGCTAGGTGTAATAATCATAAGAATTCATCAGGCCATTAAAAACACAGTTGAATGATGTGCCAATATACTGATTTAGGATATATAATAGGAATTTATGACGATCTCAGTATAATTTTTGAGCATCTGTCTGGCCTTTATCACCCACTTTAGAAAAATCCCCACTAGGGTTATTCCAATTTATAAATTGGAAAAGTGAGGTGGATAGGTTTTGGTTTAGAGATCAAATTGTCACCAAGTGTAGTGGTATATACCTGTAGGCCCAGCTTCTCCAGAGGCTGCAGCAGGAGGGTTGAAAGTTTGAGGCTAGCCTGGGTTACTAAGAAAGACCCTGTCTCAAAATTTTAAAAAATGTAAAAGGGCTGGGAATATAGCTCTGTTTTAGTATTATTCTCATTAGGCATAATTTTTGAGGAAGTAATAAGTGAATTGTCACAGGTAGGTTTTTGAGAGGGCTCAATTTCAATATTATACAAAGGAGGCTCTGAGAGAGAATAGCAAGATGAAAAGCAGGTTGAGAGGGAAGTCAAGAAGGTGGATAGCAGCAGAAGGCACCAGAGAAACAGAGATCCTTAAAACCTCAGAGGGTTTTTTATATAGTTGGAAATTCACTGGGACAACTTCAAATTTGTCTCTTTAAAGGAAGCATGAGTCTCTACTAGTCATTACTATGTTTAGTGCCTTGAAAATATACTTCTCATTGAATTTGTTTAGTTTTTTTTATTTGTTTAGTTTTACACATTTGAGCTTGCAAATAAACTAATTTTGAAATATCAAGAGCCCAAATTGTATCTACAGACTTTCAAGTCACCACAAGTAATTTTAGCCCATAGTGACAAAAAGTTAAAAGAAACAGAAACAGAACCATAAATTTTAATTATAAAAGAAGCAGGTGTTCTGGATCTTTAGAGAAGGAATTACATACCTTCTACCAGTAGTATCTTCAGAGAAGGAATTACATACCCATAGATGAAAGACGAAAGTTTTCCTTCCTGAAAATTGTGTACTCACCTAAAATAAGGGTTGTCCCTCCTAGACACCTAGATGAGGGAATACTGTCCTGAGAATCTGGCAGAAGGACACCCAGAGAAAGGTTTGGAATCTTTATCAAAGAGGCAAGACATTCAGAGAATGAGAGGACTTACCCCCATGGCCCAAAACCACCAAGTAGATAATGGGGTTCAAGGTCTCCTGTAGGTACCTTTATGCATGCTGTATTAGTCATTTTCCCATTGCTGGAACAAAAATAACCCAAAACTTGAAGAGTAGAAGAGGTTTATTTGGTACAATGTTTCCAGTGGGTGCAGTCCAAAGTTGGCTGGTTCCAAGGCAGAAATTCATGGTAGAAGAACATAGTGGAGGACAATTGCTCATCCTATGGCAGCCAGGAGGCAGGAAGAGCAAGGAGAGGCTGGGTACAAGAATAAACCCTTATAGGGTAGGGGATTTAGCTCAGTACTTTCTCTGCCTGCTGCACAAACGCAAGGACCCAAGTTCTATCCCTGGTACCAAAAAAAAAAAAAAAAAAAAGAATACACACTTACAGATCATGCCCCAGTGACCCACCTCCTCCAACAAGGCCCCACCTCCAAACATGAGACTTTTGGGAAAGATATAAACTATAACGTGCTGCCCTGGCTTCCAAAAGGCACATGTCCATCTCATTAAGGAAAATGCATTTAGTCCATCAAAAAGAGTTTCCAAAGTCTTAATAGTTCTAACATTCCTGAAAAGTCCACATGCAAAGTCTCCTCTGTGAGACTTTCTGTGAGCCCCTGTAACATTCAATAGCACATGCATTCCTACTCCAAAAGGAAGGAATAGGGGAATAGACAGAATCAGGATCGAAGCAACACCAAAACCCAGCAGGGGAAGAAATGCTGTAGCTGCATGGACAGCACCCTGGGAAGTTCATTTTGAGATATGGGCTCTAAAGGGCTTAAGCAACCCACCCCTATGGGCTTGCTGATTGCAGCTCACATGGTCTCTCTCTTAGGCTGCCTCCACTTGTTGCCTAAAGCTTTCCTCAGTAGACAATCTACATTCTTGGCATCTCTAACCTCCTGGAGTTTCCACTGCATCTTCAACTTCACTCTCATATCTGCACACACTGCCTTCTCATGGGCTCCTAGCTTGGTCTATAATTCTGTCACACATTTTTGCTTGGTCTCTCAGGCCTTCTGAAATCTTCATGGAAGCCTCCTTGACCATCTCCCCTTGACCCCTTAACTCTTATTTTTTTTACATGTTTAAAATACCAGCGCCACATGGATGATGCTAAAGTCAAGCTACTGCTTGAGCAGTAGCTGAGCCCCTTTGGATCATGGCTGCAGTGACCTCTCAATGCCTGGATGGCTGAACTTGTAGATATACATTTCTCTAGGCAGCCCTGAATGAGCAGGTATCCCAGAGACTTTCTTTTCAAATGAAGGATTTATAGTTCTGTATCCTTTATCCTGCAATGGGTGGGGTCTTGCTGATTTCTGAAATGCCCTCAAGGCATCTTTCATCTTGTCCCTGTACAAAGTACTTGACTTCTTTTAATACTAATCTTTTCAGCAGCCATGCTGAAACCATGCTTTCCTTTGCTCCAGCTATTCAGGTGTTTCTGTTCTGGTGAAACGGCAAACTTTTTCAACCATTCATTTGCTCCTGATTTTCACTGTAAATCTCACTAAAAGCAGCCAGCAGTATTCATGCCATAGCCTGTACATTGGGCCACCTTGAAATTTTCTCTTCCAATTTAATCTGTACATTGGGCCACCTTGAAATTTTCCCTTCCAATTTAATTAATCTGCTGGCCTTAATCTCAGTCTCCTGCAAAGTCTTGGACATGAGGAAACTGTAGATACATTTTCTGCCAGATCATGGTATACATGGTCTCTAGTCCAACTGTGAATGGAGTCCTTGTTCCAAACTGAAAACTCTTGAGCCTGGCCTTTACTGTCTGCCTTCCCATCATCATTCTTGCCTTCTCAGCTTTGACCAGTATCATGTATCAAGGACTGTTCACAACATCCTAGGGCTTCTCTAACCCAAATTTCCAAATGCCTCCTATAAACCAGTTCCAGTGGCTTTTGAACTACATGGTCAGGTACAATTGTTACTGGACAGTTTTGTAGCCTTAAAGAGGCTACAGTAGTTGCAGCTACTTAATTTAGCAGTCCTAGATTTGCAAACAACAAAAGCCTCTAATACCAAGGTAAAAGCAATAAAACAAAGTTTAATAAAACTGTTAATTAACATATGCATGATTACACAGAAGAAAGAGAAAGTACTACAACACTAATTGGAAGAGCTTCAACACCTGACATTCCAATTTCAGTGCTGGGGAGTCCTGTTATACGGCTTTCTGGGTTCTGACTGGGAAGGGTTCAGTCAGAGTACCTTCTCCATAGGTAAGACTCCAAAGTCCTCCTATCAGTGAGGCCCCTTAAATAGGAGTTGAGACAAAAGTGGCAGTGTTCCAACTATATGCATGGCTAGAAGCAGGGAATTTGTGGCCCCTAAGAACTGGGCAAATGCCCAAGGGAACAAACATCTGTGTCTTCTAGATAAGTAAGAAATAGCCCATCTATGAGACTGGGCCAAGCTCACAAGGAGTTTCTGCTTATATCACGATACTCTGCCAAGGCACCTCAACATCTAATCTTTAGAACAAGGCCATGGCACTCTGTTATGAACAAGGGAGATTTTTCTAGGCTTAATTTTAACCTTTCAGGTTGGTGTCAGTCTCACCTGATATCCAGGTTCATTGTACCCTGAACAAAGAATTGAGTAGGGCATACAGAAGTGTAAGAAAGACAGAGATTTATTAAAGGAAAGTACATTCCATAGAGCAGGATTGGGCTGATGAGAAAATGCAAGAGTGAGTTTGACTTAGAGTGGCACCATCTGTTTTAGGTTTGAGATTAAGGTACATTTGGCAGAAGTCCAAAGTGGGAAACACCTAGAGATGGCAACAGCTAGTAATGAAAATGCAGTCTCCATGCCTCACAAGCTCAAGGTCCTGAGCTCAATTCCTGGTACTAAAAAAAAAAAAAAAAAAAGTTTAGAGAAAACAAAGTGCCCATCAAGCAGTTACTTCAGGATGAGATACATGAATACAGTGTATGGAAGAGATTTAAGTTTTTGTGGCCCAAATTTGTTAAATAAAACTTTGAAAAAACTCTACACAAACTCTAAAAAAAATTGCATAAAACTCAAAAAAAAACAAAAAAAGAAAATACACTCTCCAAAACAGAGGATCAAGGGAGCCAGAGATGGCAACTGCCAGTACGGAAAGTAAACCTTCAAGAATGGAGGGCAGGCAGACTCCAAGATGGCAACTTCCATGAGTCCAAGTTTGCTTCTCTTTTGATTTCCTAGAATTTAAGAAGTTGTTAGAGTGGTATACTGGGCTTCTTCCCAATCAACTGTGACTCTTCACCTTCACATCAGGAGGGGGAATCTATGGACTTACACAAGCCTAGACAGAACCAGTGTGACTGCCAAAGTCCTCAGGGAGGGAATAAAGGCTGCAATGTTAATGATACAATGACCTTGGGATTACCCTACCATACTCTAAACCAGTTAGCATACCTGCTCCTCAAGTTCATGCTAGAGGTCAAGGAAGTGCGGTAAGGGCAGGAGTATAGTTTTTATGCTCATGTCAGGATCTTAAGGAAATATAGTGAGATTAGCATCATATTTCTCAAGTTTATGTTAAGATGTTAAGGAAATATGATGAGAGCAGGATGCTCCTGTGATCTCTATGAGCCAGAAAACATCTTGTCTATTGTGAGCCTAAGGCCAGGGTGTCTGCTACTTTGTCTATCTCCTGCTTCACAGTCACAGCAATGAACCCACTCCTAGTACCAGTTTTCTTTACTATTCACTTTCCTGTCACTGGGACAAAATATCCAATATCCATAACTTAGGTTTATTTGACTCATAGTTTCCAGTGGATTCAGACCAAACTCACCTGGCTGTAAGGCAGAAACACATGGTGGAAGAGCATGGTGGAGGACAGATGCTCATCCCATGGCAGCTGTGAAGTAGAAAGAGTAAGGAGGAGCTAGGGACAAGAATACACTTTCCAGGTCATGCTTCAGTGACCACCTCAGAACGCAAGACTTTTGAGGGACGTTTTATACCTAAACCATAATGCATGTCCACAGCAGCACTGGAGATAGAGATGAGTCACTTCAGATCCCAAGACAGACAATATATAATGTTGATCAATTCAAGCTTAGAAACTGTAAAACACTTTTCAGCTTACTTGGGCTGCATTGTGTGAAGAGAAATTGTCTTGGGCCACAAATGAAATATATAATATACCTAATGTACAAAAGTAACAAAACTTCCTTTATTTAAAATTATTTTATTATGTTGCTAAAACTAAACAACCAAGTCCAAGTTTAGTCATTAAATAATGAAATTTACATATTTGATTAATAACTATAAACACTTATCTTTACCTGTACACAAATATGTAGGTAGGTGGATATACTATTATCAGTAATCACTCCATTTACTTGGCAAGTTACACAAGTGCATGTAAGGTCTGATACACACTGGTTTTGATTAGATTGACTGTATGGTGGATGCAGGTGATGGATTGAGCCCTCCCCTACACAACTTTCTGCTGCCACCTATGCAGCCTATGCTCTGCAGCTGAGACTTGAAAAATGTCTCTAAAAGTCATAAAATAATGATAAAAGTTCACCATCTTGTGGGGCCACAATACTAGCTATCTATGGCAGCATTTGGCATCTAGGCTGGATGTTGGACCCACCTGCTATAGAACTAAGAGTCCTTTTCAGTCTTAGGAATTGTAATTCAGGAGGGGCACATAGTTCTGAATGAGTGTTCCAAAGAAGGTAGAGAATGTGGGAGCATGTATGGTAAGCAGTGTTAATTTATTATTAATTTATAATTTAATTTAATTTATATGTTAATTTATAATCCCAGCCACCTGGGAGGCTGAGGCAGGATGTTTGTAATTTTGAGGCCAGACTGCCCAACATTGGTGACTCCTGTCTCAAAGTCCCATAGGAGACTCTCTTTCAAAGAAAGAAAAAAGAATGTATGTACTTACTGAAAATGTCTATAAAAGAAGAATGCAATAACCTTTTATTATGCATCTCGAGTCTCTGGGTACAACATAATTATCTGGTTGATCCTGCAGTCAACGGGTGGAAATGAAACAGCTCTTGCTCTGCAGGGCCTGCTAGATATTTTAAATGATAATTTCCTTATTCCTACCTGTTGCATAAGATGTTTTTCAGAGGAAAGCATCCTGAGAGGTACCTTAAAGTCTAGGGATGTCCCTTGTGCTAGACAGAACTAAAAACTTCAAGGCAATGGAAACTTAGACTCAAGACAAGGAGCTATGTGGACCAAAATTGAAATGGGGTTCAGACTATAAAATTACAACATAGGACTATAATAGGAAAAACCAGAAAAGATATACTGTAACTTGATCGGATTCAGATCCAGGATATTACCGAGCCCATCAACCGCCAACGCCTTTAGAAACCCTCTTCCCAAGGGTGGAGGGGGTGAAGGGCACACAGGTAATGAGGGAAAAATTAGAACTAAGATACATCATGTACAGGTACAAGCACCCAATGATAAATGTAAACGTATTGTATACCTAAAATGTACCAATAAAAGAATATTTTTTAAAAACCCTCTTCCCTGATTGGTGGGGCAGATTTCAGCCTGCCTCCTGTCTAATGATGGATCGCCGTGCAAGAAAGCTTTTCTTTTTTGCTATCTATTCTATTTTTTGCTATCTTTTCTTTTTTGGCTTCTATTCTCATCTGGCGGTGAGTGAATCCACGTTCCGTGTCAAAGGTGGGGACACATGTTCACATTCCTAGGGAGCTACTTGAGATTTGAGATCTTGCTCCCTTAATGGCTTACATACTCCACTTTGAAAAATCCCTTCAATATTGCTTTTGTTAGCAAATCAGTTCCATTTTGCCACTACACAGAATGTCAGTGTCTAAAATACGGAGTTTCGTAAAAGACAGAGCTTATTCACAAGGCAGCAAATCATATGGAGACCACAATGCTAACCTCAGCAATGCTTCCTGAAGAAATGAGTTCAGGGCTATTTGTGAGATAAAGAAACAAGATGTTCGGAGAAACGCGGAAAGGTGATTGCAAGTAAAGGGGGAGGGGGGAATTACCAGTCTGCGCATGCGTATTTAAACAAGGGGCTTCATAAGGCGAGTGTTCAGAAACGGCGGTGATAGGATGCTCTGAGGCAGGAGGTTTTGGCCCTCTAACGTTCAAAGGTTACCCATCGGAAACTTGTGGAGAAGCAAGTGAAGGGTAAGTGGTTTCAACGAGTTTAAGACACACAGAAGTGGGCTCTAAGTTCCTGAAAAGAGGTTTAGGCAACCATTACTACGATGACCCCTAAGTCAGAGGGGTTCTCTATAGTAAAGATAATGGGAGTACATTGTATAATTACATTATCTCTAAAATTGGTGACAAAAGCAAGTAACTACAAGCAAGTGAAGCTAAGGGGTTCTTTTCCTTTTCCCTTGGATTCACTTTTATGGGTTTTTAAAAAATTTTATTTTCACAACCTCTAAGAAGATAACCAGGAATAAGCCTGAAGATCCATGTTTAAAACATTTACGGCAACTTTTAGAGTAACATTTGGAAGTGTTTTGTCAACCTAAAACAGAGTCTCACACGAGTGTGTAAGAAAAGGAGTTTGAGCCAAGAGTGAGAATGACCACCCAGGAAACACTTAATCTAGTTGCCTAGAATAAATACTCAGATAGATCCATGAGGCCGGGGGGGGGGGGGGGGGGGAGACGGGGAGTTGTATTTGTAGGCAAAGGTAGCTCAGGTTGTTGATTGGTCCTTGTGCGTTTATGCGACGCATTCCGGAAAGATGTGTTGATAGTCATTTTCCAAGTTATTTATTACTCTAACGGTGTCAAGAACTAAAATGAAACTGTTAAAATTAACTAGATCATAAGACTGGAATCCCGAAGATCCTGACTGCTGTTCAACTTGTCCTCCAGCCCTGACAGGAATTTGCAGACCCCGTTTTTCGGGCTATGTCTTCAGTCCTACTCGTTGAACAACAAAAAAAGTAAAGTGTGCTATACTTAGGCTATTGTTCAGCTTATAGAACTAAAATGAAATTTGCAATTATATTCAGGATTATATTTAAATAAAATAAATAGAAGAGGAATTTTACCAGACCTGCCTGAAAAACCTCAGAGTAAAAGCCCAAGAAAAAGCGGAGGCTGGTGATGTTGGAGACCACAGAGGAAACTGGTGTTCTTTGTCCGGGTAAGGCACACAGCATGCCAGTGTCTCACTGATACACATGAAGGGGAAAGTAACTGAATGGAGGAATGAATGACATTTGATCCAAGTAGAATTTCTGGAGCAGCTGCTGTTGCAACCGGTGTACGGAATTGGCTTCCAAGATGGCGGCGACCTTGTAAAAATCCACCATAGGGCGCCGCCATGTTTCGCTTGGGACTGTAAGAAGTCGGTTCCCTGACGGAATCAGATTCCAAGATGACATTTTTGTGGAAGTTACAAAGTATGTGCGACCATATTGCCTGTTACGACGAGGACTTGCAAGCAGCCACTGTACGGACCCGACTTACAAGGTGGTAGTGCTCTCAAAAAAGCAACATTATAGGTGCGACCATGCTTCCCACGAACATATGAATTCGGAAACCGTACGGACTCATTAATCAAGATGGTGGCGCCTGAGGGACGTGCAAAGGCAATAGGAGGGCGACCCATTTGTTTGACGTTGAGCCTTCTTGTTGGGCATGCGCAGTAGGACTACGGTGCCCGGGAAGTGCGATCAGTAGCGGAAGTAGTTGTGGGCGCCTTTGCAACCGCCGCGGACGCCGCCGAGGTGTTTGTGCAGGTTTGCGGGACTCCAGCTGGAGTGTGAGAGTGAGCCGACAGCGGAGATATGGCGAGTACGGGGTCCAGGCAGGGGTTTGGCGATAGAGGCCGGTGGGGTTAAAACTGTGGTGTCTCGGCAGACGCGTGGGGATCTGTGGTGAGCAGTAACCCGAATCTGTGGGCCAAATAAATGATGGGCATCTGTGGAAGAATGATGGAATGTGGAGTGAACCTTCTTGTGGTTCTGTGTTGAGCCATTACGGGGGTCGGTAGTGTAAGTTTAGCGGGTACCTCAGACAGCGTGTGGGAAACTGTGACGAGGGTTCTTTGGACAG
Source organism: Heterocephalus glaber (assembly GCF_000247695.1). The sequence goes on along the minus strand of NW_004624778.1, from coordinate 13,913,311 downwards.
AGGGATAAGGGGTTTGTGTTGAGCCGTATTGGACAGTCTGTGTTAAGGGTACTAGTAGGTGGGAAACCATGATCTGTCTGTGAGACCATGAAGGAAAGGGTGTGGAATAATTTAGGTGCTAACTGTCTCGTATTCCTGATAGGATTCGGTGAAGACTTCTGACCGGGACAGTAGGTGTGATGAACTAGGGTGATCCTAGGGTGTTAGGAAGGTCTATGGCAGAGTTTTAGAGAGTTATAAGGAGAATAATGAGGTATTTAGTTGAGTGATGGAGCTCTAGGGAACCATGACAGAGAGACTTATGGGGAGCCGTGATGGGCAGTCCATAGGTAGAGTGGGGATGGGGATCTGTAGCAAGCCATGTGGAGCTATAATGGGGAGATGACCCAGTACAACTTGGGTTGTCTAAGGAGACATAATGGGGTGTCCCACAGGAAGGAGATGGTTCAGACCCAGAGCATCCAGACGCTGGGGACGACAGCAAGTCAGAGAATGGGGAGAATGCACCCATCTATTGCATTTGCCGAAAACCGGACATCAACTGCTTCATGATGTAAGTTAGGGAGAGGCTGGTGGGGCTGACATCTGGCAAGGTTGGGGAGGCCAGTTGGGCATACCTTTCACATCTCTGTCACCCACCCCATCCTCTGCAGCGGGTGTGACAGCTGTAATGAGTGGTTCCATGGTGACTGCATCCGGATCACTGAGAAGATGGCCAAGGCCATCCGAGAGTGGTACTGTCGGGAGTGCCGAGGTGAGGGAGCTGGGATGCATATGGAGAGCAGGTGGGCCTTCCAGAGAAGGGGAAGAGCTATGGTAGGAGGGATCATGGGTAATAGGTGGTATATGCCCGTGGGCAGGGTGTTTGTTGGTTTGTGGTGAGCTGGAATGTGGGTTGCATTGTAAGCACTGACATGCTTACTGACATGTAAGCAACTCTGCCTTGAAGCAGGGAAGCAAACAGGTGGGTCAGAGAGAGAAAAGGAAGAAAGAGGTTCTGGGACAATTAAAGCTCACCATGCCAACCATCCCTTTATCCCACAGAGAAGGACCCTAAGCTGGAGATTCGCTATCGGCACAAAAAGTCACGGGAGCGGGATGGCAATGAACGGGACAGCAGTGAGCCCCGGGATGAGGGTGGAGGGCGCAAGAGGCCTGTCCCAGATCCAGACCTGCAGCGGCGGGCAGGGTCAGGGACAGGGGTTGGGGCCATGCTTGCTCGGGGCTCTGCTTCACCCCATAAATCCTCTCCACAGCCCTTGATGGCCACACCTAGTCAGGTGAGTGGCAGTGGTTGGGCTGGGTAAAGTAGTCCCATCTTGGCCCATGCCCAAATTCCTGATTTTTATTCTGGGCAACATCTCTTAGCATCACCAGCAGCAACAGCAGATCAAAAGGTCAGCCCGCATGTGTGGTGAGTGTGAGGCATGCCGACGCACAGAGGACTGTGGCAACTGTGACTTCTGCCGTGACATGAAGAAATTCGGGGGCCCCAATAAGATTCGGCAGAAGTGCCGGCTGCGCCAGTGCCAGCTTCGGGCCCGGGTGAGCATGGGCAGAGCTGGGCAGGGTCAGGTGGGAGTGCATGGCTGGGAGGTCCAGGTAGAGCTGTTTGAGACTAGGAATGATGGACCCAGGTGGGATGAAGCCTGATTTTATCCAGACAGCAGAGAAGGGCCTAGCATGTGTAGATGCATGAATGCTACATGACTAAATATGCTGGGCTGGCAGGAGAACCCCTGAATCCTAGGAAGGCAGGGTAGAGTCAGGTGTGTATAGGTGGTTGGGCATGTCAGGACACAGCCGGCAGGGCAGAACATGTCCTGTTGGTGAGGGGTACGGGTACAAGTGTGTCAAGGGAAGATGAGATGGGTAGGGCTATGGCAGGGCTACCCTCCATCTATCTGGGGCTGACCTAGGCCTTCCTCCTGCCGGCACAGGAATCGTACAAGTACTTCCCTTCCTCGGTGAGTCCAGCCCCCAGGGCGGGGCAGGGCATGCGGGCAGGGCGGTCAGGGCCAGTCCTGAGATTCTGCCCTGCAGCTCTCGCCGGTGACGCCCTCAGAGTCCTTGCCAAGGCCCCGGCGGCCACCGCCCACTCAACAGCAGCCACAGCCATCACAGAAGCTGGGGCGAATGCGTGAAGACGAGGGGGCAGTGGCATCATCCACCATCAAGGAACCACCTGAGGCTACAGCCACACCTGAGCCACTGTCAGATGAGGACCTAACACTGGATCCTGACCTGTACCAAGATTTCTGTGCAGGAGCCTTTGATGACCATGGCCTGGTGAGCACCAGGAACCTCCCTGGGTGGAAGGGTGAAGGTTATAGAAGCAGAGAGATTCATAAGGGGAAAGAGGAAGGCATAGAGTATGAAGGGTTGCTTTGGGAAGTGAATAGGTATTGGGTTGTCCAGAGTGGGGCAGGAGGGTCACTACACACCCTGCTTGCAGCCCTGGATGAGTGACACAGAAGAGTCTCCGTTCCTGGACCCTGCACTTCGGAAGAGGGCAGTGAAAGTGAAGCATGTAAAGCGTCGGGAGAAGAAGTCTGAGAAGAAGGTGATGGAGAGGGTAAAAAGGGTATGGGAAGGCAGGAGCAGGGTGGGGAGGGAGATGCAGAGGTCAAGGGCTGGATGGGACAAGAGCCAGAAAATGCTGGAATGGAGAGGGAGGTAGGGTCTGAGGATGACTTTGATTCCACTGTGACCTCACCTGTTTTATCCTACAGAAGGAGGAAAGATACAAGCGGCATCGGCAGAAGCAGAAACACAAGGATAAATGGAAACACCCAGAGAGGGCTGATGCCAAGGACCCTGCGTCACTACCACAGTGCCTGGGGCCTGGTTGTGTGCGTGCCGCTCAGCCAGGCTCCAAGTATTGCTCAGATGACTGTGGCATGAAGCTGGCAGCCAAGTGAGTCTTTCTTAGGGGGGGGTGGAAGAGAGGAAGTACAGAGTGGGGCATGACCAGAGCCCTTGTGTATATCTATCTATCGGTCAGCCATCTATCCTACATTTGAACAATCACTCACCTATCAGTATAGCCACTGACCCATCTTATCTGCTATTCATTCATCTGCCCATTCATCCATCTTTCAGTCACTACCTGCCCATCCACCTACCATTTGGCTATTCACCTATTATCCTTTCACTATTTCATAATCCATTTTGTTAATTGCCACCTTCCTGACTGGCACCCTACCCACTCCCTCTTTGCAGCCGAATCTATGAGATCCTGCCTCAGCGCATCCAGCAGTGGCAGCAGAGCCCCTGCATTGCTGAAGAGCATGGCAAGAAGCTGCTAGAACGCATTCGCCGTGAGCAGCAGAGTGCCCGCACCCGTCTTCAGGAAATGGAGCGCAGATTCCATGAGCTTGAGGCCATCATTCTTCGAGCCAAGCAGCAGGCTGTGCGCGAGGATGAGGAGGTTAGGAAGCATGGGTCTACCAGGGCACGGTCGAGTACTTGGTCACACCTGGCCTCATCATTCTTTCTACCCCATGCAGAGCAATGAGAATGACAGTGATGACACAGACTTGCAGATCTTCTGTGTCTCTTGTGGGCACCCCATCAATCCCCGTGTTGCCTTGCGCCACATGGAGCGCTGCTATGCCAAGGTCAGGGTGTCAGCCTAGGGCGTGGATGGTGTGGGAACATCAGTGGGCCCATGGGGGACAGATGTGATGTTTGGTGGTGTCTTGGGAGGGCATGCAGCACACATTCACTATTATCTTCATTTGTGCTCATCCCTCCAGTATGAGAGCCAGACGTCCTTTGGGTCCATGTACCCCACACGCATTGAAGGGTGAGTGAGGTGCCACAGGGAGTTCAAGGAGGGATGATAAAGGTGGGGTCAGAAATGGAATATGTGTGGAGCTGAGCCAGGAAATGGGCATGACAAGGATAGGTGGGCCTCTTCTCATTCTCCATTACCATCTCTAAACTTGTAGGGCCACACGACTCTTCTGTGATGTCTATAACCCTCAGAGCAAAACATACTGTAAGCGGCTCCAGGTGCTATGCCCCGAGCACTCACGGGACCCCAAAGTAAGGTTTTCCCTCAGTTCCCCTCATTCTGTCCCTCCCTGCCTCACCCTCCTTCCCTCATTTTCCTACTTGACAGTTTTCATTCCTTTCTCTTTCCCTGAGTCCCTTTCTCCTTATCCTCCTCATTCCCTGTTCCCAAACTCCATTCCTTCCCTCTGTGAGCACCGCCCCATTCTTCCTTCTCCCTTGACACCTTTGGTTTCTCTACAGGTGCCAGCTGATGAAGTATGTGGGTGCCCCCTTGTACGTGATGTGTTTGAGCTCACAGGTGACTTCTGCCGCCTGCCCAAGCGCCAGTGCAATCGGCATTACTGCTGGGAGAAGTTGCGGCGTGCTGAAGTGGACTTGGAGCGTGTTCGTGTGGTAGGTGTTGATGCTAACAAGGGTTAGGGGAGTCTCAGGAGCTGTTTCTCATGGCTTCTTCCACTCCCTTGGCAGTGGTACAAGCTGGACGAGCTATTTGAGCAGGAGCGCAATGTACGGACGGCCATGACAAACCGGGCAGGGCTACTGGCCCTGATGTTGCACCAAACGATCCAGCATGACCCACTCACTACCGACCTGCGCTCCAGTGCCGACCGCTGATCCTCACCAGCCCAGAGCCCCTCACACCCTGCATTCCAGTCGGGGGAGTGGCCCCAGTCCCCGTCTTGTTCCTTCTTTCCCTGTGCTCACCTTTTGACTGCCTATTTGCTCTATAAAAGGTTCTCAGAATTTTCCTCAGTGTCTGTCCCCGTTTCTCCATTCTCTGTGCCTGGGTGGGACTGTGACGTCTACTGACCCTTGCCTTCCCGCTGCCCTGAGTTTTGTTAATAAAATTTTGAAGAACTGAGGAAGATAACTCCTGATGGTCCTCATACTTGCTGCAGTTGCAACTGTGTTCTCAGTCCCTGCATGAGATGGGCAGTGGCACACTGGTACTCAGGAGGACCGAAGTACATGAGTAGGCTGTGAGTATCTAGTTGGCACCCACTCTGCTTGCTTGGGCTGTGGGGGTTGGACCTGCCAAGGGAGAGCCCAACGACCTATATGCGCAGCCTCTTGTCTTGGGGTAGTGGTAACCACCCGGTCAGCACTCATACCCGTGTGGTGGCCTGGCTGCCCTGTGCCAGGCGGAGTTGGAGACGCGTTTACAGCAGGAGCCCACTAGGCTTGTGTGGGGAGCCCCACGCCACCCCTCTCCCGTTGAGGGGCACAGCCCGGGCTTTGGGGCATGGACACCCACCCCACTCCCTATGTCTGTACCTGCAGCGTGCCACTGCCCCCCTCCCCCCATCCGTTCTGCGGGAAGAAGCTGGAGCTGGGGACTCTCGCTGGGAGAAGGCGGGACACTAACGGAGGGGATGCAGGGGGCCACTGAGAGGGCTGGCAGGGAATGCTCGTCCCGTTGGGAGGTGTGCAAGTGCAGCACCAGGCTTTGCGCCTGCGGACTACTCGAAGACACAGAGACCATACTGTCCACACCGCTTAGGTCGAGACTGGGCTGCTAGGGGAGGATGCGCTATCTGGGAAAGCCAGCAGCGCACTCGCTGCAGTCCCCCGAAAGGGAGGGGGTTGTAAACTGCGGTTAGAATCAGTGCGCAGGCGCAGCACACAAAGGGCGCGCGCAGCTTTGGGGCTTCGGCACTCAGGCGCGGCAGCCTCCCCAGTAAGGGCACGTGCCGCCAAAGCCGCGCAAGTTTCACGTCGGGGGCGGAGCCTGAGAGGCAGGCAACGGATTTCCGGTTCCGGGAGCAACGAACAGCGGCGGAGGCGACAGCTACCGTTTCCGAGGAGGAGGCTGCGGAGGAGGAAGAAGAGTAGAGCTAGGCGGGTCGCGGGCGGGACCCTTACCATGGGTCTGAGGGCCTAGATCGGCGGAAGTTACGGTCCTGGTGCCAAGCTGGTGAGACAGGCGTAGGAGTGGAGAGCGCTCAGGCTGAGGGTAGGAAGGAATTGAGGCTCAGAACGCTGACGGGAGGAATGAAAGGCCTTCAGGCCGAGGAGGTGGAGGAATGGCGGCGTTGGCACATTAAAAGGGAGCAGCAGAGGGAGTTAGACGGAGGACAGGATGGAATGTGGCTCAGAACGCTGATAAGAGCATCAAGATCTCGGAATGAAGACGGGTTGGAATGGAGGAGATTAGACAGTGCAGGGGAGACACCGGGCCTTCCAAGTTAAGGAGAGATAAGTGGGGGTTCATAATGCTCCGAGGGAAAAATAAGGGGCACTTACGTTTATGACAGAGAGAAATGGGAGGATTGGGATGCTGAAAGGGAGTGACGGGGCACTCACGGAGTATGAATAGAGTATCAGGAGGCCGACAGAGATGTTGTGATCCTGGGACATGAACGGTGAGGAAGGTGGGGACAGTTTGGAGTGCTGAGGGAGAAATCAGAGTTTCTCAGGCGGATAAGAGAAATGGAGGATGAGAACATTGAAGGGAAAGAGTGGATAACTTTCTGGCTGTAAAGGAGAGGGATAGAGAGATTTGGGGGCAGAGATTGGGGCAGTTGTAGATCAGAACACTGAAGGAACAGAAGTTGTGGTTGGGGGAACTCTTGGGCTGTGACAAGGGAGACGTGGGAGGTTTCCAAACAGGAATAGGAAGAATGAGGGGCTGTTCAGGGCAATGATGCAGAGGAGCAGGGGGCTCCTCTGCAGAGGATGCAGAGGAAGTTGAAGTCATTTTACTGAAATAGGATAATTACGAGGATATGCTGGAGGAAGAAGTGGGACAGTTAAAATCCCGAAAGAAATTGGCAACTCTAGGGTCAAGGAAAGGGGAAATAGGAGATCACAGAAATGAGTCTTAGACTGGTTTTAAGAATTACAGGGGTGTTAGGGTGACACAGAGGAAAGATAGGATCACTTATGTTAAAGTCAGGGAAGGTCTCCTGTGCCAAAGACAGGTAGGAATGAGGGAGAAGAATAGAAAGGTCTTGGTTTTGTGATAGAAATGTTGGACTCTCAGTCTGAGAATGGAGAGCAATGGCAGCTAGCAGGTTGAGGAGGAGGAAGAATGAAGAACCCCTGGTTCCAGGACAGGGAAGATTAGGGATGGGAATGGGGTTTTCTCTCCCATACATGAGCTAGTTCCCTGTGGCAGGTGCTAGGTTTTAGGCAGAGAATTAAAGGATACCAATGATTTGTGTAGCTTGGGACAGTTTACCCCTCTCTAGAGCCTCAGTCTCTCCCATACCCCCCACCCTTCCCCACCTTGCAGGCTGCTGCTCCTTCTTGAGGCCTCCATGGCTGAGGACTGGCTGGACTGCCCAGCCCTGGGCCCTGGCTGGAAGCGACGTGAAGTCTATCGCAAGTCAGGGGCCACCTGTGGACGCTCAGACACCTATTATCAGAGGTACTGGGTGGGTTGTGGGCAGAGTCAGGGGAGGGGTTGAGCCTGGTTAGGTACAGGTTAAAAGAGAACGTGGTTAAATTTATGGGTAGATTTCAAATTATGCACATAGTCAATCCTCATTATTCAAAGATTTCATATTTGCAAATTCACCTACTTAATAAAATTTCTTTGACCAAAGTTAATATGGTGCGTTCGTGGTTATTCACAGACACACAGAGCAGTTAAAAATTTGAGTCCCCCAATGCATGTATTCCCAGCCAACATTGAACAAGGCCTTTTTTGTGTCAGCTTTCATATTGTAAATAAGCATCCTTTATGTGATGTATTTAGTGCCGTGTTTTTCTCATTTTTGTGTTTTTCTTGTGATTTTACTGTGATCCCCAGATAAAATACTGAAGTGCCGTGTAGTGTTTTTAGTGCAAGAAAGCTGTGACGTGCCTTATGGACCTGTCAGATAAGCTTCATTTGAGCATGATTTACAATGGTGTTAGTTGTGAGTTCAGTGTCATGAATTAAAAGTATGGTACATCCAGAAAAAGAAGAGGATACTTGTGAGGCCACTCCGGGAAGTACAAAAAGTAACATCTATATTACTTGATCAAGCTGTGGAAAAGATGGAAAAGCAGCTAAATTTCTGGAGCCATAAAATAACCAATAAAGCATTTTGGACACCATTATTATTTATTACAAGGAAAGCCAAAGACATGTTACCCGGTATTAGGAAAATATAAGCCTGTCTTAGTGCTGGCTGGCACATTTCAAAAGTTGATATGGCATGAAAAATGTTAAACTTACATGCTGTGCAGGTACAGATCAGGTATCGGTGGGGAAAAGTCTTAAAAATATTTGTTTCATGTTACACAGGAAAAGGGTTATTTAATTGGTGAGACTGACTTCTTTTTTTTTTTTGAGACTGACTTGTTTGATGAGGACGTTGGCAAACAAACCTATATGACAAAGACAGCCTTCAATGCCCCTGGCTTTGAATCATTCAGACTTTACAATCATTTATAGAAATATGTAGATTAAGAAAGGTGTCTTTAAACACCTAAAACAATATTATGTATTGATGAATTAAAATGTGACCAAATTTTTGCTGGAACTTAACCTTGTGTTTTTCATAGGAACATTGATTCACTAATTCAGGGCTCATGGCAGCATTAAAAACCATAATTACCATGAATAATGAGAATTGACTGTAAATGTAAAAACAAGTTTATAAACATTTTCATGTTTTCAGACATAGTGATATGGTTATTAAACTTTCTACACTGTGTTTTCTTTTTGCGTCAAAGTTGCCATTTCTCTAAAAAAATGTACTGGAACCATAAATAGTTTCTTTTGACTCATATTTACATATTTGTATAAAACTTTCAGAACTTGTGAATAGTTGTCAAGAACTATGGGATCTGAGGTTTTTACCCTACTTATGAAGACAAGTGCGTTCATGACAGTTTTGTGGATGCTGGTAGGAAATATGAGACTTATGGGTCATAGATGAAAATCAGTTTATTACACCATTAGCAAGATCCAGAATATTGTTTTTGTGCTAGTGCCTTGAATCCCAATTCCCGTCTAGTTACATGAAGATTGTCAAGTAACATTTACTACACGTACAGTGAATTGTATTATAGGGAAACAGGTGTAAACTTACAGAATTAAATCTTTTTTAATACTAGGATAGTAAATATGCTTCGTTTTTGCTCTGAAAAGAGACCCCATCTTTTATCTTCCAAGGTTATTTATTTGCTTTACAAATGTCCTTGAAAAGGTAGTTTATTATAAAGGACAATCAGTGCCTCACACAGAAATGAATAGACCCAGAGAGTATTTTTTCCCACTATCAATTATTTTATATTGTATGTAGTTTCATTTTTATATATTTTAAACAATTTCTTTTACGTGTTTACTTGATTATGTAATGCTTATGTATTTTAAATGTTACTTGATATGTTTGTGTTCTCATTTGTGTTATTTATATAAAATATTTTCAATACCACTAGTATTGTGTTGTAGATATATGCCTTTTTCTTTTTGGTACTGGGAATTGAACTCAGGACTTTTTTCATGCTAAACAGGCACTTTTCCACTGAGCTACATTCTCTACATTTATCTTTTAAAGGTCTCTAATATTATTTCTCTTTTTTTGTGGTGCTGGGGATCAAACCTAGAGCCTTGCACATGCCAGGCAAGCACTATGCCACTGAGCTACATCCCCAGTATCTGCTGTGGCAGTGGTGGCAAACCTGTGGCATGCATGTTATGTGTTTTTCTTTTAAGACAAAGGATGTTAATGTATGAGTTTTTTCTAAACTGGAACTGAAGTATTCAGGTTTAATTGCAGTGTTGGCATTTTGAGATGAATAAGTAGGTTTTGGGTTGCAGTATGGGCATTCATCTCTAGGTTTGCCATCACTGCCCTATAGTCTCTTAGTGTTCTTTTTTTATTTTTTGTTTTAAAGATAAGGTCACACTGTGTTACCTAGGCCAGCCTTGAACTGCTGGGCTTAATTGGTCCTCCTGCCTCAGCCTCTCAAGTAGTTGGTATTACAGGTGTGCACCACTGCACCTGAGTTTTGTGTTTTTTAATTTTTTTTTTTAGACTATTTCTCACTGTGTTGCCCAGACTGGCCTCAAACTCATTCTTCCTGCCTTCGCCTCTCAAGTAGCTGGATTACAGGCTTGCACCACCATGCCTAGCTGTCTCTGCATTTATACAGTTATGTGTTGCTTTTAACAATGAAAATACATTCTGAGAAATGCATTGTTAGGTGAATCTATTGTGCCAGCATCATAGAGCATAGTTACACAAAGCTAGGTGGTATAGATGATACAGTCATGCATTGTTAAGGACAGAGATATGTTCTGAGAAACATGTCAGGCAAATTCACCACACAAGCATTATAGAATGCATCTATACATACTAGGACAGCTAGTACAGTGTCACTGGACAATATAATCTTCTGGGACTACTTTTGTATATTCAGTTCATCATTGATCAAAATGTAGCATATATGTATATACATATATGCATATATGTGTATATATGTACACATATACATATACACATGTTACTGCATTTTGCTTCTTGCATGAGAAAATGATAAAATCAAGAACTACTGTAAACATGAGATGAATAAGGCTGCCACTTGTTTAACATGTCATACTATTTTACAGTAAACTTTTTTTATAAATGGGAATATACTTGTGATTGAAAAGCATGTAGTAAATATATAAACCAGTAATAATCACTTATCAAGTATCATGTATTATATATATGTGCTGTACTTCTATGTGACTGGTAGCACGGGCTTTTTACACAAGCCTCACCACATTATAATGGCAGCAATGTTGCTAGACAGTAATAATTTCTTAGTTCATGTAATCTTATGGGACTGCCAAACAGTATGTGGTCTATCATTGGCCAAAACATTATACAGCTTGTGACTTTATGTTTGTAGATATGCTGATATTTAGTCATATTTTATATTTATTTTCATTACTCAGGATTACTTGGTATGGAACCTGGGTGGGCCTCACAGGCCCATTCCAGGCTGCTTTCTGTATCCCACTAACTTTAGAAGGGTTGAATGAGTAGAATGGCATTGGCTCTACCTGGGTACCAACTCATCTTAGCCCTTCCCCAGCCCCACAGGAGACAGGATCCGAAGCAAAGTTGAGCTCACCCGATACCTGGGCCCTGCGTGTGACCTCAGCCTTTTCGACTTCAAACAAGGAATCTTGTGCTATTCAGCCCCTAAGGTACTTCACAATGTGGGGTGCCCAAGGCAGGGGTCACTATGCTGCCTAACACCCATACAATGACCCACACTCTTCCTGCCCTCATTCTCATCTCCAGGCCCGTTCTGTGGTTATTCCCAGCAAGAAACGAAAGAAGCCTTCTAAGCCAGCCAAGGCTAAGAAACGTCATGTTGGACCCCAGAGGGCTGAGGTCAGGAAAGAGACCCCAGAGGTTGAAACCAAGGATGATACTGACACAGCTCCAGCTTCATTCCCTGCACCTGGGTGAGTATTGGCATAAGTTGAGCCAGGTAGGAGAGAGAGACTGGAGGTGCTCTTAGGGCCCCACACCTGTCTTTCCCATCTCAGGTGCTGTGAGAACTGTGGAATCAGCTTCTCAGGGGATAGTACTGGAAGACAGCGGCTCAAGACATTGTGCAAGGACTGCCGAGGTGACTGGCCCCCCAGGGGATGGGACAATGGGAGACGAGCTGATATAGGCCCAGTTTCGGGCTAGGTTGGAGGTTGATTGGTGAATGTTAGGACAGAGGCATGGTTGGAGGTTGGATTTAGGAAGTACAAAGTGTGGATAGAGGCTGAATGGTAGAAGAGAGTCAGGGCCAAGACAGTGGGTGAAACTAGATGCCTATTCTTCCCTTCCCATTTCTCTCTGTCCCTCTCCCAGCACAGAGAATTGCCTTCAACCGGGAGCAGAGGATGTTTAAGGTAAGAGCAGTGTGCTTTCTCCTCACAGCCCTACAGTGGGACAAGATGTGATGGGGCTCGTAGAGGTTCCAGGATTGGTGATAGTTCCACACAGTATGTGAATCCTTTTGTAGGGATCAGCCCATGGGTTGGTTAGCAGACATAGCAAGGGGAATTAATAGGATGTCTGTCAACAGACACAGGGATGAAGTTAACGGGACCAGTAGACACTGTAGACTCAGTGTGGGTGGCTAATCAGTAATTATAAGATACAGTGATGAGGTTAATGGGCTAACACATGGTGATGGGAGCTGATGTTGGGTCAGCAGACATGGGAGGAGCAAGGACCTGGGGTTACCCTGCCTGGGCCTGTGACTCATGCCACTTATTTCTGGCAGCGTGTGGGCTGTGGAGAGTGTGCAGCCTGCCAAGTAACCGAGGACTGCGGGGCCTGTTCCACCTGCCTCTTGCAGCTGCCCCATGATGTGGCCTCAGGGCTGTTCTGCAAGTGTGAGCAGAGACGCTGCCTCCGGATTGTAGAGAGGGTGAGTTCAGCAGGTGGGGTGGGCCCAAGGCTCACCCCAGCTTCTGGCCCTCATAGCCCTGACCCCTTGCATCACACCTCCGGCCCCCCACAGAGCCGAGGGTGTGGAGTGTGCCGGGGCTGTCAGACCCAAGAGGACTGTGGCCGTTGCCGAGTCTGCCTTCGCCCTCCCCGCCCTGGTGTTAGGCGCCAGTGGAGGTGTGTGCAGCGGCGCTGCCTTCGGGTGAGTCAGGCTGGAGGGGCCAGCACTGGCGGGGCCAAGGCTGGGCCAGAGCTCATTCTGCTGTTAAAGTTACCGCCACTGCTGCTTCCTCTCAACCTGGCCCTGCCCACCTCATGTCTTCTTTTTTCTTCCATCTCACACTCACCTTCCTGACCTGCCTACCTGCCTTTGTCTGCCAGCACCTTGCTCACCGCCTCAGTCGCCATCATCAGCGATGTCAGCGACGCCCTCCCCTGGCTGTGGCTCCCCCTGCTGTGAGTTCCCCACTGCACACTCTGCCTGCCTGTCCCATGCATGCTTTTGTTCTTTTTTTGTTTGTTTGAAATAGGGTCTCACTATGTTCTGGGAAGGGCTGGCCTTGAACGTGTGCTCCTCCTGCCTTAACTTCCTAAGTGCTGGTATTACACGCATGTGCCACTATGGCTGGCCTGTAACGCATGCTTTCCGTATTTGGAGAGTGTCCTGTGTCTGAGGCTTGGTGGTGGCACCAAGCCCTGACCATTATTTTGGCTCTCTCCCAGGGTAAGCGTGGCCGCCGCAGGGGAGGCTCTGATTCCAAGATGGTTGCCCAGCGGCACTCCCAAGCTCAGGCACTGCCTCCACCTCCTGCACCAGAGCCCCCAAAGCCTGCAGAACTGGTAAGGCCCTGATGGGCCGGGGGAAAGCACAACCCTAACCTTACCCAGTACCTACCCTGACCCACCCCGTTTGCCTCTGCAGCATGCCAGCGCCCTGGCGCCCTCATCACCTGCCGAAGCCATCTATTACTGGGTAGACGAGGACGAGCTAGTGAGTGGCCCCACCCTACCTGGATAAGCTTAGACACTGTAGATGCTTGGTTAACCCCAAAGAAGCGGTTGCTGTAATGGGCCTAATAAGGGAGCAACAAGGCATAGTAATGGATACTAGAATAGGATGAGCAGTAATGGGGAAGGAACAATATAGAATTAACATGTAAGGTGACAGTGCCTAATGTCAGATGAACCAACACTGATGACTAACACAGAACCGGCAAACTCAATGGTGGAGCTGATAGAGGAGCAGGGAGCATAGTGACCAGTGTTCATGCAGGATGAGCAGATATAGCCAGCAATTGATGGGACCTAATAGAGGATCAACAAAATCCTACTGGAAGTGGGGGTCAAAAACATTGTCTTGGTATTTGATTTCTCGAGAACAGCAGATACTGTGATGATACTGTGATGAAGCAGCCACAGTCCTAATAGTATTGAATGCCAGCTGGCACAATGATAGTGGCTAATATTGAACTTGCCAATGCTGAAGTGTGACAAATGGGGAGTCAGCAGACTAAGACTAGTGTGTAGCTAGCTCCCCCAATGGGACTAAAGGAGCACTACGAAGAGCACTGGAATGGGCATTGAGAATAGCCTCTCCTAGTCCTAGTGACAGCACCACCATTCCCCCCCACCCCAGCAGCCCTACACGAACCGCCGGCAGAACCGCAAGTGCGGGGCCTGTGCAGCCTGCCTACGGCGGATGGACTGTGGCCGCTGTGACTTCTGCTGTGACAAGCCCAAATTCGGGGGCAGCAACCAGAAGCGCCAGAAGTGTCGTTGGCGCCAATGCCTGCAGTTTGCCATGGTGGGTGGGGCAGGAAGGGTCAAGTGGATGGGATAGGTTGGGCCAGGTACTCCAGTGCTTGGGAGTGGTGGGCAGGCCTGTTAGATGGGTTGGGAGGTGCAGTAGCTCCAGCCAAGACATTGTGCTGGAGTAAATGACTCTAGGCTACACAGGCATTGCTAATGGGAGACTGGCAGGCTCAATGATGAGGGCTGATACATAAGGAAATTCTGTTCTGGGACTAATGGGAATTTATAGGCACGCTGAACAGGGAAGGGTGGGTGTGGTTGGTCAAGGTACTAGGTGGCCATAGTACCCCATCTCTCCTCACAGAAGCGGCTGCTGCCCAGTACCGGGTCAGGGTCCGAGGAGTGGGCAGGATCGCCCCCACTTTACCCTCGTCGAAAGAGGCCCGGTTCTGCTCGACGGCCCCGTCTGGCCCCCACTGTGAAGCCCCCTTTGGCTACGCACACAGCCCGACCAGGTCGTGCCCAGGCGCCACTGAAGCAGGAAGCAGGTGGTGGCTTTGTGCTGCCTCCACCTGGCACCGACCTTGTGTTTTTACGGGAAGGCGCCAGCAGTCCTGTGCAGGTGCCTGGCCCTGCTACAGCTTCTACAGAAGCTCCATTGCAGGTGAGGGCCCCACTGTACCCTTCCCTTCCCACTGCCACCCAGGCTCCTGCCAGGGAGCTGAGACCATGTCTGCTGCCATCCTCCCTCATGCAGGAGGCCCAGTGCTCTGGCCTGAGTTGGGTTGTGGCCTTACCTCAGGTGAAGCAAGAGAAGGCAGATGCCCACGAAGAGTGGACACCAGGCACAGCCGTCCTGACTTCTCCCACATTGCGGCCTGGCTGCCCTAGCAAGGTGGGGGCAGTGATGGATGTTCTGTTGGTGCCATAATGGGTGGTCTGTAAGCAGAGTGATAGTGATCTGTGATGGTAGCACTGTGAGAGAGTAATAGGTGTGCTGATGGTGGCTGTTCTGCACAATTATCCACAGGCAACTAGCTTTCCCTACTTTGCTGCCCAGTTAACAGGAAAATGGAGACCAGTGAGGAATGGTAAAGGATTATAGGTACAAGCTGGCATCTCTGTGCTGAACTGTGAAGGAAGTGAGATCTGTCAACACGATGACAGGTTGGCTGTAGGGACATTACTCAGTCCAACCCTGTCCTTCTAACTGCTGCCCTTTCCCACTTCTCCCAGGCAGTAGACCCGGGCCTGCCACCTGTGAAGCAAGAGCCACCTGACCCTGAGGAGGGAAAGGAGGAGAACAAGGATGGCTGTGTCTCCGAATCGGCCCCAGAGGAGGAGGCAGGAGGGGCTGGCACACCTGTGGTCAGTGCTGGGGGACACCCGTCCCTGCCCTGATCTTGCCTTAGCCCCTCCAGCCATGTTGACCCATGATGTTAATTCTTCCCTAGATCACGGAGATTTTCAGCCTGGGTGGAACCCGCTTCCGGGACACAGCAGCCTGGTTGCCAAGGTGTGCCCCACACAGTGAAGGGTGGGGATGGGGTGGGTGCCGGTCAGATGTGGACCCTGAAGTTTGAAAGTGCATCCAGCAATTTGGCTGGTTGCAGAGGGAGATAAAGACCCACCCACTGTGCTGTTCACAGCTAGTGCAGAGGGGTTTGCAGCACCCTAGAGATTTCTGCAGAAACTCAGTGCAGTACCATTCCAGATCAGGATCTCTTTTTGGGGGAGAGAGAGAAGACCCGATCATCTGATAAGATTTGAAAGAAAAACAAATACGGAGAATCTGTCCCTACCACCCTAAGAAAATCCTGTAAGGGCCAGACTTAATAATGTATAAGCTCTTACTTAGAGGATCATCATTTGAGGTCTTGAAGACCTTTGGAGTCTCTTAAGAGACCACTGGGTGTCCCTGACACTGGGAAGAGTATATATCACAGATAGTGCCAGGCTGGCCTGGATTGTGGGATGGGTAGGGGATGTGGGTCTTGAGCTCACTCCCTGGGTGCATACAGCTGCATGACCTCTGACTTGTCCTATGCCTCCCAGAGCAGCCTCTGTGGAGGGGCTTGGGCTATGTCTCTTGAGCCCTTCCTGTTGAGGTTACTGTTTCAGGTACTATGCAGAACTTTTCCGTTAGGCCTGACAATAGGATAAAGTGTAGATGTCTGTAAGGGCTGAGACGATGGGAAAAAGACAGGGGAATGCTGACTCCTACAGAAAGCCTTGCACAGAACCTCAGAGACAGGCAGCAGGAACTATTAGCTAAGCACCTGAATTGCCTTGTTCCTTCAAACCAGTTCCAGCAGACCAGAAACTGCTCCAGGTATACCTTGGGTATGACATAGTTACTGACTGAGCCTCTGCTGAGTGCACAGCAGTTTGAGGGGCCTAGTGGTGACAGCATTGAGTCTTATAAGACTTGGCCTTCCGAAGACACAGGATCCCTCCTTGAGCTTAACATTTCCCTGTATGCAAAATAATCACGTTACAGAGAAAATGCTGGGCTGTCTGAACTGGTAATATTTAAAAAGAAAGAAAAGAGATACAGGATAATTAAGTGGTAATGGGTGGAGGATTCAGAATAGTAGGAAATGGTTTTGTGATGCTCCATTTTGTGCATAGCAAACCTCATTCAACATACAGACCTGCTCCCTCTTCTCTAGGTCCAAGGGCTTTAAAAAACGTGGAGCTAGAAAGCAGTAGACTGGAGGCTTCTGCAGACTGTAGAACTCAAGGTGATATTTGCAGACCGGCTTCACAAGACAACCCTGATCTCCTAGGGACTGGACCATAGATTGGTTGCAGGGCTTGTGTGTATCAACCCTAAAAGGAAAACTTCCCAGCAAACTTGAGCAGGCCTACTCAGTACTTCAAACTTAACAGGACCCAGCTGGAAGGAAAGTCAGAATAGAAAGTTGGTCCATCTGCTTCTCCCAAAAGGAGAGATTGCATGGAGGGGTTGGGGAGATGGTATAGGGAAGGGGATGCAACTAAAGCCACCACAAACAGCCTAAATAAGCCATCTTCATAAATTAAGTGGCTTCTGATGAGACCTGGCAGTGTCTTTAAACATTTTCTCAGGGAGACAACAATTGAAAATGCAATGTGAATAAATGAGGAAAGGAAAGAAACTTCTGTCTATTGAGCTTCTATGGATCCAATGTTTTGAATCCTCAAAGCAGTCTTTAGGCAGCATTCATCTGTGCAGTTTTGCAGATGAAAAAACTGAGACTCAGATGAACTTTCCTAATGTCAAACAGCAAGTTGGTAAAGCTAGAATTGTACTGGGGCTATAAAGGCTTTGTCCTTTAAGGCACTAAACTGTTAACTGCAATCCTATGTGCAATAATATGTAATATTGCAGGAATAGTTTTCAGTGACTTTGAAAATAGAAAATGGATTACTGTAAATAATGTATAAATCCATTATACTCTTGCCCTTAGCATGGTTTAAGGAGTGCCAAAGCTATTTGGATAGGGTCACCTTGTTTGCAGAGCAGCTATTCTTGTAGAAACTGGTTTCACCATAGGCCCCATGTGTTGCATAGTAGTCTTCACCCCTAGAAGATGTCTTCTCCATTGCCTGCTGTCCATTTTGCTTGTCAGACTGACTCCCCAACCTCAGAGCAGTCTTTGGAACTAAAGTTGCCAGCATGGCCCATCTCTCCTGATAACAGGTGTCTCCTGCCTTCTCATGACCTCTCTGCTTGGTTCTTGCCACTCAACCCAGATGTCTACTAGGAGGCTAATTCCTGCCTCCAGTTCTGCTCCAAGGCCAATCTTGGCTCAGCTTTACCTCACTCAGTGTGCTTCATTTATAAAATGCCAAAAAGATCAGACATGTAATTTGTTACTTAGCTTTATAGGGCCAAGACTGACAGTGCCTCCTTAATTTTTTTATTCTCCCTTGTTCACCCCCTTGCCTTACCTACTCCCAGCCCTGTATTGGTAGTTAAGTCAGATATGAATTAGTCATTTCCCATTTGTAACTCAGAAGATACAGTTCTCTGCCACTGTCTCCTGTTCCTCTGCCTTGCCTTATTTAGTCCAGTCCCAGCCAAGACTGGGTAATCTGTTACTGCATTTTTGTCCCTAGGGTCCAATACCTAACCCTAGTACTCTTGTAATTCTGACAGTGATGTTCTCAGGAAAATTTATTTGACTGGCATTCTGACTCCTGAGTGAAGAGTCTGATTACCATTTGAGTGAATTAGGGTACAATCAGAAGAGCAGAACCACCAAGATACACATGATACACATGTGTATTTTAAGGGATTTGTCAGAGGGATTTGAACCTGTGTAATTATGGGAGCTGGTTAAACAGTCTCTGTAAGGCTGTTGTCTGCATCTAATGCTGGAGCTTGAAGTCTGCAGGGAGGCAGTCGGAAAGGGAAGATGGATGTAAAGTATGGGAGACCGAGGACACATTGGAGCCCACGAGCAAGAGTCAGCACCAATGAGAATGGCCTGGAACCTATGTCAGTCTCTCGTCGCCTCCTACTTCGATGATATGGGTATTCTGCAGAAGAAACTGGTGCCTTTCCTCATAAAATTAATGCATCTGGCCCAGGATTAGAGAGGCTGATGGAAGATCCCAGGGAAGGTGGAGCAGCTGCAGGCCTGGCTGCAGGCCTATCTGCTGCCCCACACCAAAGAGGTGAGCCAGCAAATAAGTGACAGCATGCATGAACTGCAGCAGCACATGGTGTCTTTGCACCAGTCTTCCAAGTGTAAAAAGAATATGCAGCTTCTTCACTTCTGCTCTCCAGTTCTCAGGCAAAATGTCTCTTGTGGCCTGACCTAGCCAGCAGCACACTAAGAAGGGAGTTCTGGGAAACAGCCTAGCCAAGGTGACATGTTACAAAGCCACCCTGCCATGAATCAGCTTCCAAGGGTTTCGCTGCTCATCTGAGAATAACTTGATAAAACTACGTTGCTGAAAATGCAAAGCTGAAGACTATAGATTTCATGGTGACTACAGCAAGTACAGAATTTCACCCAGCTCACCCAGAACAAACTTGCTGGTCTTGGCTGTTTTTGTGCTGTTCAAGTATTGAGAACCTAGCCCCTGGTAGGCACTGTACTTAATACTGGGATACAGAAATTAAAAAGATATGGTCCGTGCAATTTGATGTATCAATGTGTATGACACGTGAATGGATTTCCAAATTTATCTTGGAATGTAATGCTGAAAATACACATTTCAAGAAAGTATGGGGAAGCCAGTCTTTGTGAGAACTTTGTTGGGGCAAAAATTGGAAATTTAGTTTCTAACTCTTAAGCAGGTCTATTTAAAAATTACTTTTAAATGATTTTTATTGTCCCATTTATTGATTTGTATGTTTAGCATTTCTTTGGTGTGTGTCTTGATGGTGGTAACCGCGGTGACTGCCGTGGAGAAACTAGCATAGTGGGTGGCAGGATCAAGATCAGTTCTTTGGAAGGATCCAGGCACATCACTTCTGTAGGCCTTCGAGGGGTGGCTGAAATCAGGCACCTGATGCTGCACACCTGGCCCAGCCCTCCCATATCTCCAGGGGCCCGCCCTGGGGGTCAGTTCTAGACTGAAGTCATCTGGCCATCCGGGACTCACTGCTGCTGGCCTGGCAGCTCCGGGGCGGGGCCTCAGCACAATGCTGGTTCCTGAGCTAAGCTCAGAAGGAAGCAACTCCCACTTCATATAGTGGAGAAAAAGGCAACACTGAACCGGAGTTATACTGCCAGGCCTGCCCAAGGTGAGGGTGCAGCATGACAAGCTCAGAACCAACGATGGGACTTCTGACTGCAGCTGGCTGTTGGCCCAGGCTTCCCTGTGGCCTCTGAAAACTCATTCCAATGGGCAGCTCTGAACATCACATCAGTGACCCTTCCCCAATCTCGCTGGGGTGGAGGGTGCCTGGCACCAGTTTCATTGTCTCTTTTCCTGGAGGGTGTATGTGTAGGGGGATTGCTTCTCCCAGGCTCATTAGTGGCCCAGAATTCTTAAGACAGATGCAAATATCCAGGAGCCACAGCTCTGCAGGACACTGTCCAGGGAACCCAGGAAACTTCCTAACTTCTTTCTTTTTTGTTTGTTTCAGGCTACGTAAACTCTTAACAGTAAATGAAAATGAGTATTTTACCGAACTGCAATTGAAAGAAGAAGCATTATAGGAGGAAAAAAAAATAATTAAAAGAAATTATTAGAAGAAAGACTTATTTTGTGGCTGAAAAGCTGAACCAGCAATTCAGGAAATGGAATCCAAATCTAGAAATGTACCACATAGAAAACCCGAAGCAGGTGGATTACAAAGAATTAAGGAATGCTAATTTACTGCAGCCTTAAGAGGGTGTAAACATTAGCCGTATGGTGGTTGTTAGTATGCCTCAGTGACTGGCTTAGTTACTGATTTTTTTTCCTGTGATCTAGTTAGTGTTCTATGTTGCCCCCAGTTTAGAATGGGAGTACCAAAGTGTCATTTTTAATTGGCTATTAGGTACTAACTACCATCTTGCTCTTGATGGGAAATACAACTCTGGTCTCCACCTGTGCTGAGAGCCGGGTCCGGTTTCCTGATCTGTGTTGACAGTTCTGACTGGTATCCTGATGCTCAGGAACCGATTACCTGGAGTTCTGAGCACCATCCTTACCCTGGTCCACAGTGACCTCGATTCAGACTTTTTTTTAAAAAAATTGTGCCCAGCCAGGTCACATGAGTGCCCCCACCAGCCCATTTGATCTGCCCCCTTTCCTATGGTAACCATAAGTCTAAGCCCTGGTTTCTGCCCAGTGCAGTAGAATGACTTTATTAAGAAATTTATTATTACTCTTTGGATGATTTGATAAAGCACTTTGGCTCCCTGGGCCTTGAATCTGTTTCAGTGTAAAATGAGGATAATACCTGCTGTTCCATCAACCCTGTAAGATATTTGTCAGGCTCAAAGGTTGTATCTGTGAAAATATCTTGCAAATTGTAAAGAACTACACAAATACAAGGTTGTCCTGTGATGATTATTATCGCCATCATCGAGAATAACCTAGGTACAAAATTCAGCCTGCCCACAAAATTTCCACTAGTCTTCCTTGTGTTTTTAGACGGATCACAGTCTGTAAATAGAGTGGACTGGAATTATAATTAGACCTTCAACTTTCCTCAGGTTAAAGGGTTTTACCCGGCCATTCTGAGTTCTAGAGAAAGGGAGCCAGGATGGTGTCAGTCTGGCCAGGGGCAGGAACTCAGCTGGGGCGGAGACTCAACTCCTGGGCTGCAAGAGGAAGTTTCGAGTGCTGGCGTCTGTGGGCCCCATGGCAACGAGACCGACTTCCGCTTGATCCACCCACCTCCACTGCCTTCAGTGCGAGATGCACCTTGGCAACCAGACCTCTGCGTTAGTAGCGGAGGCGAGGTCCGCAGGTCACTGGTTTCTAACGGGCAACATACCAGCGGGAGTCGAAAATGTACAGCCTCGTACAGCGGGAGGTTAAGGGCCCGACTCCCAACGTGGTGATCATGGTAAGCTAAAGATAGGGATGCAGAATCCTGCAGTTTTCTCCATCTCCTGGCTGTCCAGCCTAGCACAGCGCACTCTGTGCCCCAGTTGGGGTTTTTCCTAGGACAGCAGGTGCTGGATACAGAGGCTTGAATTTTAAAAGAAACATAAAGTCGCTCACCTATCTCTTCCCTCACCCCCTTATCCCCTATCATTCTCTTCCCCCTCCCAACCTCCAGTCACAGTACATAGTCTATTTGTGGAATCGCTACTTGAGATCTTGGGGATTTTCAGTCTCCAAGACACGGAAATGGCACTGGATGGGAAGCAGATCTGGGATCTGGGCAGGTGGTGATTCAACATAATAATCTTGGACTGATCCTGTGACCCTAGGAAAATCATCTGTGGAAGGGGAATTGAATTGTGAGGGGTTGTGTGTGGCTATAGAACCTTTCCTGTGCCAACTCAACCAGTAACTGGGTAGGGGACAGAAGTACCCATGCAGACTGCACCAGGTGGTTGTCTCCAAGGTTAGGGTGGTAGGCCATGCGAATGGTGGGTGCTGCAGAACTTGATCATGCTCAGAAACCATGAAATACTGGTCTAAGCACCTATTGTCCTTTGTTCCTACAAACTAGTTTCTGCAGGCCAGAAAATCTGCCTCTTGCTTGAGTTCTATGCACTGCAACATGGAAGATACAGAAGTGAGTCCAGTGGCCCTGGGAAGTTTACTCTTCAGTAAGAAGCATGATCCCTGCCTTCACAGAGCTTATACTCTAGTTGCAGAACCAACTTGCTCATCCATGAAGCATTAAGTATTAACAGTAAATTATAATCTATATTCTCTGTAATGGTAGTTTGTGGAAAAAAGATCAAGAATAATGAAGAATACAGTTGTATTATTCTCCACTGTACACATAACATTTCAGTCCACCTACAGACTGCTTCTTCTGTAGGTCCAAGGACTAAGATATGGGACTGGAAAGCAGTAGAAAGGAAGCTTCTTTAGGCTCTAAGGTTCAAGCTGATAATCCAGACAGATTTAATGAAGGACAGAAACCAATGTTCCTTGGGTCCTATATTCAAACATAGTGCTTGGGAGCTCAGCTATTGGTTGGGTGCTGTTATGTTGGAAAACAATAAAAAACAACAAAAAATACCCCCAAGTCAAAAAAGCAGGTCTGTAGGCCAGGGATTTAGCTCAGTGGCACTGCACCTGCCTCGCAGGTGCAAGGTCTGGAGTTCAGTCCTAGGTACAAAAAAAATAATAAAATAAAGTTAAAATAAATAAATAAAAAGGCAGGCCTATTAAAGACTTGTGCTTATAAAAGAATTAGGAGAAAAAGGAAGAGGCCAGACTTGGTGCATATGTTCCTCAGGTATCTGAGTGTTATAAGAAATATAAATGTTGGAGGGTAACAGAGTCATGTTAGAGGAAGAATTAAAGCCACCAGGAGATAAATCTTGCACCCTAAACAAGTCTCCAGGAGAAAAAAATTAAAAATGGACTGTGAATATTCACTAGAAGGACATTTATCTTGCTCATATGACAAATGAAAAAATTGAGACTCAGTGAAATGCTCAACACTGCTTGCAATGGATGGAGACCAGAATCAAACTTAGAATGAAGGTATTTTCTTTTTAAAACATTAAACTGTCAACTGTACTTCTGGAAACTATAACAGTAACAAAAGCCTTTAATGATCTTGACAGTACAAAGTCATTAATCCTGTGTTATTCTACTGTCAGCATGTTTCAGATCTTCAGTGTCCAATATGGTAGCCACTAACGACACATGGCATTTTTTTTTGAGAGAGACAAAGCCTTGCTTTGTACTGCAGGCTAGGCTTGAACTCACTATGTAGTCCAGGCTGCAAGAGGAAGTTTCGAGTGCTGGCAAACTCCTGCCTCAGTCTCCTGAGTGCTGGGATTACAGGTGTATGCTGCCATGCCTTTCTCACACATGACTTTTGACCACTTGAACTGTCCCTAGAGTCACATACTGAAATGAGAATATCTTGGATATATTGGTTAAATAGAAATATATTATCAAAATTAATTTGTTTCTTCTCACTTTTTAAATGTAGCTACTAGAAATTACATATATGTTTTATATTATATTTCTATTAAGTAATGCAGATTTTGAGCAATGACAAGATAGCCTGGATTGGCATCACCTGGCTAAAGAACTCCAGGTCATACTTTATTCATCTGGAAACTGGATCCTTCCCAGACCAGTCTTGCTAGAATGCCCCAAGCCTTAAAAGGCTCCCTGGTCCTCTAGCTGCCACTCATGCTGTTTTTCGCCACTTCTCACCCCTGTTTCTCTCTTTGGATAAAAGGTATCAAATAGCCTAGTTTCTGTCCTGACAACTCAAGATAGTTGCTTATAGATGATCTTAGTTCATGATTTCTATTTTCAGCCCACATGTATACCAGGAGCCTGAGTGCCTGCTATGTCCCTGCTCTGCTTTACTGTCACGGACTCTGCATTCACAAAATGCCAAAAATACTAGAGAATAGTAGTTAGCTGGCTCCAAATTGTTCTAAAATAGATTATCTACTTCTCATATAACATCTTCTGTTTCCCTTCCACTTCAGACTGGCCTCATCTTGTTCAGTTACATGTAGGAGCCCTATATGACCCCAACCCCTAAATCTTTTCATCAAGCTATCTTCAAATGTTTGTTTTCTTTTCCTAGGAGATTTTATCACAAATACCAAACACCAATATTCTGACACTGATAAGTTTTAAATATAATTGATTGGGTTGACTCTGCTTCATAAGTTCAAGAATTTTTTACTGTGAATCAGTATCCTCAACACTCACAAACTACCTAAGAATGACTGAATAAAACTGTGGCCAAAAATACAAGCTTGCGTTGGAAGTGTAGCTCAGTGCTAACACGTTTGGGTTCAATCCCCAGGACTAAATAAATGAATAAGAAAGTAAAGAGAACATAAAGCTGAAAATATTAATTCCATGGTGGCTCCAGGAGGTACAGAAATAGTATCAAATCCACCCAGAAACATTTATCTATTCACTCACCCATTTGTATTGAGAACCTGACTGAGGTAGGAATTGCTCTCAATGCTAGGAATACAAAAATGGCGAAGGTATACATACTCTATAAGATTTTGTTTCAAATGTATTCAAAATGTGCATGGATTTCCAATCTTTTAATGTATATTTGTATAAAAACAATACATTTACAGAAATTGATGCTACCCCATAATTTCAGGAGCAAAGCCTTTGCATCCAAACTTCTGGAAACCATAGAATTACAAATAATGTTCTACCACAGCTCCCCCGCCCCATTTTTCTTTTCCTTACTCTCCCTCCTTCCTCTCTTCATTGCTTCTTTCCTTCTTAGTTCTTCATTGTCACAACTCTCTCTCTCACATCCTCCCCCCCCCATATATATAGCCTGTAGACTTAGATGGTAGCTCCTTTTCATTGAAAATATTTTGGACTTGATTGTAGCCAAAAGGCCGAGAAGTGATCATTGAAAATATTTTGATGGTGGTGACTGTGGTGTAATAATATGGAATAGTGGGTGGCAAGATCAAGGTAAGGAATGAAAAGCCATCTGATTTGTTTTTTTTAGGTAGGGTCTCACTATATATATAGTTCAGGCTGGCTTTGAACTCACTATGTAGTCCAGTCTGGTCTCATATGTGTAGCAATCCTCCTGCCTCAGCCTCCCGAGTGCTGGAATTACACCATCATGCCTGGCTAAAGACCTCTAATTCTTGTTCTATCTGGGTCTACCTTTACTATTTGAAGCACCTTGGGCACATGGGCTTGATCAAATATTCTCCAGGGTCCTATATGAAATTTATAATTTCAAATAACATTTTAAAAACATAACCCACAGGACTGGGGATTTAGCTCAGTGGTTCCAGCACCTACCGTGCAAGCGCAAGCTCCCAAGTTTGATCCCCAGTACTGAAAAACAAAACAAGAAAAATATAACCCACAACTTACAACAAACTATGATTTGACTTTTTTTTTTTCATGATGGTGCAAAAGCAATACACATTCAATACAAACTGTACTTTGAATTTTGAATTTGGGTCTTTTTAAAGGTGTTATGGCTAGTATCTAAATGTCCACTTAAAACCTCCTATACTCATAGGTGGGGCTTTTCAGAGGTGGCTGCATCTAGGGTGTGTGAATATGGATTATGGATGTGTGATAACTCGATTAGTCTACTGATTGGTTTACCATGAGTCTGGGTGTGGCTGAATGGATTTACTGAAGACAGAAGCCCCACCCTGGATGTAGGTGGCACCAACCAATAGGCTTGTACCCTGGACAGAATATAAAGGGAAAGGGAGGCTCACTGCTTTGCTGCCTCCTGCCTTTCCTTCCATGGACTGTTTGTCCTCTGCCACAACCCTCTGCCATACCACCTTGCCTTGGAACCAGCCTACTTTGGACTGAAACCTATCAACTGTGAGCTATATTAAACTGTTCCTCCTTTAACTTATGAATGTCAAAAGTATTTTGTTTCACAATGAAAAAATAACTAAGATGCAAGTCTAGCAATAAACAGTGTGATAATCTCAAGATGCTGGGCAGAGTATTAAGTCATAGCTTTCAGCAGACCATAAGATTATGAGGGTGAATATGAAATACTCTCCATAGTGTATTGTGTTGCTAAGCTGTGATGTTCAGTGGTTTAGGTGTGTTAAATACATTTTTTTAAACTTAGGAGATTTTCAACTTACAATGAATTTGTCAGGTAGTAGCCCCATCATAAGTCAAGGAGCATCTGTATTTGAGACTAACGTGATCACATGTTAAGTATAAGCTCAAAGAATGAAATAGGTTACTTCTTAGGTGATTAAGCTGTTTTCAGTTTTAACAGGATATATCCATTTTTTGTGGCCAATTTTATTTAGCATGAGTATGATTATTGGTAGAGGTCATGATTAATTGAAAATATACTATTGACATTTGGTTTATTGTAAGTAATAGTTGCTTTTTTGTTTTAAGAGAGCCAAGCCTCCCAAAGGCTCAGGGATGAAGCAACATCTGGAAAGAATCCAATGCAGCCACCAGAAACACCATGCTATTTTGGCTTCCATTAAATCAATTGAGCAGGATCGCCTCAAAGTTGAGTGGGACCAGCACATTGATCGCAAATTTTTTAACAGCCTTGTGCGAGCAAGAATTAATGATGCCATGCAAGCGTTTATCATCAACACTGAAGAAAGGCGAAATAAGTAAGGCTGCAAACCTGGTGGCCCATATTATGAAACATTTCTGAAACCACACCTTGATGTTGGCCTGTCAGAAAATCAATTGTAAGATGAGCATGGTGGTGCAGGCCTGTAATCCCATCCCTCTGGTACAGTATGTTGCAATGATACAAATGCAAGCTCACCCTGGGCAAACAGCTTAATGACTTAGTAAGGCCTTGTCTCAAAATGGAAAATAGAAAAAGCCCTGGGAATGTAGCTCAGTATGAAAGCCCTGGATTCAACCCCCAGAACCACACACACGCATGCACATGCATGCACACACACAAACACACACTCACAAATTCAAGTATAGTCAAGATCATAGTTAAATCAGTAGCTATTTCTTATAAATATTTTTACTTTTGATAGAAAACAAAAGAATACACTGTTTTACATTTTGCTTCTTTAATTGAAATCTGTCCATTTTACTTCTTTTGTTGAAAATACATCTTTCATACTTCATCTGTATATGATCAAATAAAATATGGCACAGATCAATGTCTTATTTTATGGAGGACTACAATGATTTTTTCCTGTTACAAAGTTTATGATTTGACAATTTTGAAATTTATTATAACAAAAATCAATAAATGGCATGACAGGTTTTTTTTTTCTCTTTGTTTTAGGCTACGTGAACTTCTAGCATCAGAAGAAAATGAGTATTTTATGGAAATGCAATGGAAAGAAGAAACCATTGAGGATAAAAAAGATAGAATGAGAGAGAAAATCAGATTATTGAAAGAGAAGAAAGAAAAAGAAAGACAAGATTTTGTGGCTGAAAAGTTAGACCAACAATTCAGGTAATGGAATAGTGAAAACACATAGATTCTGAATTTGGCATATTAAAAAGGATTTAGAATTAACAGTAATTCTAATGTTAATTTACAGTAAATTATAGGTGGGTATACACAGTAATCACTTTTAAGCTCTGCTAAATATATTATACATAACTGAAAACACAGGTACTGAGTTTGTGTGAAAACTCAGAGTGTTCTAAACTTGCTTCCCAATTAGAATTAAGTACCAAGTAAGATTTTGTTATTGATTTTGGCTATTAACCTCATTCTTGCTGTTGTCAGGAAGTTCTTTTAAAGCCTTGTCCTAGGAAGTCTTTGATAAAACTGGGCTTGCTTCCTACTACTGTAGTCTTTATCTGTGCCGAATGTGTATTAGGTTCCCTGTTCTTTATTGAATGCCTATATTCTTATCCTCAGGGTCTGATCCCTTGGACTTTTGATCCACTTCCTGACCCATACCTATGACCCATATTTAGTTTTCAGATCCTGGGCCTTCAGTGTATTTACCCTGATCCTGTGGTTGCCTGCATCTGCCTTTTCATCTTCCTCTTCCATTTTAGGATGCGCTGAGTCTATATGCTAATTTCAGGCCAGTGCTGTGCACTTATAGTCGGAAGGTCTGTAGGAAAGACCATCTTCTGAGATAACCTATAGCATTACATCATAAAAGTTGGCTGCATGTTTTTAGCATCACAAACTAAGAGATGCCTTATTCTTACACCAAAGATATTCTGAAAATTCTCAATGCCTCCTTAGAGCTGCAGCTCTTAGAGCGAAAACATACTTCTAATTTTTATTTATTTATTTATTTATTTATTTATTTATTTATTTATTTGGTACTGGAGATTGAACTCAGGACCTTGCACTTGCGAGGCAGGTGGTGGCACCACTGAGCTAAATCTCCAGCCCGTAATTTATAATTTAATTATATTCCTCAGCCATATTTTTAGTGTGTCTTGTACTTCTAAGGGGGTGATAGAATGCTGTCTTATTTCTGAGGCTTGTTTGTTTGGTTTGTTCATTTTGCTTCTTTCAATGCTGTGATGATTACATAATGTGACCCATGGAATGTCCCAAATCATGCACTCCATGTGCCTTTTAATTTTAGAGTAACTGATTAAGATTTTATCTTCAGAAAAGATTTTAAAAATTCAAATTTTACCCAGAAGTGTTATAACATAGTCATTAGCATTCATTCAGTAAAATTTTTGAGCCTCTCATTTGGACTCTGTGATAGAAAAATAGATTGATTGGTATAGGACAAATTAACGTCACTTAGGTCATCAGGTTACCAATTATGAGTGGGCAAGTGTGTGGGGGAAGCTGGATTCAAGAACAGATGGTCCAAGAGTAATATAAGCCCCGAGTTAAAGATCTGGCAGAATACAGAAGGAATACATGCATCTGTTTTTCACAGTATTAAAAATTTAAATAGTTCAGAAATCCAAAGGTCACCAGGTGACAACCAGACACGTGGAGGGATCGAAGAAAAGCTTTTGAAATCTCTCTATTATTGGTAGAAATGCCGTGAAGTTGCTGTTAATAATACAGACTGGCCTAATCCCTCCTACAAGAGGCCTGCAGGAGAAGTAAGCTACTGCAGGGAGTAGTGGGTACAGGTTGTAGGGGAAGCAGCTGAAAGAGGGCCACGAAGAAAACCAGAGTAAGAATATGTAGGGCCAGAGGGACTTGCCACTTCCCCTGTCCTGCAGATAGGAAATGGAGTTTCACAGATAGAAGTTTGCCTAGGTCTTGAAGCTTATAGGGCCAAACCAGGGTCAGATTTAGATTTTCCAGCCTATATAAAGTATATCCTTACACCCTATTCTCAGGTGGTCTTGGACATCTTCCCTACTTGCTGTGAGGTAGAAGATGCTGAGAAGATAGGACACTAGCAAAGTGACTCTCAGTGGCCTATTCATACTTTCTATTCCTTACAATTGTTTCTTGGTATATTAAGAAAAAAGGAATGCTCATAAGGGATTTGTGCTTTTAAAAATTAATGAATTTAGCAAAATTAGTGAATTTAGACTTCTATGAGTTTTTGCTAGTTAGATGAGTTGTTACTATTTTTAAAGAAATAAACTCATTCTGCAGTAGTGTATTTCATCCAGAAGCAAATTATTTTCAGTAGTTTTAATGCAATACAGCCAACTCTTTGATAACAGAGCAGCAAACATATTTTTTTTTTTGGTACCAGAGATCAAACTCAGGACCTTGTGCTTGGAAGGCAGGTGGCAGAACCACTGATCTAAATCCCCACCCCAAGCAAACATATTTTCGAGTAAGGATACTATATTAGGTCACATTACTGAAAATATAAATGAAGCTTTAAGAAGTAAATAAAGCAAAATAATTTTTCTTCTATTTATTTTTATAATCTATGATATAACTATAACACAATATATTTGTCTGTTTGCCAGGTTATAGGCATTTGGTTAATTTCCAGTTTGGACTCTTATGAAGAAAGCTTCTATGAATATTCCTATCTTTGAGTGGATATATATACACGTTCACTTCCCTTAGGTGAATACTCAGTGAGATTCCTAAAATATTTGATACCTGGAGTGAATCATTTTCAGTGATCCTAGTCATCTATACAGCAAAATTATTTTCAGTAATAATAACAAGATGAATAATGACAAAAAAGATAGCCAATTATTTCTTTTTTTAAAAAAGTTTTTAATTTTAAAACAATTGTATAGTCTTGGAAAGTGCAAAGATAATACAGAGGTCCCAGGTACCCTTCACCCACTTACCCTCAATGGTTGCATCTTGTGTAACTGTAGTACAGTATTGGAGGAAGTAGACAGCAGTGCAATATGTGTGTGTGCTTGTGTGAGAACCACCACATTCAAGATACACATCAATCTGCTCAGTGCAGTGGTTCAGGAGTGTAATCCCACCTACTTGAAAAGCTAAAACAGTAGGATCACAAGTTCAAGGTCATCCTGGGCCACTTAGAAAGACACTGTAAAAAATTTTTAAAGGTCGAGGGATATAGTTAAGTGGCAGAGCATATCCAAGGCCTTGGGTTCAATCCTCAGTACCAAAAAACAAAAAAGTGTCTACAATACTTGACTCCTACAACTTAGAGAAGAAAAGGTTTATTTTAGCTCACAGTTTGTAGAGATTTCAGTCTGTAGTCAGGTGGCTCCAAGGCAAGGTGGCATGGCAGAGGGACATGGCAGGCAAAAAGCAGTGAGCCATCAAGGGAGGATATACTCTTCCAGGCCACACCCACAATGACTCACCTCTTCTCGCTGGACTTCACCTTCCAACATCAGCTATAAACCCATCTGGGCTAATTGGGTATCACACACCCACAATCCAGTCACCTCCCCAAAGCTCCACTTATGAGTGCCTGAGGCTTTAGAGAGTGTCTTAGTTACTTTTCTCATTGCTGAGACAAAATACCCAACAAAGTTAAAGAAATAAAGGTTTATTTCAGTTCACAGTTTGTAAAGGTTTCAGTACATAATTAGCTGGCTCCAAGATAGAGCAGCATGACAGAGAGGAGAAATAGTCCATGGCATGGCAGAGCGGGCAGAAAACAGCAAGCAGCAGCAATAGCAGAAGTTGCCCTTATATTTTGTCTAGGCTCTAATCTTATTGATTAGTGCCACTCCCAGGGTGGGGCTCTCTTAATCCAAGCATCCCATAATCTAGATCCAGCTACCTCTGAAAAGCCCCACCTATGACTGCATGAGGCTTTGGGGGCACATCTAGATAGAAGCCATTACAGTGGGACATCTAGATATAAGCCATAACAAACAGTAAAGAAGAAAGGAAATACCCAAGCATCCATCACCAAGGACCTTTCCCTGCTGCTACCCTTTTTCCCTCACCTCAGTCATCTACAGCATTCCTAACCCTTGTCAACCACTAAATATTTACTTCTATAATTTCATCAATTTTTAAAATGTTACATAATTGGAATCATTATATGTGATTTTTTTGAGGTTGGCCTTTTCCACTCAATGTGATAATGCTTTAAAGGCCTTCCAAGTTGTTGCTAGTTTGTCTTTTACTGCTACATTAAATGGATGAATGTACTTGTTTGTTTAAACCATTCACTTACTGAAGGACATTTTGGTTGTTTTTAGTTTGAGACTACTTTAAGTGAATTTTAAAGAAATATTTGTGTGTTTAGGTTTTTGTGTAAACATAAGTTTTTATTTCTTTAGGATAATTGCCATATGCTATTTCTGGGGCATATATATATAAATAGACCCTTGAGTTACAACCAGCTTGACATGCAAATGACTTGGGTTATGACTAGAATTTTAGTTTTAACTTACAAACAAAGTCTTGAGTTATGATCCAAATGCTGGACACTTGTACTTCCAGATGGTCTCAGATACAGATTTAGCCCTTAAAGAGTTCTGGAAGGAACATTACAACATCCCTTCCTATGTGGGGTTAATTGCGGAATCCTGGGCCAATGTCTCTCTAAGGACACTGAGATCTGCCTGTATACAGGAGAGAGACTTTGAAGGATGTGTACAGGAGCCTGAGCCTTCAATCGACCAACTTGAGTTACAATCAGCTGTCATGAATAAATTGAGTTTATAAGTCAAGTGTCCACTGTATTTAATTTCTTAAAGAAATTGCTGAATTTCTAGAGTGTCTGTACTGCTTTTTATTCCCACCAGCAATGTATGAAACAAGTAGTATTACCATATCCTTGTCAGCTTTTGGTATTGTCAATTTTTTTTTTAATCAGTACTACAGATTGAACCTAAGGCCTTTGTACTGAGCTACATCCCCAGTGATTTTTTATTTTTTTATTTTGAGACAGGGTCTCACTAAGTTGTTAAGTTGTCCAGGATGAGCTTGAACTTTCAATCCTTCTACCTCAGCCTCCTGAGTTCTAGGATTACAAATGTGCACCATCATGCCCAGTTTGTCACTATTTTTATCATAGCTATTCTAATAGGTTTGTAGTGATACCTCAACCTGAGCTTATGTGGCATTTCCTTAATGGTTGGTGATATTGAACAACTTTTTGTGTGCTTATTTGGCATCTGTACATCCTCTTTTATGAAATGTCTCTACTGCTTTGTCCATTTTCTAATTAGATTGTGGTTTTTTTAGCTGTTAATTTTTGAGAGTTCTTAAAATATTCTCGAGTCTTATGTCAGATATGTGGCTTAGAAAATATGTTTTCCTAGTCTGTAACTTATATTTTTAGGCTCTTAAAGGGTCTTTCATAGAGCCAATTATTAAAATATTAATGAATTCTAATTTGTCAATGCTCATTTTATGTGTCATGCTTTTGGTACATTGTGAAATTTCTTTTTAAATGTCCTATATTTTTGCACAATTAATGATTAGATACCAAATTGAGGCAGGCATTTTAGGGTATTATTTTCAGCTGTTTTTATTAAACAAATAACAAAAAACTAGTATGATTTCCTAATATCCACTCCCAGATACTTGATTTTACTTTTCACTCATCTGCCCTGGGGAGGGGAGTGGAAAAATTTTTGAAAATATCCCTAGGTAATTTTAAATTGCTGATTGTATTGAGAATCTCAGCCCTGAAATTAAAACTGGGCTCTCAGTCTGTTTGGTGTGGCTGTAGCAAAAT
This sequence comes from Heterocephalus glaber, assembly GCF_000247695.1. The sequence continues at coordinate 13,880,040 of NW_004624778.1, read as the reverse complement.
ATTTGAGGCTTGTTATGGCTTGTGTTTAGAGCCTTATGTGGTCATAGGTGGGGCTTTTTCAGAGGTGGCTCAATCTAGAGTGTGTGGTGCTGGAATTGATTCATGGTGCAATGCAAGGAATGAGGGTGCTAGGATTAAGGGTGTGAGTAGATCAGAGTAGCCTGGAAAAGATATGAGGAATAGAAAGAGCTGTGGTGGTCCCTTGTTGCTTTGCTGTTCCGGAAATCATCGAAAGAAATACACAGAGACACAGAATTCGGGTAAAATAATAAAAGTTTACTTGCAAGCAGGTGGGACTGCCAGAAACTGGTCTGGTCAGTGTCCATGCCAATGTTGGCTCTGCTTCCTCTTTTATACCTTTTTTGGTCATTATCTCATCCCTAGTGGTCTTTGTTGAGTAAGTAAAAATTCCAGTTCCTGTTTAATGGTTAAACAGAGGTGGTTTCTGTTACTGATTACAGCTATAAACACATGACAGTTAAAACACATATATTACAAATTTGCCCAAGCATTGCAACTTTGTATTTCAGAGTTAAAATGTTATCTATAGTAAAGCTACAGATCAAAAGAGTCATAAATCCATCACTTTAAACAACAAGAGCAACAGGGATAAGCAAGTCTTAAAGGCATATATTACCTATTTTGCCTCTACAATTACTTTAATATTTAATCTACTAAGCCATCTAAAACTTTTTCCCTGTCATTCCTCCCTCTGTTTGCTTCAGGATAATTCTTTTATCCATTATATGTTCTATCTAGTTTATCTACATTTCTTAGCACTAGCATTTGGTAGTGTTGAGCAGCAGCAATGAGCTGCTGTATAAATTTTGAAATCCATTGAATGACACAAGAACCAATCATTAATATTAATATTATAACAAGAAGGGGACTCAGAAGAGGTCCTATCCAAGTTTTCCATCCTGCCAAAGTAAAAGTAATTCCATAGGATGGCTCTCCTGTACCAAATTCATTATCAAGAGCTTTGATCTAATCTTTCAGTTTGTCTAGCGATTCTTGTATTATACCAGATTTATTAGTGTAATAACAACAGTCTTCACTGAGAAATAAGCAAGTTCCTTCTTTCTGGGCTATTAGCAAATCAAGAGCATGCCTATTCTGTAATACGACATTGGCCAGTGAATCTAGTTGGGTTTCTAAATCCTGAATTGCATCTCAAATTTCCTCAAGATCTTTTCTGATTTCCTGTCCTAATGAAATATATTGTTTTTGTCCTAAGCCAATGGCAGTTGCTCCTAGAGTGAAACTCCCTGCAATTGGTAGGCCAGCTAGGATGGGCAACACTACTGGGTCCTTTTTTGTGTGAATTACATGCATTGGAGAGGTAATTTGTAAGAGTACCCTCTTCATGGCTGTTGGGGTGTAAATAGATAAATTTGGGATTAAAATTCCCAAAGCACACCTTGTGGTAGTTCTGCCAGAGATCACTTTATATACTCCATCTCCACAAATGAAAAAGGTCCCATTAGGTGCTAAATAATTGTTTTCTTCCTTTAACAATACTAGATTTGTACAAGTGTTGTTTATCCCATTGTCCCTTTGTCCACCAAGGAAACATGTACCATTTCCAATAACCCTGGAGGGGTATTTCAGAAGTGAATGCATAGCCTGTTTGGTGGTATTGAGGGTTAGATTGGTATAAATTCCTGTGGCCTCATAAGTCATCAAATTTAAAGGGGCACATAACCAACAGTCCGATGCCAATTTTTCATCTGCCTGCATAAGTAGTGTATGGGTGCTATTAATTAAATCCATCATATCTATGCCAGTATAATTTTGGGGGTGCCCCTTCAATATAGTTTGAATTTCTTGGAGAGCAGGGTTTTTTCCTATTTCAGGAGGAACAGTTTTCCATGTCTTTTTAATTTGTAATGTCCACTGTTTTATCTTTTGGGGTCCATGCCTAGTGGTGGATTGATATCCTATATAAATTTGATACATTACTCCTTGTAGCCAAATAGGGTCCCATGGGGCTGGCATATACACAGATATAGGATTACATTGACCTTGTTCACAATTGTCTCAATTGCCAGTGGCTCATCCTGCAAGGGAGCCATTGACCCAAACTTTTATTTTCTCTTTGCAGTACAATTTCTCAATAGAATAGCCCTCACAGTCAGAAGCTACCCTAGGTCCCCCATAAGATTCTTTTGAGTAGGCATCAAAGAACATTGTAAATGGATGGCCTTCTGATTCCCATTTTACCATTTTGAAAGTCACATATTATTCATCAAAATTTTCATAACTAGGCTTCAACACCCACAGTTCAAAAGCAAAGAAACTTAGAAGAGTGGTGATCTGGCATAGCACAATAATCCATATCATCTTTGTCGGTGCTCCCATTCTTCAGCCATGTGTTGACTCACCAGCCTCCAGAGTGGTGAGAACAGGGCTTTGAGTGCATTGTCTTTCTTGGCTTTCAGCATTGGCCTCAGTGTGGGATTACTTCACTCAGGAGTGGTGAATCCATGGTTGGATCTTGGTGACTTTAACATAATCATAAGTGTAACATACAGTCCCTCCCATTTGGTTGTAGGGGTGTCTTTTTCCAGTTCTTAACGTAGATTAAATCATCGGGCTCAATCAAGTGTGCAGGACTCATAGTAGGTAAGTTTTCTCTTGTTGTTTTTTTTTGTTGTTGTTAAATTCTTTT
>NW_004624778.1:13862939-13875809 GCF_000247695.1 Heterocephalus glaber | reverse complement strand
TATTCCACTGCTGGGGATCTTCCCCAAACAATTAAAAGAATCATACCACAGTGATATATGTGTGCCCATGTTCATAGCAGCACAGTTTGTGATAGGTAAAACTTGGAAACAGCCCAAATGGCCATCAACTGGAGACTGGATAAAGAACATGTGTTTTTTTAATAAAATGGAGTACTACTCAGCCATAAAAAACGAGAAATTAGAGACATTCATAGCTAAGTGGATGCACATTGAGGCCATACTCTTAAGTGAAATGAATAGGACACACATGTATAAATACTGAATAGTTTCTCTGGTGTGAGAGACTGAAAGTGTAAATAAGTTTTCCCTTGTTCTTAACTGACCTTGTATATTGTTAAATGCTTTTCCTAATTCTAGCATTTGCAATTCCATAATGGAGGTTCCTAATTGTGTGAGATTGCCTGTAAAGTCCCTAATTATACAAGGGGGTCTTCCAAACAATATTTCATAAGGGGTGAATTCCATATGGCCTGGAGTGTTCCTTATTTTTAATAAGGCCATAAGGAGTACATCTATCCATGGTCCCTGTGTAGTTAAGCAATATTTTGTTAATGTATTTTTGATAGTTCTATTCATTCTTTCTACTTTCCCAGAACTTTGTGGCCTGTATGCAGTATATAGATACCATTTGATATGTAGTATTTTAACTAAAGTTTGCAAAGTATCTGCTACAAATGCTGGTCCATTGTCACTTCTCATAGGAAATGGGAGGCCAAAGTAAGGAATAATCTCACTTAACAATACTTTACACACTTCTGAGGCTTTTTCTATTTGAGTAGGGAAGGCTTCAGGCCATCCAGAGTATGTACAAATGCAAACTAATAAATACTTATATCCTCTACAGGGTGGCAACTCTGTAAAATTTACTTGGATGTCCTCAAAGGGACTAGTGCTGGCTCTTTGGATCCCTGGGAGAGGTTTCAGTCCTGTCATAGGATTTATCTTTTGACAGGTCTGACATCTCTGAGATACCTGTTCACATAGAGCAGCCACATGGGGGATATAAAAGTATCTCTCTAGTAGCCTTTTCAATGCAGTCTTGCCTCCATGTGTTAACTCGTGATATCACTTTACCCAGGAATAGGATGAGGCTTCAGGAATAACTAGTTTCCCTTCTGGAAGTACTCACATATCTTCTTGTTTCTTGGGAAGCTGTTCTTTAGCCCAGATGTTTTCCTTGTCTGAATACATTATAGGAACCTGCAGTTTTTGAGAACTTTGTCATACAGCTTGTCTCTGTGTTAGCATAGCCATTTGGAATTCTTGTTCGGGAGCCTTCTTGGCTTCCATGTCTGCTTTATTGTTGCCTTATGCAATGAAGTCTTTGCCTTTCTGATGTCCCAAACAATATATTACTATGACCTTGCTAGGTTCCCACACTGTCTCTAGCAGCTGTATAGTTTCCTGTCTATTCTTGATTTGTTTCCCTTCTGCTGTGAGAAGACCTCATTCTCGATAAATTATGCCATGGATGTGCAATGTAGCAAATGCATAGTGTGAGTCTCTGTATATATTCACCTTCTTACCCTTTGCCCATCAGAATGCCTGTATGAGCACCTAGAGCTCAGCATGTTGTGCTCACCGGCTGATAGGAAGAGGCCTGGCCAGGAGTACCTCATCCTTTGTAGTTACCACATATCGAGCATGATGAACCCCATTTTCCATGAGGCTTCTCCCTTCCATGAACAGAACAAGGTCAGCATCAGACAAGGGTGTCATTTGTAGGTCAGGGCAGCTGGAAAAGAGCTCATCCATGATGCTTGAACAGTCATGATCAGGAGGGCCTGTCTCCATGGGCAAGAAGGTAGCAGGATTGAAAGCTTTTACAGGAATAAACCATAAATGGGGGCTCTCACAGAGAAGGGCTTGTACTGGGTAACTATTATTTGAGAGCCATTGATGCCCTCTTGTGTTCAACAGTTCTAGGACTGCATGTGGAACCTGCACAGTCAGTTCCTGACTGAGAGTTAGCTTGTCTGCTTCTTGGATTAATAAAACTGAGGCCTCTAAGGCCCAAAGACAAAGAGGCCACCCTTTTGCTACAGGATCTAAATTTTTAGACAGATATGCCACTGGTTGGTTCCATGGGCCTACTTCTTGTGTCAATACTCCAAGGGCCACATGGTTTTTCTCAGTCACATATAGAACAAAAGGCCACTATACATCCAGTATGCCTAAAGTAGGGGCAGCTGCTAAAGTCAGTTTTAGTTCCTTAAAAGCTGTCTTTTGTTCCATAGTCCAAAGTAGATGATTTTCTTCTTTTCCTCTTAGAACTTCATAAAGAGGTTTAGTGATCTCTGCAAAACCAAGAATCCAAATTCTACAGAAGCCTGCCACCCCAAGAAACTCCCTCAGTTGTTTCATTGTGTGGGGTTCAGGAATGGGACTAATAACCTGTTTTCTTTCATTTCATAGATAATGGATGCCCTGCATTATTTGAAATCCTAAATATTTAACATGTTGTACACAAATCTGGGCTTTCTTCCATAATACTTTATATCCAGTTTCCTGTAAGTGTAACAACAATCCTTTTGTGCCTTCCCAGCATTGTTTTGAGTTGGGCTGCATAATAGTAAATCATCTACATATTGTAGTAAAACACAGTTATATTGTTCTGCAGGGTAGGTAAGCAAATCCCTGGCTAGAGCTTCCCCCAAAAGCATGGGTGAATTTTTAAATCCTTGTGGCAATCTGGTCCATGTAAACTGAGTCTTTATTCCATCATGTGTGTCCTCCCATTGAAATGCGAAGATTGGTTGACTAAAGGGGACAATGCAAAGGCAGAAGAAGGCATCTTTTAAGTTCAGAGAAGTAAACCATGTTGCCTCCAGGGGTATTAGTCACAACAAAGTATAAGGGTTAGGGACTCTTGGATATAATGTTGTTGTTCTGTCATTTACATTCTGAAGATCTTGTACTGGCTTATAGTCCCCGTCAGGTTTCTTAACTGGCAGCAAGGGGGTGTTCCAAGGTGATTTACATTCTCTTATAAGTCCAAATTCCTTCCGTCTCATGATATAGGGTTTAATTCCAATTTGAGCTTCCCTGGACATCAGATATTCTTTTACAGCAATGGGGGCAGAATTGTCTTTTAATCCTATAACTATGGGTGCATGGTTCTTTGCCAGGCCCAGGGGCGAATCTTCTGCCCATACTCCAGGTAACATTGTTTTTAATTTTTGTGGAGCCTGGTGGACATCATCCACATTGTAACATTGCCATTCATCTTCTCTTTTGGTAGTTACTATCATAATGAGATCCTTTCCTGGGTCTAAATGTAGATATGTATTTCCCCCTTGAGTAAAAGTTATTGTGGCTCCCAATTTTGATAACAAGTCTCCCTAATAAGGGGATAGGGCACTCTGGCATATATAAAAATTCATGTTTTATTTTATGTCCTCTGATTTCACAGTCCTTTCATAACAAAATTGGCACTTTTCTGAGATCCCAGTGGCACCAATCACTTGGATGCACTTTTCACTCAAAGGGGTGACTGGAGTTGTCACTACTGAGTGCTCTGCTCCACTGTCTACCATAAAGGACATATTTTGGCCCCCAACCATTATATTGACCATGGGCTTGTGGGGGCCTAATGGCATTGAGCCCAGTCTGTGTCAGTCACTATCTTCCATCACAGGTAATAGCATACCACTATCTTTTCTTTCCTTTAATTCCTGATTTTTCTTTTCATGGGGCTTTGGGCACTTGTTCTTATAATGTCTTTTCTCGCTGCAATATGCGCATTGGTCAAAATCTAAGTCCTCACATTTAAAGCCTTTCTTTTGCTGTCCTTCTGATTTCATTCCCTGTCTTTCTTCTTTTTCTACCTTGGCTCCCATAGCCACTGCTGTGTATTTGGCCTGCCTCTTATCTTGTTCATCTTCACTTTTAACTCATTTCTTCTCTCACACTGACTCTCTGTTCTTATACACTTTCCTAGCCAATTACAACAATTGTGTTATATTCATACCCTCCCAAGTTTCTTGCTTTTGAATTTTCCTTCTATTATCAGGAGCTGACTGGGTCACAAAAGTCATATTGATTAACTGATGGTTATCAGGTACAGCAGGATCAAATGTTGTGTACATTCTGTAAGCTTTGCAGAGCAGCTCATAAAATCTCTCAGGGCTCTCATCGGGCTCCTGCAGTGTTTCTAGCACTTTAGTCATGTTTGTAGGCTTTTTACTCGTGGCTCATATCCCTGCCAGGAGAGCTGTCCGATAATTGCTTAAGCTGTCCTGGCCTCCTGGGGTGTTGGGGTTCCAATTGGGCCACTCATTCACTGGAAATTGCTGTTCATGCCAAGCATCTGGATTTTGTGTGCCTGCCAGTATTCTAGGAGCATTGATCTTTTTAAGTTCTCCTAAAACTCTCTGCATTTCTTCAGCGGTTAACAAAGTTCTACAGAGTTCTTTACAGTCCTCCCAATTAGGACAATGGGTAGCAAAGATGGAATCAAATAATTGAAGCATTTTGGAGGGGTCTTCAGTAAAAGAAGGAGTACTTCTTTTCCAATTAATACAGTCAGATTGATGGTTGATGTAGGATAACAATGCCTCCCTCAGCAGGGTACTCTCTCAATGGCATCTGAAAGGTTTTTGCCAGATCAGCTGGTCTAGTACTATGAGTTATTGGGGCAGGTGGTTCTGTCCCAGTGGGTTGGGGTGCAGTGTCCTCCAGTTCTGGTGGTATTTGGGCACCGGCTCCAGCTGCTTTCCCTCTGTAGGGAGGTGGAGAATCTAGCATATCTTCCTGATCTGGTTCCTCTCCTTCCATTTTTAACACAAGACAAGTGGACTTATTCCCTCAGGCACAGACGTGAAGCCAGGGAGGTGGCCTTACACATAGATCCAGCCAAGTGTCTATGTACAGGAATTCATTTACTCATCTTTGTTTGGTCACTTTATTCCACACCTGTCTTACTTTTCTTTATGTCTATACTTCCCTCTAATGGCCACTCAGGTGCTATTTGTGGCCACAACAATTCACAAAATTTTTTTAGGGCTTTTGGTCATAATTTCACCCCATAATCTCCCACAAATCCTTTATAAAAATTCTGAATCATACAATCTAATACAGTTGGTTTAGCATTTGTGTTTCCCATGATCACAGACAATTATTGCAACCCTTATATGATGGCAAGGGACAAAGGTGGGAACCACTGACGAGAAGTGATCACTCCCTTGCCTGCCTGGCTGCGGGCCTCTCAGCCACTTTAAGGTCCGTTCAGGCTAAGGTGGGCTGTCGCTTAAGGTCACCATTGTGCCTTTGTTAAATGAGACCACGTAACCGCAGGACAGACCACACACAGGTTCCATGACTTGGGGAGGACTCTTTAAGCACAAGCACCTCCTCCCTCTATCTTGGTACCACAGACGAGACTGCCTATAAATTTTCACAGCTCGTTCAACACACTCTCCTATCCAGAACTCTTTGACTCACACATTCATTCAGAAGTTATCACATTCCCTCCCTGTGGCCCCCTAACTGTAACCAAAACAAATGGGAGGAGCTACCTCCCCAAATGGCAAAGTACAAGTGGTGAACAGGCCCCTGCACTGTATTTGCCCAAACTTACAAAATACAAAATCACAAAGTGAAACCAAAACAAAACCAAAAGTTAATGACTACAGGGGTTTCCTGGGGGTTTCTCACCCAGCAAACGAAAGAGACAGATGAGACACCAACAGCAGCAGTCCTCCTTCTGTTGTCCTCTGTCTTGGGTTCAGGTGATCTGCAACCAGTGACTGGGTCTCCATGTCCTGTTGGGGAGCCTAGGAAATTTGTCCTGGGGGGGCGCCTTTCCTCTCGAGGGGACAGAGAGCCACTCCCTCTGGTGGGGCTCGGGCCAATGCCCAAAAGGGCTATTTCATTCCCGATTCCCCAGTCAGGGAACCAAATGTTCCAGAAATCACAGAAAGAAATACATGGAGACACAGAATTTGGATAAAATAATAAAAGTTTACTTGCAAGCAGGCGGGACTGCCAGAAACTGCTCTGGTCAGTGTCTGCACCGATGTTTGTTCTGCTTCCCCTTTTATACCCTTTTTGGTCATTATTTCACCCCTAGTGGTCTTTGTTGAGTAAGTAAAAATTCCAGTTCCTGTTTAATAGTTAAACACAGGTGGTTTCTGTTAATGGTTACAGCCATAAATACATGACAGTTAAAACACATATATTACAAATTTGCCCAAGCATTGAAACTTTGATTCTCAGAGTTAAGATGTTATCTATAGTAAAGCTACAGATCAAAGAGTCATAAATCCATCACTTTAAACAACAAGAGTAACAGGGATAAGCAAGTCTTAAAGGGATATATTACCTATTTTGCTTCTACAGTTACTTAAATATTTTAATATTTAATCTACTAAGCCATCTAAAACGTTTTCCCTATCATTGCTACCTTCTGAACAATTTCTCCTCTGCAATGTCTGTCTGCCATGCCAGCATGCCTTGGTTTATGGGCTGAAACCTCTACAAACTGTGAGCTGAATAAACCTTTCCTCCTTTAACTTTGGGTGTCAGATATTTTGTCTCAGCAATGAGAAAAGTAAGTAACATAAGGCTGGATAATTTAGAAAGTAAAGAGGTTTATTTGACTCACTATTCTGATGGCAAGAAGGTCTTAGCATGGTGCCAGTGTCATGGGATAGGCTCTCTGGGAGAAGCATAACATGATGGAGAAGCGGCAAGGGAACCTGCTGTGTGCAGAAGGGGCACATGTGCAAGTGAAAAAGCAAGAGATAGGGGGAGTGGGCTTGCTCTTTATAATAGCATTAATCCATTCATGAAGATGGTGCCCATGTCCTACTTAACTCTCTTCTAGGCCCCTCCTTTTAAAAGTCCCACCACCTCCCAACACTACTGAGGACCAAACTTCCAGTAAATGAACCTTTGTAAAGCATATTCAAATTATAGCAGGCTCACTGAAGAACTTTTGAAGACATTTGACTTACTAAACTGAAAGAAAGGAACACTTATAGAAAGAGCATTTCTTCCTGAATGGTGCATCAGGCTGGTGTGAAAAGGCAGTGCAGCAGCAACAATAGGGCTGTTTCCTCAACTTGGGCAGGAACCCCTTTGGTGAGCATGTGCCCTGCCAGGGTTATAAGAGCAATGGAGAAGCTTTACTGTGACATGCTGATCCCATCTTTAGTACTTTCTTTGGAAGTGCTAGCAGGGTCTCTTTTAACCAGTCCGTAATTCACTAATAGTACAGTTATAAACAATGAAGATGAGTGAGTCAATCCCTTCCACTCATTTAATTCTAAGCAGCATCCTATGGTCATTCCTGCTTCCATTGTCCTAAGAAAGGTAGAAAATAAAATAGCAAAAACCCAGAAGATCTCTGATGCTCTAAGTGAGAACACATGCACGTTGGATCTCCTAGCCTGACCTTCAGTTACCTTCACCCTACTCGCACCTCACTAAAGGTTCATAAATATGTATTACATGTTATTCATTAAGATTAGAGTGAATTCTGGGACAAGTATGAGTGTTGAGAGCCCCTAAGATGACTCAGCACCCTGTCAGTCATTAATATTAATCACACCTAGAGGTTCAGGGGGAGGTACCTGGGCCTGAGGTAGAAAGAGCTGCCAAACATAACTTGGAATGGATAATTGCTGTAAAATATTTGTTCATGAACTCTGTGTCAGCTTAATGCACTGTTTATGTACTTTGTGTAAGCCACCCCTAAAACCCTGTCTGTATCAACTTGTCCCTACTTGGAAACTCTGGGTGGGCCTTCCCCCTCTTGTGGGCAACCTGTTCCCAGAGAGATTAGAAATCAGCCTTGAAATTTGTTTATCTAAGCCTAATGCTGCTTTGCCACATACTTGCCACATTCTGTATAACCACAACTTAAGCTACCACCCTGTAGGCTGTGAGCAAGGTATAAAAAGGAGAAACTGTCTTAACTTATGATCAGTCTATAAGGACTTGTTTCCTGAGGCTAACCATTGCCTGGCAATGTACTTCTTTTTTATTTTACCCAACTCTTCTGTCTCTGGAAGATCATATCAACTCCCAATTTGCCACAATGTTTGGAGGCTCATCCAGGATCTTGAGATAATCTTCTGGCCACTTGGCCAATGGCTCGAACCCTGCCAGAGTGAGCTTGGCCTTCCAACTCCTCTGAAGGGAAGGGCACCCCTGGGAGAATTTTCTCAGTCCCCTCAGGGACTCATAATGCCAACCTCATTGACATCAGCTTGACTGGACCCAGGACAAGAGACAGGAGACACAGGACCAACTGACTGATTTTGGACATGGTAGACTACCCTGGGAAAAGCCTGAGATTCAATTTTCAATTTGCTTATTCTGACACAAGTTAGAAGAAAGGCCTGATCACCCCTTGAGTGGGAATATCAAATTCCTGTTCAGTAGGGGCTTTTTGAAGTCCCATTTGGTAGGGGCTTTTGAAGTCTCTTTTGTTTGACTGGGGCTTTTCAGAGTCCCATTTGCTTTGCTTTGTGAAAACCGAATTAGAGCCATCCCAGGCGGGCAGTAATGTTGAAATTCTGAATGACTGTGTGTGAATGTGAGAGTAAGTGTGAACGGACAGCATAAACCGTACACTGTTCCATCTGTGTCCAAGACTAAAGGGGGGGGCACTTCTGTGCTCAAATATCCTCCTGAGATTATGGATGTGATTGGGCCTGATCTGCGATTCTGTGGACCATCTCCCTCTGCCTGAGGCCAGGGGGAGAGTTCTGTTCTCCCAAAGGGCTAAGTGGGTGTTCTCGTGAAAAGATAAATCCCTTATGCCTGGATGGTCCTGAAAGTGCTGGTCATGCAGCCAGACAGGTGCCTGTGTGGGTCATCTCTGATGGTCACCCTCCTTTGTCTTGCGTCTTCTTACAAGGGTACCCGTACACACACCAACACAGTGATCGGCCGATCATGGGGACAGGAACATCACATCCTACTGTTTTAGAATACATGATTAAGAATTTTAAGAAAGGTTTTACTGAGATTATGGCATTAAGATGAAATCCCCCAAACTTAGAACTTTTTGTGAGATAGAATGGCCTAAGCTTTGCCCAGCTTGGCCATCTGAGGGATCCCTAGATGAGGGTCTCATCTGGTCCATCTGGCTGGCAGTCACCCCACCCCCAGGATGGGAACATCCAGATCAATATCCCTATATTGATTCATGGCTCAGCTTGTGCCACAGAATGACTCCTTGGCTTCATATGTGTGCCCTGAAGAGCATAAAGCAAAATAGTGAGAAAAAAACACTCCTGGCTTTAAGAGTCAAGGCCACCACTATGTTAGCAGCCTGATGCTACCTCTAAAGGTCTAGAATCTAAAACAAAGCCAGAGAAACTACAACGGCACTCTACCAGACATCAAGAGATTTTACAAGAGGAATCAAGTAAAAAATTTTAGCTAATTGATAAATATATCTTTGCTTCAGTTTGAGTTGATGTTTAATTGGTGTGCTTAAAATATTTCTTGTGCATTGCAAATTCTTAAATTGTACTTATAGGCTTAACATGCTTTTCTCTACTTTATTGATGAAGAACTCAAGGTTACTATCATTCTATTGGCAACCAGTCAAATTTTGACATGTTATAATCTGAGAACAGAGAAAAGGGACACTTTAAAATTTTAACAGCTGAAGACAAGTTTGTTATAGAAGGTTTATAGTGAGATGGAGGAAAAATATAAAGAAAGCTATAAGTAGAAGAGATATACTTTTGATATAAAAAGAATTTTGTATGTTTGTCTTGTTAGAAGGATAAAGAGAGATATACAAGACCAGAAAGCCTAGGTACATTGAGAAGGTGTGCAGAAGTGATTTATTAAAGAAATATGTATGTTTGCTTGTTAGTTTCAAGTTTGTTATAAAAGGTTTGCATTTACAGGCATAAAGAGACTTACATCAATGAATATTACTTAAATATGTTATTGTAATATGTTTACATTGGTTGTCATCAAAAGGTTAAGCTCTAAATATGTTATAGTGATATGTTTACGCTGGTCATCTTCAAAAGATTAAATTTTTTGTGAGAAAAAGAACAAGGTTTTATTTAAAAGATGCTTTTTGTACCAAATTGAATTAAAGGGCTTAAGGTTCCAGTGACCCTTCGACACTATCCGATGGCACAGGAGGTTCAATGAGGAATCCACCCCCTCATAAATAGATTAAAAGAAAATGGGCTCCTTATAGAATGTCAGTCACCTTGCAATACTCCTCTCCTCCCAGTAAAGAAGCCTAACAGAGACTACAGACACATACAAGACTTGAGAGCCATTGATCAGGCCACTGTTACCTTATACCCAGCCATTCTTAACCCTTACACCCTGCTCAGTCTGATTCCCGCAAAAGCAGAATGGTTCAGCTGCCTAGATTTGAAAGATGCGTTCTTTTGCCTTCAAGTTGCCCCAGTGAGTCAGCCACTTTTTGCCTTTGAATGGGAAGATCCAGGAACAGGACAGAAAGGACAGCTGACCTGGACCTGACTATGGCAGGGATTCAAGAATGCTCCCACTTGGCAGGGGAGACTTTGAGGAACCAGGAACAACAGCAAAATTTTACTGTATTTATCAAGTTCAAGCATGGATCAAAGTAGCGAAGGATGTACAAAAAAGATTAGCAGTGTGAATATTGACAAACTTATAAAGGATTTTTCACAGATAGAAAAGAAAATGATAGAAACCAGTGGAAAGAATAACATACTGGAAATTCAGTTGGAAAAGAGTATCTCTTTATTAAAAGTAGTGTTAACAAAGGAAGCCTCAATTAAAAAAAAATGTGCTGCTCTTCATGATATGATAAAAGGGCTACAACAGACCATTGAATATCAATACAATTTGAGAGGTGAAAATGAACAGCTAAAAAGAAATGCTGATATGACAAGGGAAAAGCTGAAATCTTACAAACAGAACTACAAGAATAATATTGCCAAACTTGTACATGAAATGAAAATCAAAGAGGAAGAACACACGATAGAAATAAGCAAACTTTATCAAGATATGCAGAAAAAAGTTGAACTAAATGAAGAAAAGCACAAAGATCTAATAAAGAAAAAGGAGATGGAAATCTCAGAGTTAAATGCAAAGTTAATAACTCAAGAAAAAAGCAAAATGAAATAATCAAACTACAGCTGGAGTTTGATGCCAAACTAACGAGAGTTCAGACTAAGTCAAAACCATATCTAGATGCTACTATTTCCCCACAGAGTATCTACAGAAGGAAGCTTCAACATCTTCAAGAAGAAAAAAACAAAGAGATTGCAGCTCTTCAAAATACCATTCACAATTTGGAGCAGCACCTTTCTATTGGCAAAGATTCTCACCTTAAACGTAGATGATTTTGAGTATAACAGTAAATTCATTAATTACTATTTACTTTTTAAAAAAGCAATTGAAAAATTTGCTTCCGTTTTCAATATAAGTATACTGCCTAAATAGCCTAAATAATAAATGAGACAGCTTTAAAAAAAAAAAAAAAAGAATGCTCCCTCTTTGTTTGGCAAGGTATTAGCCTTGGACTTAAACTATTTCCCACATGCTCAACACAATTGCTGCCTGTTACAATTTGTAGATGACCTCCTCCTTCGTAGTGAGTCAGAAAAAGACTTGGGAAGGGACCAAGGCCCTCCTCGAGTTCCTGCAAGATGCAGGATATAAAGTTTCATGGGAAAAAGCACAAATCTGTCAGACCAAAGTGTGATATTTGGGATTTGATTTATAGAAAGGACAGAGGAGGCTAGGTCCAGAGAGAAAAGAAGACGTTTGTTCTCTGCCAAGGCCCACAACCAAAAAGAAGCTCTGAGAATTCCTCAGGATGACAGGATTCTGCAGAATCTGGGTTCTGGGGTTCACAGAGAAAACAAAGCTGCTATATAAAATGCTGAGAGGCAAGGAAAAGGAACATTCCAACTTAGAATGGAATACTGAATGAGACTTGTCCTTCAGAGGACTGAAAAAGGCTTTAAAGAATACTCTGGCACTTGGTATCCCAGATGTCACCAGACCCTTCAACTTGTTGTTAGATGAAAAAATCATGTTGCCTTGGGGGTCTTAACTCAAAAGATGGGCCCCTGGGCCAGGGATTTAGTTCAGTGGTGCCACCACTTGTCCTGCATTCGATCTCTGATACTAAAAACAAAACAAATAAAAGATAGGCCCCTGAGAAAGACCTGTTGCTTACCTCTCAAAAGCTTTAGACCCTGTGGCAAGAAGATGGACTCCTTGTTTATGAGCTGTGGCCACTGCAGTCACATTAATAAAAGAAGATTGCCCCTCCAGCACAGAGGAGGTGAGCCACTCTCAGAGCACAAGAGCAGGCTTCTGGGCCACTGTACCACCCCCACCAGCACAGAGGAGGTGAGGCACTCCCAGCACACAAGAGGAGGCTTCCAGGTGACCATACCATCCCCGCCAGCACAGAGGAGGTGAGCCACGCAAGTACCAGCAGCAATCCACCCACCCTGTCGAAATGGGAAGATGCATAAACAAGTCTCAAAACTAGACTTTCAGATCACCTAAAGCAACCCTAAAGGGAAACAAGATGGAACACTGACACTCAACTACCTGGACTCCCTGAACTGGCAACAAAAGAGGATGTGGAAGAAATGAAATCAGAAATGACTTCTCAGATAACAGCAGAGACTGTGCTCATAGTGCAAGACATGATTAATAAATCTAGAGAGGAGCTGAGGAACATGATGGAATCCCAACACAGGAGACAAATGGAATCCATAAAACAGATGCAAACAGATTTCCAGGAGATTAAAAACTCCTTTGAAAGTCTATTCAGCAGAATGAGCCAATGTGAGGACAGACTTTCAGATATAGAAGATAAGATTGCGATTAGTGACCAGGAAAAGAAAAATT
>NW_004624778.1:13812900-13859924 GCF_000247695.1 Heterocephalus glaber | reverse complement strand
GGAAAGGAAAGAAGGGAAAAGAAAAACTTTGAGAAAAGGAAAAAATGGAAACAAAGTCTTTGCAAATAGGGAAGGCTGGAGGGGGTGAAGGGAGGGCAGGGGAAGGGGAAAAAATAAGAACCAAGATACTTATGTAAAGGTACAAGATCCCAATGATGAATGCAACTATTTTATATCTAAAATGTACCAATAAACTTAATGGGAAAAAAAAGTAAAAATAAAAGAAGCTGACAAGCTGACTTTAGGACAAGAACTAACTGTATACTTCTCATTCAGCAATGGAGTTATTAAATAGTAAAGGCCAGAATTGCCTCTCCAATAGCCACATCACTCAATACCAGACACTGTTATGTGAAAATCCTCCCCTGACCATCATAGCTGTAAAGCTCTAAATCTTGCAACTTACCTGGCCTCTGAAATGCATCCACCTGACCACAACTGCCTGATGACTGTTGATGAAGCCTGTGCTAGACAAGCAGACCTTCAGATGACTCCCTTGACTGATGCTGAGTCCACCCTTTTTATGGATGGAAGCAGCTCAGTTAGGGAGGGAATCTGCCACTCTGGATACACAGTAGTGACCACTGAAGAGGTGTTTCTAGGTGGACCTCTTCCAGCTGGATGTTCAGCACAAAGGGTCAAGCTGTGGACATTGATTCAGGCACTTAAATGTTCAAAAGGGAAGAAAGTCAATATATATACTGATTCCAGATATGCTTTTGCCACTTTACATGTCCATGGCATGCTGTACAAAGAGAAAGGATTGATTACAGCAGAAGAAAAGCAAGTTAAAAATAAAGAAGAAATCCTGCAGCTCCTCGATGCAGTTTGGGAACCTCTGAAGGTAGCTGTCATCCATTGCAGAGGCCATCAGAAGGTGAAAGATTCCATTACTCTTGAGAATTCAAAGGCCGATGAGGTGGCCGACTCCAGCACAGAATTTATAGGGAACCTGCAGAACATCCAAGAGGAATACAAAAAGACTGACTTGCTCTATTCAGACAAGGAAGATGAATGGGCACAGAGTCAGAAAGCCCATAAAGGAGAATGCAACAACTGGGTGCTCCCTGATTGATGGGTAGTCATTCCAAGACTAGCCTATTCGTGGGTCAAAAGACATTATGATCTCACACATGCAGGAAAAACTGTCCTAAATAAACTCCTTCGGGAATACTATTGTATTCCTCAACTCCCCATGCTTTGTGGCCTTGTCTGCCAAGGATGTAACACCTGTGCCAGAGTAGAACCCTGCCAAAAGCCTCGGCCAGTGCCTGGAATCCAACACATTGGAAGCTCTCCTTTTGAAGACATACAAATAGACTTTATAGAAGTAAACCCCTGCAAAGGCTGCTGATATTTATTAGTCTTAATCTGTACCTACTCAGGATGGGTTGAAGCTTTCCACACTAAGACAGAAAGGTCCCAAGAAGTGTGCAGGGTCCTCCTAAGAGAAATCATTCCAAGATATGGACTCCCTCTAACCATTGGCAGTGACAATGACCCAGCCTTTGTAGCAAAAATAGTCCAAAAATTGGCTAAGCTGCTAAAAATAAAATGGAACTTCCATGCCGCCTACTGTCTACAAAGTTCAGGGAAAATAGAAAGGATGAACAGGACCATAAAGTTAGCTCTCACCAAATATTGCTTAGAGACCCAGGACCCTTAGGTAGATCTTTTATCCTTCTCCTTGATGAAAATCAGGAATATGTCTAGCAAAGGAATATTCTTCCCATATGAGATCCTGTTTGGAAGGCCACCACCATTTATTAAAAGCCTTAGCAGCAATACACAGGAAGTAGGAAGCCTAATGCATAACCAACAGCTTGAAGTTTTAGGACAGGTTTTTCATCAGCCTCATAAATATTCGGGGAAAGGGATAACATCCCCACAGACATTCCTGCTCATTCATTTGAGCCAGGGGCCCAAATTTATATAAAAGATTGGAAAAAAGACTCCCTCACCCCAATTTGGAAAGGGCCTTATGTTATTATTATGACATCTCCCACAGCAGTAAAAGTTGCAGAAATCCAGCCTTGGATCCATCATTCAAGAATCAAGGAATTTCTTCCAGGAGACTCCTGGACGTGGCAGCCAGATCCAGCAAACCCACTGAAGGCAATGCTGAGGTGGCACTCTCAAAGCCCTGCTCCTGTCACTCTGGAAGCTGACAGGTCAACACACAGCTGAAGAAATTAAAGGAGATAATGCTCACAAAGCCCTGCTGACAGTCTGACATACCGCTAAAAGCTCATGAATAGTTGTACTGTCTTGTTGTCTGGGACTTCTCTCCCACTATTCTTATTGTGTGATTAGTTCTAACTGGGTTCCTCTTTGGCATTCCTCTGGGTGCCAATGCCCCAAAAGACTGGAGCACTTGCCAAAAATGCTGGCTTGCTATCACATAATGTATCATCTCACTTTTCTTTGTTCTTATATGTTTAAGGTAAATGTGGGATATTGGGACTTTGAGCTGAGTACATACAAGCCTAAAGATTCAAAGTTTGATGCCCAAACCAAACTAATAAGGTAATTAAATGGGAACGTGAAGGGTACCCCCTGCCCATTACATTTGATGGATGACCACACCAGCACCACAGCTGGCCGGGAGTGATAGATTGTGGAGGGCATAGTTGGGAACAGCAATACTGTACAATGAGGCCAGAAGGATGAACAAGAATGGCTGTAAAGTTCCAAGGACAGACTGACTCGCTGGCAGACATAGTGCTGCAGTATAGAAGAGCCTTCAATTTGCTGACTGCTAAGTATGGGGGAACTTGTCTTTACCTAGGGGAAGAATGTTGTTATTATGCAAATCAGTCAGGAGTAGTCAGGAAATCCATGACTTGACTAAAAGAAAGGTTAAATCATATGGAAATTAAGTATGGTTCCCAGGATACCAACTCCTGGTGGAGTTGGCAGTTCTCTGGATGGAAAGCATGGTTAGGGCCCCTGATGGGACCCATAATAATGATAATAGTCCTGGTGACTGTAGGGCCATGTTTAATTAATTGGATTTCCAAATTTATAACAGAAAGAGTCCATTCCATACAATCATATCAAATGCTAATGCGAGCAGAGGCCCATTATGTTTGTCCTGTTCAAATCAATGAAGATTGTGTTTGATGTAACAACAGGGGGAAATGTGGTAGAAAGAGCTGCCAAACATAACTTGGAATGGATAATTGCTGTAAAATATTTGTTCATGAACTCTGTGTCAGCTTAATGCGCTGTTTATGTACTTTGTGTAAGCCACCCCTAAAACTCCGTCTGTATCAACTTGCCCCTGCTTGGAAACTCTGGGTGGGCCTTCCCCCTCTTGTGGGCAACCTGTTCCCAGAGAGATTAGAAACCAGCCTTGAGATTTCTTTATCTAAGCCTGATCCTACTGTATCACATACTTGCCACATTTTGTATAACCACAACTTGTGCTACTACCCTGTAGGCTGCAAGCAAGGTATAAAAAGGAGAAACTGTCTTAACTCATGGTCAGTCTATAAGGACTTGTTTCCTGAGGCTTACCATTGCCTGGAAATAAACTTCTTTTTTATTTTACCCAACTCTTCTGTCTCTGAAAGATCATTTCGACTCCCGATTTGCTGCAAAAGGCTGAGGTACAAATCCTTTAAATTCCGAAACCCTGATTTATCTGTGCACTGTTGCTCTTTCTGTGTGCTGTGACCTGTGTGCAGTGCTTTTACTTTCTGTCACCCTGGCACCTTTTTCTGTCTGTGCCTTATCTTTTGTGGGCAGAGACTTGCCCTAAGCACAGCTTCCTGTGATCTTCAATAAATATAGCTGCTTGCCACTTGCTACTGGATATACACTTGGCAATTTCTGTAGTTCACAAAAGACTAGACTGTATCAACCCATTCCATGGTAACACTTACAATTCTGCAGGTACCCATTGCTACTCTATTTCCTCTACAGAATAATAATAGTCACCATTTATTGATCCCCCTTCTGCCAGGTATTTACATCTATTCTTTCTCATCCTTACCAGAGCCTTGAATGGCTGTTATTTTACAGATGAGGAAACAAGCTCTGATAGGCAGAGTTTTTGAACCACATTCACACAGGAAATGGCAAAACTAGGATTCAAAACCTGCTCTTCCTGACTCCAGTGCCTGGGCTTGAGCATCGGCTTCCTGGCACCTGCCTCCCTGCTCCTTCCTCATGTTTCCTGTGCACAGATGGCCTACATCCAGGTCTTTGACTTTGCTTACTGTGAATGACTGTAGGTATGTGCCTAAATAGAGCAGTGCCTCACGAAAGGCTGAGTTTTATCTTTTTCTTTAGGGAACGCTGTGAAGAGCTCCGTAATGAGTTGTTTTGCATCCATCAAAGGAAGGTGTGTGAGGAGCGGAAAGCACAGATAGCATTTAATGAGGAACAGAAGAGGCAAAATGTGATAGAAGACCAAATGTTTGCAAGGCTCTGGGAGGAGGACCGCTTAGCCAAAGAAAAGCGAGAAGCCCAACAGGAAAGGAGACAGAAGGAGCTGGTGGAGGACACACGCCTGGGGCTGAATGCCCAGGTCACCAGCATCCAGGTGCAAAGGCAGGCAGTGCAGCAACTGAAAGAAGAGGAGGCACGCCTGGTGGTGGGCATTTTTCTGCACCGGTGATGGGGTGATGGCCTCTTGGGTGGAGTACAACTTACAAGCTTGTTACTGTACAGTTTGCCTAAGGGCCTGGGCAGATTTACAGGGAGTACATTTCCATTTTTTTGACTCTTATTGCTATTTAATAATGTATAAAAATCTGTGAGGTATGATCAAAATGTAGAGTGAATGTTTAAATTTTAGAAATTTTATTTCAGTAAAAGACATTGCCATTAATACCCCACAAAATACTCCTTGCTTTGAACACACTTACCCATCATTCTTGTCACTTTCTGAAGCAGTTCTGAAAATCTTGTTTCATGAGTGTCTTTATGAAGGGTGACAAAAAATATGGTGAGTGCTGCTGCTGTCCAGTGCCACCCAATGGCAAGGCAGGCTCATAAAAACATGGTGAGTTCTCAGATATCGTATTCACTGGATCTGGCACCGTGCAACTTCTTGCTCTTCCCCAAAGTCAAAATGACTATAAAAGGTAATATTTGAATTGGTTCAGGACACTGAAGCAGCCATGACAGTGCAATTAAAGGCTCTAGAAAAAGGACTTCCAGAACTGCTTCAGAAAGTGGTAAGAACAATAGGATAAATGTTGGAAATGAGGGGGAGTATACTGAGGAAGATTAAAGGCAATGTGTCTTTTACTGTAATACATTTTTAAAAATTTAAACATCTACTGTATTTTCACTCACACCTCACAGGTGTGCAGATGTGCACAGATGCACAAAGGCTGGAAGACTGGCACACCAGAGTATTGGGAGTAGTGGTGGGTGATGAGTGCTGGGATTAAAGGTGATTTCTCTTTATACTTTTTTACATTTTCAAACTTCACAACTACTTATTACCTTATAATCCCATATAGATGCAGCAATTTTCAGAAGCTTTATTGACAACTCTGCCATAAAAAGACATTTTATTTCTTATAGTACCTCTGAATTTAGGGGTGTGTGTGTGCATGCATGCGTGTGTGTGTATGTGTGTGTAATTTCCAAGAAATCCCTTAGTCTCATTTCTTATAGCAAGTGCATTGACTTACTAGTTTTATCTAACTGTACTGATTGATGCATTATCTTTATTATTGTTCAACCTAGGAAAAGGACAATGCACATGTTAAACTTGAACGTGAACAAGAAAAGCTAAAGAAACAAAAGACAAAACAGGAAGTTAGAAGTGTCTTGCAAAAGACCTTACAAGAGAAGATGGAATATATTCAGCAGGAATACAGAGAAGAGCAGGATCTGAACATGAAGCTTGTGCAAAGGGCCCTTCAAGATTTACAGGAAGAGGCAGATAAAAAGAAGCAAAAAAGAGTAAGACATTTATTTAGTGTGTATTAAGTACTGGACAGGATTTCCTGTTGAGTTCTCACTCTTGTGGAACATGGCCTAAAGAATAATGCTGCTGCTCTGAGTACCATGAGCCAGCAGCACCAGGGCCACCCGAAGGAGACTGGAAACAAATCCACAGGCTCCAGAATCAGACTCTCCAAATTAAATCTTGTCAGGAACAAGGAATCTGTGTTTTAAACAAGCAATCCTGGGTGATTCTCATGCTCTCATGAAGTTTGAGAACTCCTGAAATTTGGGGAATACATCACTGAGAAAGGAGCATTTGAGTTGAAACTTACAGAATATGTAAAGTCTTAGAATCAAGTAAAGAGATTAGGGAAAGGCATTTTACATTTATTTAGCTACTTGTACCTTTGGAATTTGTACTGAACTTTGAAAAGTTTTGTGGTTTTCCTACAGGTGCTTTGCTTTTTGTTTTTGTTTTTGGACTTTTTTGTTTTATTTGTTTTTGGGGGAGTTTTTTTATCTTGTACACAGGGCCTCCAGATGCTAAAGCTCACTATACCAATGAGCTCTACCTTAGTCTTTGTTTTTCAATGAAACTTTTTTTTTCAGACAATTGTAGATTCACATGCTGTTTTAAGAAATAATCTTAATATCTTGCAAAACTCCAGTACAATATCAAGGTTGGAATATTGACATTGATCCAGTAAAAATATAGAACATTTCTATCACCACAAGGATCTCTCACTTTTGTAATCACTTTTGTAGCCCTTTTGTAATCACCCTCTTGCCTCACCCTCTCCTTAATTAATCCTTGCAGACAATAGCCTTTTCCTTTTTTTTTTTTTGGTACTGGGGATCAAACTCAGGACCTTGTGCTTGCGAGGCAGGCGGTGGCACTACTGAGCTAGATTCCCAGCTCACCTTTTCCATTTTTGATAATTTTATTCTAAGAAGGTTACATAAAGGATATAATATATAATCTTTGGGGACTGACATTTTTCATTCCACATAACCTTGGAGATTTATGCAAGCTATTATATCTATTCACAGTTTATTTCTTTTTATTCTTGAGTAGGACTCATAGTATAAATTTACTACAAATTGTTTAACCACTCACCTGTTGAAGGATATTTGTGTTGTTTCCAGTTTATGGCTATTCTGAGTAAAACTACTGTGAATATTTGACTATAGGTTTTTGTGTGGACACAAATTTTCATTTTTTGGGATAAGTGCCCAGAAGTATAATTGCTAGGTCATGTGGTATTTTTTCTTGGTACCGGGGATCAAATTCGAACTCAGGACCTTGCACTTGGGAGGCAGGTGGCACCACTGAGCTAAATCCCTGGCCCGTAGGTCATGTGGTATTTGCATGTTTAATTTTATAAAGAAACTGAAAGGGCTGGGGCATGGGGTATGACTCAGTGGTGAAGCACAGTGTTTGCATTGTAAGCCCCTGGATTTAATCTCCAACAGAGAGTGGGACAGGGGAGGGAGGAAAGGAGAGAGGAAGGGAGGAAAGCAGGGAGACAGGGAGGAGAAGAGAGCTGAAAGAAGGAAGGAAGGAAGGAAGGAAAGGAAAAGAAAGGAAGGAAGGAAACTAAAATTGTTTTCCAGGATAGTTGTGCTTCCCACCAGCAGGGCAAGAGCAATCCAGTTTCTCCACATTCTAATTGGCATTTGATGTTGTAACTATTTTTACTTTATCTTGAAAGATGTGTAGTGATGTCTTTATTCTGGTAGATGTATAGTGATATCTCATTATGGCTTTAGTTTGCATTTCTCTAATGGCAAATGGTGCTGAAAAATTTTCTTTTATGTGCTTATCTGCCATCTGTATATGGTCTTCAGTGAAATATCTCTTGACCATTTACTAATTGTCTTGCTTGTTTGATTTTTTTAATTGCATTTTTGTTTTCAATTGAATCATTTTCTCTTACTTGAGAATATAATTATTAAAATATGATTCCTATAACATACAGCTCACTCATATAAAGTGCACAGTTCAGTGGAATTTAGTGTATTTATAGATAATGTGCAGCCATCACCACAGTCTATTTTAGAATATTTTGATCCTTCTGCTTACTACCCCAAACCCTAGTCCTAAGCAACTACTGACCTACTTTCTGTCTATAGATTTCTCTGTCCTGGATTTTCTTATAAATGAAATCATATGTTATGTCACCTTTTCATTGGATTCCTTTACTTATCATAATACTTTCAAGGTTTATCCATATCATAACATGTATCATTTTATTTATTCCTTATTTGGCTTTATAATATTCTATTGTATGGCTATATCACATTTTGTTTACCCATGCCAGTCAATGGACATTTGGGTTGTTTTCACTTTTGACTTATTATGAATAATGCTGCTGTGAACATTCATTTACATTTTTTACATAGATGTATTTTTTTCATTTCTCATGGGCATATATCCTGGAATAGAATTATGCGGTCATAAGGTAACTATTTTTAAACTTTTTGGTAATTGCCAGGCTATTTTCCAAAATGGTAATACCATTTTACATTCTTATCAGCAGAGCATGAGGATTTCAATTTTTCCACATGCTCATCAATAGTTGTTATTGTCTATTTGTTGTTATTTTACCCATCCTAATATATCTGAAGTGGTACCTCATTATGGCTTTGATTTACATTTCCCTAAAACTAATGATGTGGAACCTCCTTTTCTATGCTGTTTGGCTATTTATATATCTTCCTTGGAGAACTCTGTCTGAAGTCTTGAAGTCCTTTGTCCATTTTTTAGTTGGTTGTCTTTTGTTATTTAGATGAACTCATGGAAGGCTCAGTGATGCATACTTATAATTTCAGGAGCACAAGGCAGGAGGATCACAAATATGAGCCCAACTTAGAAAACTTAGTAAGACCTTGTCTCTAAATAAAAAGGGCTGAGGTTGTAGCTCACTGCAAGAACAGTTGCCTGGCATGCATTAGCCCCTGAATTCAATCCCCAGTACTGTAAAAAAAAACCCCAAAACAGATAAATTCATGTTATCAGATCATTGCTGCTACTTGGCACTAGTCAACTAAAAATAACAGCATTATAAGTCAGAAAATTTTGACCTCATCTGCACATTGTACTTACCTGGGAAACTTGAAAGTTATCCATTAAGTTGAAGGCTCTGGGGATGAGACTCAGGTCTCAATGATTTTTTTTTTCCTCCTCTAAGTGATTGGGATGAAGCCTAAGGCTTTGTGCATACTAAATAAGTGCTCTAAAGCTAAGCTACACCCTCGGTCCTCCCCAGTACTTATTAAAGTTTCCCTAGGTTATTCTAGAATGTAATCATTACACAGTTAGGTGATTACCACTCAGAAAGACAGTGCTGAAATAGTTGTAGTGACTTATTTTATCAGGTTTCATCAACCTAAATGAAAATAACCTTTATAAAAGCATTGAAAATGATTTGGCAACTTCTTAGAGAAACACTTTGGGTAAGTATTTTAATTAATTTATTCATAAAAGCATTGTGGAAAATTTCAAACAGATACAAAAATAGTATAATAAATTCCCATGTATCCATCACCTAGATTCAAAAATCATCAACTAATAGCCCTTTTTTTTCTTTTTTTCTTTCTTTTTTTTTTTTTTTGAGACAGGGTCTCACTGTGTAGTTCAAGCTGGCAATGAACTCATAGTGATCTTCCTGCCTCAGCCTCTCGGGTGCTGGGATTATATGCATGTACCACCCTACCCAGCCCTTCTGGTTTCATCTATACCCATCACCATTTTAAAGTAAACCCCAGACATGGTAGTTCAGATACACATATTTTAGTTGTATGGATCTAAAAGACTGGGATTGTAGCTTTATTTTTAAAGTTATCCTTAGCATCATTATCACACCTAAAAATTCTAAATTTCTATGTTATGTAGGAAGAAATGGTAAGAGAACAGAAGATATATCTTAAGTATTTGGTACAGCGACGCGAAGAAGAAAAAGCTCAGGAGAAAGAATTAGACAGAATATTAGAGGAAGAAAAGCAAAAGAAGTGGGCTGAGAAAGACAAGGAGCTGAGACTTGAAAAAGAGGCAAGGAAACAACTCATGAATGAAGTCATGTGTACAAGAAAACTCCAAGTTCAAGAAAAGCGTAAGGAACTGAATTAGCATTATTTTATTGTTTATCCTTACTTTGGTTTAAGTTTGAATCTTTTTTTTTTTTTTGATACCGGGGATCGAAACTTGCACTTGCAAAACAGGCGGCGCAACCACTGAGCTAAATCCCTAGCCCTTACTTTGGTTTAAGTAACAATCAAAATATTTAAGTAGGGGTCTGTTTCATGGCTGCAAACTGTGAACAAGCTTTTTACTGTGACTATGTGTTTTTGCATGGCCCACATTGGACATATGTTGATTAATTGTACATTCCATGTAGAAATGCATATCTGATGTGCTTTGTACCAGTGGAAGGCAGGCTGCAAACCTAAAACTTCTTTACTAAGATTCTGATGGGTACTAAACACTTTGCTTGGTGTTGTGGAGGGAAACAAAATATAACTATCTTTTCCACACAAACAGTCATAAAACCTCCTACATACCATGTTGGACAAATAATGGACAGAAGATGCTTCTCTGAAGGAGTAGATCCATAAGGATTAGAAATCAAAGTAATGAAAGTCCTGGTGGAGAAAACAAAGTGAGCAGGACAAATGGATAAACTCAGAAACTGTACCAGTAAAGAGGGGTGATACTAGAATAAGTACCTGGCAATATGGAAGCAGCTTTAGAACTGGGAAGTTTGTAGAGGCTGGAACAGTTTCGAAGTGAGTGTTGGAAAAAATCATTTGTTGTGAACAGAATTAAAATCAGTTCTATCAAGAACTCAAAAGAAGGAGAAGAGGAATGGAGAAGTCCCCTTATTCCTAGAAGTCAGTAAAGTGCTTATGATAGCTAAGACTATTCTTGTGAGTCTCAAACAGAAATGAGATATAAGGTACTGAAAAATGGAAGAAAGACTATCTTTGTTAACAAGGGACAAAATATTTGATAAATCACTTCTATCTCCCCTGATTTTGTGGAAGAAAAAACTGAGCACTGATGAAGTAAGATATTTGGTAAAAGAAAACTCTCAGCATGAAAGTGTTCAGATTGCTGTATGGTTTTTCTTCACTAGTAATAGTAAAGTGTGTGAAGAAATACATGATTTAATCATGTAATTTATAGTTTAGAAAAGAAGTGGAATGTAAAGACTTGAAAATTTTCAACCTAAAAGTTTCTTAAAAGAGAAAATTAAGAGTGCAGAAAAGCAACAATTTGATAAAGAGATTAATATGGGTAGAAGAAAGCTAGGAACTATTCATGAAGACAATGGAATAATGACCACTCAAGGCATTTCAGAGATATCTGAGGCTGCCAAGCCCATAATAAGTACAAAGTGCCAGAATCCTGATGGTAGAATAGTTTCAAGAGAGTGGCCCAGTTTACCTGCCAAAACTTAGGTCACACTCTTCAGAGTGAGTTCAAGTCTGTGCTCATTGAATTATGGCACAATACTCTGCAGCCACCTTAGTAATGGCTCAGGGGAATCGAAGTACTGCATAGTTGAAGCTTTCATGTCATGGGGTACAAGTAGTGACCATTGGTAGAATCCTCATCATTCTAGTGCAGTACTGAGTGTAAGAGCTCTAGAGCCATGGATTACAAAATATATCTCAGAGAGCTACAAGTTCCAGGCAGGTAATTTCCCCATGGGTGAGACCAGTGCAGAATCCACTAGGGTAAAATGTAACAGGTCTCCTAGGATTGGTGCAGCTGGAGATTCCAGGCCAGTAGAGCCACTAGTCTGTGATGCTAATCTGGAAAAGCAACAGGCAACTGATTCCAACTCATGAAAGTTCAAAGACCTAGAAGCAGGTAGCAGTTTAGGGCCATGGAGAACTAGCCTCTGCTTTAGTGTCTTTAGGAGATGGGACATAGATACGAGATTTTCAAGACTTAAGAATTAAAGTTGTTTTCCTTGTTGAATTTTGAACTTGTTAGATTTTGATACTTGTTACAATTATCTTATTGGATTTTTTTTTTCATTTTGAAAAACAAATGTCTGTCTGGTGCCTGTTCTAAAATGGTACTTCAGAAGGATATAAATTTCATGATTTCACACATTTATAGTTGAAAGGCAATTTTCCTCGGGATGAACCATACATTGAGTTTCACCCATATCTGATAAAAATGAAGTTCCCAGATTTAGTCTTATGAGTGGTAACTAGAACTAGTTAAGACTTTAGATGTTACTGGTATAGAATGAATGTACATTTTGAATGGTTCTGGGAATAAAAATTAGTTCTTCATTCAAAAAAAATATTTAAGTAGGTATGTATGATATATCGGAAGTGATGCAAAAAATAATTAAAGTAAGATCCTTTCCTATGAAAACTTTATCTAAGTGGATATGAAGAATTTCATATTCCAGCAGATTCTGAGCAGTGCCGAGGTAGTCTCAAAGTTAAAGGAAAAAATATGTCATTTGAATTCTGTGTACCTTGGTGATTATAAAGAACAGGAGACAGACACAGGGACATCTTTCCCTCCTCCTTTTTATCTTCCCTTTTTTCTTTCTAGTGGTATTTATTTCCCTGTCTCCATATCTTTGTTTAGTCAGCTTTTTCTTCATATGGATGTTCTTGATCTTGAGAAATCCTAGACATCCTTCAAGGTCAGCTCAAATATTAGTGTTCCTCCATTCAAAATGAATCCTCTTTCCAGGGCTTTCACTGTGCCTTGCTCACATCTCAGCTGACTGGCTGACCAGGAAGTTTCCATCCAGAGAACATTCTCAAAATTTGAGGAATTCTCCTTTTTTAATATGTGAATCCAGCCCATATGAGTTACTAAGTGTTTCTTTAATAAAGGAAGCTTAAGTTATTCTTACAAGGATGAGCTTTGTTTTAGAGTTTCTGAGAGTTACATCTGTGCAGAGGTGGCCTTGTCTCATGGAACTCACTGGACCTGGTTGCATCATGCTACCAAGTGACATGTTGTGATGCGGCACTACTATTCCCTCAGCCTCAGCTTGGTCATGGAGTAATGTTTGTTGAGAGGGTTAACTGCTACCTTCAGATTTCTGTCACTTGCACGAGATGCAGTATATAGACACATTTACTTTTAGGGTAACATTACATCTCATACAAGTGTTCTTTGTAAAAGAAAACTACTCTTGGTTCTATTGATTAATTCTTCACTCCAGGAATTATCACAGCAGTCAGAAATTATTAAACTAGTATTAGATGAAATTTTCAGAAAATGTGGAGAGCTTACAAACTAAAAAAAATTTGTATTCATCAATGATAACTTGAAATTATTCTGAAAATATGAAAAATTTGAATATTTTGTATCATTTATAAACAAAGAAAATCATACATAATTCCACCACCCAGGAATTCTCTATTCACAACTTTGAGTATTTCTACTATGTATATAATTTTCCCTCACAGATTAGGAACATGGTTGGTTGCCATTTATTCCTTTGTGAATGCCCTTTGTTTCCTTTCTCCTATTTCTATTGAAGTGCCTAAATTTTTCTTATCAGTTGATAAGAGCTTCATCTTTACAAAATATTTATTTTATAATCTCTCTTATTAATAAGAAAAATTGGTCAAGAGGAAGTCAGTGTGGATCATGCATATATGATCCTGAGCATATTCCTTAGTCTCTGGAGAGAACTGCTTCTTCCTTCTTGATCGAAGGTCCAGCTCAGTGATTTCAAGTTCCACCTTCCTAAAAACAGTATAACTTTGGTGCCCAGAAAGATGTGAGCAGGTCTTGTCTGAAAAAGTCATTTACCAGATAATTTCTGTTGCCTTTCTCAGTACAACGAAAAGCCAAAGAACAGGAAGAATGTGCTATGGAAAAGGAACGAATAAATGAAGATCTTAAAGAACTTAATCGTGAAGAGAAGGAGAATTTTGCAAGGTACAACTAGGTTTTATTTATCATTTTTACCCCCACAACCAGATTTTTAACATAGAGAACAATGTACCATAATTAATGCATCATTGAAATTATTTTTTATTAGTCTTATACTTGTTCTGATAGAAGCTCTAAGCAGTTTACAACATTTTATGTAAAATTAGGCATCAATCATGTTGGTAAAATTAAATTCCGTTGCCATTATGTATATTCTGATTATATACATTAGTTATTAGCCTGTATGAACATTTTTGTTTTGTATTTTTGGGACAGGGCCTCCCTATGTAGTTCAGGCTGGCCTTGATCTCATTATGTAGTCCAAGCTGGCTTTGAACTCACAGTGATCCCTTTGCCTTATTCTCCTGAGTGCTGGGAGTATAGACATGTGCCACCATGCCCTGCTCAAGACTATATGAACATCTTAAAAAATAAATTTGAAACAACACTCTTAAATTACTTAAGCTACTATGTTAGTCAGCTTTCTGTTACTATAATAAATACCTGAAATCATGTACTTATCAGGAGAAAAGGTCTGTTTTGACTCTGTTTTGGAGGTATCAAGCCATGGTCAGTTGGCCCTGCTGCTTTTGGGGCTGTTCGAAGATAGCACATCATGGAAGGGAGCACATGGTACAGCATAAAGCTACTTACCTCCTGGCTGGGGCACAAAAGAGAAGAAGAGGCAAGGGCTTGGGTGCCAGTATCCCTTTCAAGGGCACACTATCAATCACTGGAAGACTTCCTAGGCTTCAGCTCTTAAAGGTCCCACCCAATATCACCATGGACTGGGGACCAAGCCTTTAACACATGGGCCTTGGAGAACACTTATCCAAGCCTTAATAAGCACCAGTCTTAAATCCTGATGAAATAACAAGATTTTTCCCAATGAAATAAATTCTAAAATACAGAGTGACCCAATTAGCTATATTAGCAGAAATGGTTTATAGAGACGGGATTCCATGCAAATATCCCCAGTAGACTTTTTGGCCCTAAAATGCTAAAATATTGTAAGTGCTTTGGGACATACCACTACCCTCCTCTGACAAACCTCTGTGCTCATAACTAGTTTCCTTATGACCACCACAATCAGGCCTAGGTGGAAGAGATGAGCAGATGCCTCCTTCCAGCTTTTCTCAGACCATAGTAGTACTTTCCCATGGGAATTCAGGTGGCCAGTGCAATGTAAGAAAGTGAACTGGCTCACATAATTGATAGGGCCTGTCCATGAGACCAGTCCCTTGACTCACTCACACTTTGTGCAGAGAAATAAGGTTTTTTTTTCTAGAAGAGTGTGATTTCTGTGCCTAAGCCTATTGCTAGTTTGCTATAAACAGTATCTGGCCTACCCTGCAGATTTCCTGCTACTGTCTACTCTGGAGATCTTTCTTTCTCATTTTTGAAAAACCTATTTTTGGAGATTTGAGGGATACTAAAAAAAAAAATCTTTCTTCCTCACCCAACTTCTGAGTCAACTGGGAGATAAGTAAAAAGCATGGCCTTAAAGTATCATGGTTACCAATTGCTATTTTACAAAACACCCCAAAATTTGTGGTTTAAGTCAATTTATGATTATCTCTTATGATTCTGAAGGTTGACAAAGCTCAGCTGGGTGTTTTTTGCTTGGAGTATTTCATGCAGTTAAAATCAGATGTTAACTGAGGCTATATATACATATAGTAATATCTTTATTCACAAATGCTTCTGTTCACAAACAATTCAGCTCTCAAAAGCATTCAACAAAATTTTGCTTCCATTCACAAATTCCACATTGGGTGACAAACACAACCACAGACATCTTACTCCAAATTATAAAACAAATTAAGTTTGTGAACTAAGATATATATATATTATATTATATAGTATAGTATATAGTATAATATAAATTTATATTCTATAATTATATATTCTACATATTCTATATATTATATATACATATATAATCTGAAAGCTTGGACACCTAAGATACCTACTTGTATAGCTGGCAACTTATGCTAACTGTATTGTAATCAGGGATCCCATCTGCTATTATCAACTGGAACACCTCACCTACATGTGGTGCCCTCTCCATCTGGTTTGAATTTAAAGTATGGTGGCTTGTTCTGAGAGAGAACATTCCAGAAGCAAATATTCTATGAGACAGAAGAGAAAATTGCAAGGCCAGTTGAAGGGTACACCTAGAGGTGGCATAGCTTCACTTCTGCCATATGCCAATGCCATATTCCATTGGTTATAAAGCAGTGCCAAGGCCTGTCCAGATTCAAGGGGATGAAGAGAGAAGCTCTACCTCTTAACCAAGGAGTGAAGATTCATACTGCAGAAAATCAAATGGAAAGGGAGATGAGACTATGGCCTGCTTGAAAAATAGAATCTGCCACAGAGGGATACCCAAACCATTATCTTTATTCCTTATAAATGCTGATGGAGTACTTTCTGACACCAACAACAAAGTGTCTTGATTGTCCAGACACCAGTTGGGTATCCAACAGCTCAGTTCAATTTTGACACTCATTACCCTGAGTTAGCACAAACCCCACAGGCTAAGAGCTCAACCCCATTAGACTATCCCCAATTCAGACACCCATCACAAGTTCCAGTCTACTTCTGACCAACTTGCTATAAATCAAGGGTTCCCATAAACTTATCTTCAATTTCAATAGTTTGCTGGAACTGCTTACAAAACTCAGAAACACATTTTACTTATGTTTACCTGCTCATCATAAAGGATACAGCTGAGTAAGAGCCAAATGGAAGAGATACATAGGGCTTGCCATTCCCTCTCTAGGCCTACAACCTTCCAGCACCTTAATATGCTCACAATCCACGAAGCTCTCTCAACATCATTGCTCAAGAGTTTTTATAGAGCTCAGTCACCAATCCCCATCCTCTCCTTCTCAAGAAAGTAGATAGGGCTGAGAGTTCCCACTCTTTAATCGTTTGGTCTTTCTGGTGACCAGGCCCATTCTAAGGTTTTCTAGGGGCTTCACCCAAGTCCCTTTTAGAAGAGACTGAGGTGCCCTTAGGAATAATAAAAGAAAACTCCTGTTCCTTGGGAAATTCCAAGGGCTTAGGAGCTCTGTGTCAGGAACTGGGGACAAAACCAAATATAATTCTTATGCCACAGCTAATATTAAAAATGTGATTTATAAATTGTGAAATGGTACAGCCTCTATGGAAAACAGTGTAGAGTTTCCTTTAAAAAAATTAAAAATAGAACTGCCACAAGATCCAGAAATCCCACATCTGAGATTCCAAAAGAATTGAAACCAGGGTCTCAAAGAGATATTTGCACATCCATATTCACAGTAGCACTGTTTACAGTATTGAGGTGGAAGTATCCCAGATATCTATCAACAAATGAAAACCTAAACAAAATGTAGCATATATAAAATTCTCGAGATCAAAGGATCTCTGAAATAAAAGCAGTTATAGAGGTATTATAGATGCTAGCCAGAAAAAGGACCAGATCTTGGATGTGACTTAGGGGGTCATGATGGGATTGAAGGTTTTATCACTCAGGAATGTCAGAGTACTCTTTTGTTGGTTTGGTCCACAGCTTTTAACTGTTTAACTTATCTCTCCTCTCCACCATCCTTGGGCCCTTGTAAGTTTGAGACATCTCAAAATTTTTTTCTTATCAGTACAATGGAATATTATGCAGGTTTTAAAAGAAAGGAAATCTTATCACATACTGCAATACAGATGAACCTTGAGGATATTATGCTAAGTGAAATAAGCCACCCATAAAAAGACAAATACTGTATGATTCTACCAAGTAGAATGTAGTTATCAGAGGCTGAGGGAAGAGGGGGAAGGGGAATTGGAGCTTAATGTTTATGCAGTTTTATATTTGCAAGATGAAAATGTCTTGGAGATCTCTTTCACAACAATATGAATACACTTAATTACTGTACTGTACACTTGAAATAGTTAAGGTGGTGAATGTTGTTATATGTCTTTTACTGCAATAAAAACCACATCATAAATTTTAAAGTATGTCATATATTAAAAGTATGGCTTATATGTGCAAAAAATTATGTAGTAAATACTGAACAGAATGACCCACCCAGTCCTCAGCAGTGCCAGACCTCATTGCAGGGGTCCCCTGTGTAGATCCTAAGCAGGAAATAATAGGCAGGCCAGCTCTGGGAGGACAAAGGAGAAGCTAAAGTGGCATGCCAGTGTAAACCCATTATTTGTTTGCCATTCTGCCTGATTTTTTTTTCCAGTATTGGGTATTGAACCCAGGGAGTGATGAGTTATATCCCTAGCCATTTTCAACTTTTATTTCAAAACAGGATCTCACTAAATTGCCCAGGCTGACCTTAAATTTAAAATCCTTCTGCCTCAGCCTTATAAGGAGCTGGGATTACCGATGTGTACCACCATACCAGGCTTTCCAAACAATTCATTGTGAAAATTTTTAGACATACAAGAACTCATCCTGATTTTTACTGGAAATCTTAATTTGGTTTCACAAGTTATATCTTAATTGTAATGTTCTAAACAAATCCACGTGGTTACTTTTATAATTTTACAATTTGACATTTCTAATGCTCTAGATGCTGTGGTCTAGCCCAAGAGTACAGGAAGCAACTTCAGATGCAAATAGCCCACCAGCAGCAAGCCCGAGAGGCAGAGAAGGAAGAGAAGCACCAAGAGTTTGAAGCAGGGATAGCAGCAAACCAGAGTTGCCTGGACAAGATCCAGGAGATCCTGTCCAGCCATCCTGTGCTCCCCCGGAACATCCATCCCATGCGGAGGGCTTGCCCTAATAAATTTCCACCATAGTAGCTTACACATCAATGTATCTTCTCTTGGTCTTTTTTATTTTTAACTTGCTTGATGTTCCTTTTAACTCATGGATAAACCATCTGTTTCTCAAAGTTTGTATAATTCATTATACAGAATTTTCTTCTTTCAAATAAACTTATTCTTTTTTTAGATGTGATAAACTTACAAATCAGAATAGTCTATTCTGTATCATAGTTTTCCCCCTGACTTTCCCTTTCTTACACACTTATTAGTAACTAAGTTTTCTGATATCTACCTACCCATTTTACATTTCCTCTTTTTCCCTTTTGTTCTTGCTCATATTTATAATTCAGTGTCAACAGGGCACTTACACAAGCGGGACTGGGACTAACAGCTACTTTTCATAAACTCACATATTCAGTCATTCAGTGAGTATTTATGAGTGTCTCTAACATGTCAGGCACTATGGTAGACCTTGAGGCTTGTAGAGAGCAGGCTGGGCTCTTAGTTACTCCATTTTATAAATCAGCAGTTTACCCTGAGTTATTCCATTTTGAGTGCAAATGCTAAGGCCAAATGTCTTCCCATCTGTGGGTGCAGTTAGACAACCACCAGATGTTGGACACATAAAACTTACCAAGAATAACAACCACTAGTTGCACAGCACAATTATAAGGTACAGTCTGAAAAATAACTCATTCTTGCTAATAAAAAATTACCATCTGTGAACTTACTGAATTGAACCAGGGACATATAGACACTTGGACCTATTGGATCGTATCAAGGACACCAGGCACATGAGCTTATCAAAAAGACCAAAGAATGATACAACCCCCTAACCAGAGACATCTAAAAGGTTGGAAACACAGGGTAACCAGCACTGCAAAATGGAAGTTTTTTCTTTTATAGATAAGCAGTTTCTCGAAACTTGCTCTTGCTGAGCACATAACCAACACCTTCTCCTCAGCCCTAGAGAGGTGACAGAATACACAGATACACCAGGAGGCCGGGAGCCCAGTTTCCTTTTCACAAGAAATGGGACAAAGGAAGTGATAAAGCAAGTTGGAGGCCTACATTGTCTCTCTGTACTCCCCCTCCCCTCTGTTCCTTACTGTACAAGACCCTTGCCCACCTGTATACAATGAAATGACGATTTGAGGCAAATAGGCCCATCTCCTCAGAGCTAGCTTTAAATAAACCCCTTTTCCTTTTTACCAAAATGTGTGGCTTCCCTTGGTTTGGTCAGCGAGAACCAAATGAATCTGAGCTATGCACCTAAGTGGCCAGTAACAATAGCAACGCTAACTCATCACCTCATCACAGACCACATGTTAGAGCCTCTGCCCAGCAGGTCACCATGGTGATAAACTTCTGACTCTGATTCTGGAAATCATCTCAGTGCAGGTTTCCTTACCCTTTGATGCTGCCCACTTCAAAAGCCATCCAGATTCTTTCACCTTTATAGCTCTATACCTGGGTTCATTCACACCTTATCTGACCACCTGTAGTCACTCTGCATTTGTACAGTATCAACTCTTTACTCTTGCTCTTAGTATTCTCTCCAATCCTGTGGCCGTCTTGACCCTTTCTTAGCCTCTCTGTAACAGAATTAGTACCATTTGAAATGTGATATGCAATTTGAGCATCACGGATATTAGTAATTAAGATTGGAATGGGGCCTGTAGATGTGGCGAGGTGACAGAGCTCTTGCCTAGCATGTGCAAAGCCCTGAGTTTAATCCCCTATACTGAAAAGATAAAAAAAAAGAAATGGAATAAAGAAGTTGCAATTGCCATGGTCACAACTACCAATTGAAGTTAGAAGTACTCCATGAAGTAAAGCTGATGAAAATGATGTAGCTTGTGAATTTATTGAGTCAATAAATTCTGACATTGTGCGAAGACACAACTATGTCAGTCTATGTAAATGGCATGGGTCACTCATGACAAGACTTCAACAAAAACTAAACAAGCCTCTTGCCCTTATGGAATTTACATTCCAGTGGAAGAAAATAGGCCATAACTGTTAAGTACTATAAAGAAGGAAATGACACGAATGCTATTTTGTCTTATTTTATTTTATTTGTGATGATCAGAAAAATCTTATCTGACTTTGGAAAAGAGATCTGAATGACCTAGTTATTGGAAAACAACTTTCGGCAGAGGAAAGAGCCAATGCAGGGACACTGGGGTAGAAGATTGCTTAGTGTATTTGAGGTATGTAGTATTTGTGCTGAAGCAAAGTGAATGAAGAATGAAAGAAAATTAGTAAGTGGCAGGGGCCACATGTTGGAAGGCCTTGGAGCCACGGCAAAGTCTGACTTTTCCTTGGCTATTGGAAGCTGTTGTAGGGCTTTCAGCAGGTGAGCAACATGATATAATAAGCTTCTGGCTGCTGTGTTGAAAATAAACATCAGGGAGAGAGAAACAGTTAAGAAGCTGATGGTATAAACCAGATAGGAGGTGATAGGGAAGGAGCCAGCACAAGATGACTCCTAACCATCTTTTCCGTTTGTATTCATGCCTTATTACATTAAGACCAATAGTGTTATGGTTTGGATCTAAAATGTTCCCCAAAGTGTCATCCGTTCAGATGTGAGGCTTCCAGAATGTGATTAGATCATGGGGATGCTATGTCCATCACTGGATTAATCCAGTAGTTGGAGGAAGTAGGTTACTAGGAGCTGACCTATAAGAGTTTATTCTTGTCCCTGGTTCCTCCTCTGCTTTTTGGCTACCAAGGGTTGAGCAGCTTTCCTCTGCCATATCCTTCCATCATGCCTTGGAGCCAGCTAACCATGGATTAAACTCACTGGAAATTGTGAGCCAAATAAAGCTCTTCTCCTTTAAAGATATATATCAGGTATTTTGTCCCAGTGATGGGAATGTGAAAAGATGTAACTTCCAAGTCTAGGTCGTATAAGATGCACCAGTTTCTGTCTCAGTCTCTTGGATTATTCCCTCAGGGGAAAGCTGTCAGCCACTGACACTGGTAAGCATAGGATTGATTCTTAGGGAGCCCTCTGGAGAGGCTCACTGTGCATTGTACATTCCAGCTATGTGACTGAGTAACCTTGGACAAAGATCCTTTAACTCCAGCCTCAGACAGGCATCCAGGTGACGCTAGCCTTGGCCACATCTTGACTGCAATTTGCTGAAAGACTCTGAACTGGAACCCTTCTGCCAAACTGCTCCAGCTCCTGACTCACAGAAACTGTGACAGACAATCCATGCTTTTGTGGGGTTTTTTAATTCTAATTTTTTCTTTATTTTAAATTTTTATTAGTACATGTTTGCAGTACATAATGATTACATTCATCATGGGGAATTGGTACATGTACATAACACATCTTCTTTTTATTTCCTCTTTCCTTCCCCTATTGTGGTTTTAAGCCACCAAGTTTTGAGGTGTTTTGATAGCAAAAAGGAATTAATACAAGGTGGTACCTGAGGCACTGTGAGACAGTCAAATTTAGACTGTATTTTGAAATTAAATCCAGCTATATTTGCTTAAAATTGTGCATGTTGGATGTAGGGTTTGAAATTCAAATATGACCTCATACTTTGGTCAGAGCAACAGAGCAATAAATTGCCCTTGTGATAAAATTAACATATCTCTCAAGCTACAAATCTGGAGGTATCCTTAATCAAATGAATTTGAAGAAATTAGGAAATTATTGGATAACTCTGGTCAGTGATCTGTCTGGGATTTAGCAAAGTATTTTGCATTTATCAAAGCATGTTTTCTGGTATACCAGTTTTTGTGAAAAACAAATTTGGAAAGACTGTGGACCAGTTTCCATTCCTGGAGAGTCATTAGGCACACAGAAGTATCAAAAGATTCTGGGGGAAAAAAAAAGATTCTGGGTAACCCTAAATGAACTAAAGCCAGAGCTACCTTTGTTTAATCTTCAATCCATACTCACTGGATCACATCTGTTAAAGTAAAACACTGTTTCTGAAGTGCTCATCTTTCTCTTGCATGTTCATATAACTTACTACATCATTGCCATAGGGTATTCAAAAAGCCTCCTATAGGATATTCCTTTCTAAATAAAGCAGTACTTTATTTCTAGTAGCTCTCGCCAATGTTTTAATGTAAAATTTTTGGAGAAATTTATTCTTTTAGATTAAAGTTTAAGAGCTATGTTTAGATAATTCTATACTATAAAATTCAACCATCAGTGATTTTTAACTGGTTTCAGAGAGCTTTACAGCCATCACTCCAATCCAGTCTTAGAATACTTCTATCAAATCAGATAACAGAAATAAATAATTCATAACTTTTAAATTGCTTGCTGTTCTGAGTAGCATGATAAAATATCATATCATCCTTCCTGCCTAGGACATGAATCAGCCCTTTGTCCAGTGTATTCACACTGTATATGCTACCCATTCATTAATCACTACATAGCCATCTTAGTTACTATACCAACTCCCACAGTATCACAGTACTTGTGTTCACAAGTACATTATTTTACCTCATAATGGTCCCCAAATACAAAAGTAGTGATACTGGCAATTTGAATATGTTAAAGATAATCCATAAAGTTATAAAATTAAGCATTCCTAAAGAAATTATATTACAATGGAATTCTTCAAACAAGCACCAGATGGGCAACTTCCTCATCTCAAAACTAACAGAGAGGTACTGGGAATCCTGTGACGAAAGGCTATTTTGGGTCTTCAGAAGCCTACCCATTTCTTCTGATTTTTTGTATCTGAACTAACGTTCTCCTTCCTATTAGGTAAATTTTCCAGAATGAATGTTAGACTTGATTCACTAGTCACAAGCTAATATCCTTAGCTTGACCATTCTTCTAAGAATGCAGTAAGATGTCATATTAGTCCAATGACAAAAATTTCCTCACTTTACCTTAACCCACCTATGTAGTGCTTTCAACAAAGTATTCACTGGAATAGTTATTTATTTATTTTTTTGTTTTGTTTTGTTTCAAGACAGGGTCTCACTATGTAGTTTGGGCTGGGGTTGAACTCACTATGTAGCCCAGTCTGACCTTGAACTTGTGGTGATCTTCCTATCTCAGCCTCCTGAGTGCTGAGACTACAGGTGTGCACCACCATATCTGGCGAGTGTATTGATTTACAGTTACCTTTGTTCTCTGTCTGCACAAGAAGTTATAATGGCTTCTTTTTCTTCAGAACATTCTTTAGGGCAACTTGAATCTGTGTTTCTAGCCCTTGGTCACTCATATTTACCTCAGAATACAGTAAACTATTTTCTTATTTCCTTTAAAGCACAGTTATTATTTTACATTGACAAGTGCTTCTTTTTAGTAAAAATAAATGAAAGTACGATATTTGGAAAGACCATATTCTTACAAATTTTATTACAGTATATTATTATAATTGTTCTATTTAATCATTATTGTTGTTAGTTATTGCTGTGCATAATTTATAAGTTACACTTTATCATCAGTATGTACATGGCGGAAAAAAAACATAGTGTATACAGGGTTGAGCAGTATCTGCAATTTCAGGCAAACTGGTTATCTTAGAACGCATCTCCCATGGATAAAGGGGAGCTACTTGATAAGGTCAACCAAGGACTACTGCCATCTTACTGCTTTTCATATGTTTACTCATTTAATCCTCATGACATCTTTTGAGGGAAACCCTATTATTTCAAGCCCATTTTACAGCTGAGGAAACCATAGGGCATATTGAAACTAAGAGAAAATCTAATAAACTACTAGACTTAACCCATTTCATTTGCTTTTAGTTACTTGCTTTTAGCGGACTTAAAATCAACAATTTTAGGCTGGACACAGTGGTGCATACCTATAATCCCAGCTACTTGGGAAGCTGAGACACAGAGTACTACAAGTTCAGTGCCATCCTGGGCAACATTAGTGAAACCCTGTCTCAAAATGAAGAAATGAAAAGGTCTGGGATGTAGCATAGCATTTTCTTGGTTCAGTTGCTAATAGTGAAAAAATTACCAATTTTAAATGTCACATACCTAAGCAATATTTTAATCTCCCACTAACTTTGCTATAGATAACTCCTCTGACATATTGGTCACCATAGTAATGGTTACCTAAGCTATTTTTCAGGAACTTGGAGGCTGCTTTTGATGAGTTCAAACTAGTTAAAACCACTTACTCTTTATGTGAGCCTGTACAAGTGTCTGGTGGGTGACCTTCTGACATGAGAGGAACAAAATATCTACTCCCAGGGCATATTAACCCCACCATTTCCTGAATAGATATCTGATAAAGAGCCATGAAGTTTGATTATTAATGCACAGATCAGTGTTTGCTCTCCTTTTCCTTACTTCCAAACACCTCTTCCCATGCCTTAGATTACTTTGCTTCTTTATCCCATAAATACCCATAATGTCATCCTTGGGAGGTAGATTTAAGAATTGTTCTTCCAGGGCCAGGGATTTAGCTCAGTGGTGCTGCCGCCTGCCTGGCAAGAGCAAGGTCCTGAGTTCTATCCCTGGTACCAAGAAAAAAAATGTTCTCCCATCTCTGCTTCCACCATAGCTACTTCATGAATAAGCTTCTTTTTTGAAAAACGCATGATGTCAGTGATTGACATACTGTGTATAGTAAGCAAAGCAGGTCTGGTTGAGTAACAATAACAGGTTGAAAAACTTACCAAAGCCACATAGAGTAAGAAACATTAGGGTCTGTATTAGAGTTCTCTCAGGGATCAGAATAAATAAAGATATAATTATTCAAGGGGATTTATTAGGTAGGCTTACAGTATCAGAGATAGAAGAGTACACAATGGTTTTCTGCTCACTGGAGAGCTGAAAAATCCAGTAGCTGCTCAATTCAAGAAGATGGAAGCCACAGAATAAGAGTGATCAAGGATACAGCACCA
Organism: Heterocephalus glaber; assembly: GCF_000247695.1. The sequence goes on along the minus strand of NW_004624778.1, from coordinate 13,834,481 downwards.
GTGAAAAATCAAAGGCCTAGAAGCTCACTCTAGAATTGTAGTGTGAGTTCACACTGAAAGGCTGAAGAAACTGGAGACCAATGTCCAAAACAAATGGCAAAAATTGGAGCTCTTCCTAAAGCAGGAACATTGCCATGGCTTGTGTGACTGAAGGGTCTATGGAGTGAGAATCATGGTGAGGGATTAAGAAAAAAGAGAAACAAAGCTGGGGCCAGGTGGAGCCTTATTCCTGATAGGAGAAAAGTTCTGCTGGGCAACTGCAGCACGTTTATTTATAGTGGTAGAGATAAGGGAAGTACAGGAGGAGGTAAAAGGGGTTGGTCTGTGACTGGAGCCAGGAGAGTAGCTAAGGTCTGCAGAAAATCATACTTTGATGTTTTTATGGGGAATGGACAGGGAAGAAGACACATAATTCTTCTCGGCCATGCTTTGCTCTGCCACACCCTTTTGTTGCCTGTTCTCTTCCCACAGGGCCCTGCCTCATCCATGGGAGAAGGCGAGTTAGGCCTGGCCATAGTGATCTACAGAGCAGTGCTCCCAGCATCTCCCCCATTCTGTTTTGTAGCTGCAGCTTGTGATGATGTTGTCTCAAGGCAAGTTTGGTGAGTTGTCCTAGGAAGACACTGCAGAGGACTAGTAAACAAATCATTAGTAGCAACAGGAAAATCAGAATACCCAGGATCATAGCAATTCTATGTTTGGCCAGGTTAAAAGGATTGAATCCATTCAACAAATCAAGAATTGATATTGCCATGTCCTCGGGGGTGACAGAACTAACTCGGGCATGCTGAATGGACAAGATCTGTTGATGAAGCTTTTGGAGATCTAGGCTGAGATTGGTATGATGAAACATACCTATTAAATGTGCAATAACATTTTTCCAGTCTCACTGTGATTCATTGTAAGGAAGAGCAGTGATGCAAACGTGAGGGTATTCAGCATGACACTGCAATCCTTGACAATATTGTAAGGCTTTAACTTGATTGTCAATCTCTAGCACTGTAGCTTCTAAGGGATTAAGCTGCACTTCCAATTTAACATCAACATTTTCTTGGGTCTCAAGGGCATAAGAGGTATTTTTTGCTAAATGATTGACAAACTGCACTTTCTGTACATTTTGTGCTAAGGCCACAGATGCAACCACAGTGGTGGCAAGCAGAGTAACTAGAGACATAATTCCTTGGATAATAAGTCCTACCATCCAACAGGGGTGAATGAGCTGTCTGTGTATTTCTTCCAGTACTTGCAGTCCATGATCACGATACTAAGGGCCAGAAACATTAGTGGGTATCATGACAAAGGATGGCCTATATAATATTAGCACATTTTTATCCTTGTTAATGTTAGTAAGGCAGGCAGTGAGAATACAATTTTTGCAACTGACATGAAAAGAGTCTTCTTCTAGAGTAATATTGAGCTGTCCAACTAGGAGGACATAAGGGTTTTTTGCACACAAGCATGTGTCCAAATCTTATTGGCCCTTGTATGACTCCTGTCCTTAAGCTACAACTAGAGAGACTGATGACTTGTAAACTGGCAGCCAATTGCCAAAGATCTCTTTGGAAGTATTTTGATGACATATGTAGTACCAATGCCAGAAGATGGCCAGTAACATTGTACTTTGTATGAGATCAATCCTGTAAAATTATATTTTGTATAACTGTTTCATTTACTTCATGGGTGCAACAGTCTTTTCAAGAAGCATACTTGAGAGGGGAACATAACAAGTGACATTATGGCCAAAGGAGAGAGGGCATGAAAGGTTATGAAGATTATCTGTTGAGGTAAGATTGAAACTATTAGCACCAACTCATCTCAATTAGTGCCTGATGGATTATGGACAATGGCTGTCTTTTCAATTACCTGAAGTGAGAGACAGAGGAAAGATAGGCTGAGACAGAGAGGGAAGCCCATTCTAATTATAAGTGGTAGATGTAGGAGAGATATGAGCATCAGACTGGCCCCTCAAAATGTTGGACTGATTGGTAAAAATAGGTACCAAAGCAAGAGTTTCCCAAGGAAAGGGTTGAGCCAAAGGCTGGTCTGAGTTTGTCCTCCATAGAAACACAAGCAAACTCTGGCCCCTGTGTTATCAATTGCATTGAGCCATATTACATTTTAGTTAGGACATCCTTTGAAAACATTTGTGTCTAGGATATGTCTGTAGATTTATCTTAGTATCAATGGAATTTTGATGGGGGATATTTACTTTCCATGAATGGATTTAAAAATTTTTTAAATGAAGGCAACTAGAGAAGGTGACAAAATCTAATTGAGCTTGTAGAGGTAGCTGTACTCCCCCTTTCTTGTTTATGCAGATGTGTTTTTAAGGAAAAGTGAGTACACCCAACAATGGCTTGACTGTATGGGTTATAAGGACCTATAATGTGTTTCACTGGCTTGGTTATCTATAATAGCTCTTTTTGAAAGGGCTGTCTCCAACTGCAATTAGGGGAGAAGGAGTGCAGGTTTCATCTAACCGCTTTGAGCTGAAAAGGGTCAATGTAGGGAAGACCACAGTTAGGGGCCCCTTCTAGGGAGCTAATTTAACAGGACTTAAATAAAAATCATGTGGTGATTTAGTAATCATAAACTCACTTTTTAAGGTCAATCTGGTGGATTTCGTTAAAGAAAAATGTCTAGCACATTTGTTGATATTATCTGTATGATCACATTGAGCTTTGCAGCCTATAGCTAAGATTAAACAAAATTTTTAAAGAAATTAGAGCATGTATAGTCAACATATAAGCACTAAAATAAAAGGGTGATTTTGGAAAAGAGCCATGTTTAGAAACTGTTTTTAAGGGATCAAAATAGTGAATGTAACTTGTTGACCTGTAGACCCTCCACTAATGGAGATTATCTATAAGTCTGATATTTTGTCATAATTTTAAATGTAGCTGTAAAAGGACTAAAAACTTGATAATTTCAAAACACAATTTGAGCCAAAATATTTTAAAAACTGTTCTTGAGTTCATATAAATTTCATCTAATGACCCATAACAGTTGTTAGCTACCGGTGTATCTGGAAACTGTCAGAAGGGGTCAGCAATTGGAGCCTCTTTTTAAAGTCTAGCTATATAACTATGTTCTTGACTTTACATATATTTAGTTATACTTTTCTACTGGGTGTTTAAGACCAAGTTTCAGTGAGACCTATATTAAATAAAAATAACCTCGGGGATTTAGTTTGGTGGTGCCACCACCTGCCTCGCAAGTGCAAGGTCCTAAGTTTGATCCCCAGTACCAAAAAAAATAAAATAAATCTCTTGCTAACTATCAAGGTCAATAAGGTCTCCTCAGGCAATATCTTGGAACCATGTATAGAACCTCTCAGCTCCTGTCACTGTCAACCATCAGGATGTGTCATAGTCTTGCTTGATCATGTTGCTTTCTGTGAAAGCATGGGAGATTTTTCTCCTCCAGGTGATATTCCTTTGGCAAACTGCAGTTGTTGTTTTGGTGCCCAACAATCTCCCTGCTCAGGAGGTTAAGTGACTTACCAAAAAATATAGAAAAGGTTCCTTCATTTCCTGGATCTTTGTTGACCTTGGAGGCCCAGGGCCAAAATATTGGCTGTCTTCTTAGCCCAGATACCTTTTTAGTGCTGGTCTCTGGACTTTAGTGGTTGAACACCCAGAAGAGAAGATCAATAACATTAGATTGCAAAAGAAGTAATGAATTTAACTATTATAATTTTAGCTGGATAGCAAGCATTTTGGAATTTAAAATATAGTTAGATGACTGTTATTTTTTATCAATCATGGTTGTTCTAGTAGTTGAATTCCTGTGGAATAGTAACAGAAAAATCTTTAAATCAGGTGTCACACATAATACTTTAGCATGACAATCATGATGACATTATCTTTGTAACACACTTAGATATGTATCTTAGTATAAAATAGCCATTGTTAAACACACTCACTCCCTTCCAAAAAACACATAAAAACAGGAAACGCTTACTTAAGTTATTGCCTTTTGATAGAGTGCCATCTAAGGAAAAGGTATGGGCCTATAAATGTACCTGTTATCATGAGTAGCTGGAGCATAAGAGAAGGGCAAATACCTGGATCAAAAGGAGGTTATTACCATAAACAATATGTTGGAAGACCTGCATAGTAGAAGACATGAATACATTTTGTACACCAGAAAAGTAGCAATAATAATTATTACAATTATATGAAACCTTATGTCCTGTAGTGTAGTTTGGTACCAAAAGTATCTTTTTAATAACACCTTGGTTTTCCCACTGAAAATTTTATGTTTTGAAGATGTCTGATATAAACATATTACAATAACTTATTTAGAACTTAACCCTTTGATGATAACCAATGCAAATGTTTTATAGTAACATATTCAAGCAATATTATTGGGGGCGTGTCTTCCCATAAGGCTATGAAAATCACTGAGGCTCCCATTAGTGAGCAAAGACCAGAAAAACTGTTTTCTGGGCAGCTGCTTCTTTATCAATCAAGAGGAGTCCCATCCAGCCATCTCCCCAAACCTAAAAGTCTCTATTTAATTACCTTGACAATTTTTTATTAACCTTTAAAAACCAGATTGTAATAACTGACATTATTTATAACCAATAAAATATTTTTTGAGTTATTGAATGTAGACAGCAATATGTGTGAGACCAAGATGAACCCAAGAAACGCCATCTTGGCCTGTAGACGAACTCCCCCCATACCCCTCCCCTTATAATGTAGATGTTTTTGTAACTGCTTGTTCTGCTTCTGTAAACTTGCTTCATTGCTTCTTGGAAATGGTTGGTGCCTGGTGCCTCCTTTTAACCACAAAACATCCTAACCTGACAAGGCAGCAAGATAAGATAGCTGAGTTGTGAAAAATATTTTTGCAACCAGTCAAAAACATGTTAACCTCCCCTTGAATGTCTCTTCTTCAAATAACACCTATAAAAGCTATGCTGTTATAACACCCTATAAAAACTGCTGTTCCTGGACTCAGGGCTTCACTTCACTTAGGGAGTGGAGTCCACGCACTTGAATAAACTCCTTTCAGTTTTAACTTTGTCATTTTTCCCAGTGTTTGGTGATCAACCAGCTCACTTGGCACAACAATTCTGGAGGCCCCAGGAAGATCACCATCACTTGGTGACTTCTGTCTGGTGGGTAGCCCCTGTCTCAGGCTGCTGTGGCCCAAGAGAGCCCCAGGGAGGCCACTCTGACCATTTGATCAGGGCCCTGGGGGCTTGGGTCTTGAGCAGAGTATTCAGATCATTCCAGCCATACTGAGGGGAGTTTTTCTGGAAAACCTCTGGATGTCAGGTAAGAATCTTATGATTCTCAGTCATCAGTCAGTGGATCCAAAAGAGGGTGAAAGGGAAGTTGGATGCTACAGTAATTCCCCCACCCAGGGCCTCATTGCAACAGTGGGAAGCCTTCTGGTATGGTCAGTTTACCCCTTCGGCACCCAGAGATATAGTCTGTCTAAATTTCTGTGTATCTGTTGTCTGTTGTCTGTCAGCTTACTCTGTGTGCCTTTTGCTTTCAGTTTTGTTCTACAGTGAGCCATGGGATCTGGATTGTCTACCCCATCAACCCCCCCTTAAGTGTATTTTACAACATTTCTCACAAATGTATAACCCACAGAAAGCAGATGAATATGGCATCAAATTCTCAAAAGGAAGACTCTGGGCCCTATGTCAACTAGAGTGGCCATCATTCGGGGTGAGATGGCCAGATGTGGGAAGTTTTGATATTTGGACTACCCAACAGGTTTGGGACAGGGTCACAGGGAAGGGAAGGCCTCTTCATCTTGACCAGTTTCCCTATATTGATGTATGGATGGACCTCATAGAGGACTCTCCTCCTTCTCTTGATTGCCCAGGATTGAGACACAGGAGGTTTGTGGAAGATAAGATTCACAACAGATGAGGACAATCAATAGTTCTTGTCACCAAGCCCCTTCCAAAGTGTAAGGTTTTTCAGGCCCTGTGGGATGAGGATGACTTCTGTCCTCACCCACCCCCTTATCGGGCTCACAGGGAAGGGCCTGAAGAAGACCCCACTCTCCCTCTGATTCTGCCCCCTGTGATTCGTCTGTCCCCTCTGTGCCAACTGATTCCCTATCCCCTCCTCATACCTGGTCAGGACAGTCCTACGAGTCTCAAGGGGCAACCAGCCAGGTAACATCCACTGTCCTTCCTTTGAAACAGGTTGAACCAGGTGGAGGATTCATCTATGTTCTTTTCACCACTAGTGACCTTTATAATTGGAAAAATCAAATTGCTCCTTTTTCAGAAAAACCTCAGGCTTTAATTAATCTTCTAGAGTCTGTCTTCCATACTCATCAGCCCACCTGGGATGACTGTCAACAACTCCCTCCATACCCTCTTCACCACGGAGGAATGGGACCGAATTTTTCAGGAGGCCATCAAGGCGGCCCTAGGTCCCAACCCTGATCCTGGCCCTGGTACTCCAGCTTATCTGCAGAGAGCAGAGGCTGAAGTGCTGACCCAATGACTGGATTGGGACCCCAACACCAATGCAGGTAGGAGAGACCTGGCCAGTTACCACCAGCACCTTTTGCAGGGACTCCGCCAAGTGGCTAGGAAGCCAACTAATCTGACTAAGGTGAGTGAGGTAAAACAGAATAAGACAGAGTCCCCCATGGTTTTCCTGGAGCACCTTCTAGAGGCATATTGGGTCTATACACCCATTAATCCTGATGCTCCAGAAAATGCAGCTGTGATAAATCTGGCTTTTGTGTCACAGTCAACCCCAGATATTAGAAAGAAACTTCAGAGATTGGAAGGGTTTAACAGAAAGAACAGGTCCAAACTCCTGAGTATAGCAAAAAAAGGTTTTCAACAACCAGGGTTCCCCGGAAGAGATAATCACCAACTGGCTAGGCAAAGTTACTATTGCTGCCCTCAAAAACTATGAGACAAGTAAGCAGACTGGGAGACCTAAGCCGGAGAGACCCCTGCGACCTAAGCTTGGAAGGGACCAATGTGCCTATTGCAAACAGACTGGACATTGGAAAAATGAGTGTCCCCTCAAGAAGGAAAAAGAGGGACAGGACCAGAAAAAGACACAGGAGGTCCTGACCTTCGAAGATATGGAATAGGAAAGTCAGGGCTCATCCAAACTGAGCCCCCATGAGCCCATGGTAAAATTAAAAATCGGGGGCACACCGACTAACTTCCTGGTAGATACTGGGGCAGCCCATTCAGTACTGACTAAACCTTTGGGAAAATTGACAACATGAGAGACTTTGGTACAGGGGGCTACCGGCAAGTGTGCTCAAGGTTATAAATGGATAACTGCTCAAACGGTAGACTTGGGTCACAGGCAAGTGAATCACTCCTTTTTGGTGATTCCAGAGTGTCCATACCCCTTGATTGGTAAGGACCTGCTAAGGAAATTGGGTGCAACAATTACCTTTACAGAGGAAAAGGCAGACCTGAGACTAGGTATCCCACAGTCAAAGTTATGGTGACTTGCCCATTGACCTCTGAATACCTGATGCTCTCAGAGCCAGAGGACAAGTCAGCTGGGCTGATTGGTGACCTACAAACAGAGTTTCCACTTGTGTGGGCTGAGACTAATCCCCCTGGGTTAGCTGGCCATCAAGTTCCTATAGTGGTAAATCTAAAGTCCAATTCCCAGTCTGTTTTGTCTGACAGTATCCCATCAGAAAGGCAGCAAGAGAAAAGATTCAGACACACATCAACCAACTCCTACATGCTGGAATCTTAAACCTGTGTCAATCACCTTGGAATACCCAACTCCTGCCTGTCCAAAAGCCTGGTACTTCTGACTACAGGCCTGTCTAAGACCTCCGAGAGGTAAACAAAAGAACTGAGACTGTACACCCCACTGTGCCAAATCCCTATACCCTGCTGAGCCTCCTGCCCCTGCAACAATAAGTCTACACTGTGCTGGACCTCAAAGATGCCTTCTTTGGTCTGTCATTGGCTGAGGTGAGTCAGTCCCTTTTTGCCTTCGAATGGGTGGATCCCAAAGGAGGGTACTTGGGACAGCTGACCTGAACAAGATTGCCACAAGGGTTCAAAAATGCTCCCACCCTGTTTGATGAGGCTCTAAATAAGGACTTGGCTCCATTCAGAGCGTCTCATCCTGAAGTGACCCTTCTCCAGTATGTAGTTGACCTCCTAGTAGCGGCTGATGATCAGGACACCTGTATGGCAGGTACTAAGGACTTGTTGGGATTGCTACAAAAATTGGGATATCAAGTGTCAGCCAAAAAGGCCCAGATCTGTGCCTCCCAGGTCACTTACCTTGGGTATGAGATTGACAGGGGCACCTGATGACTGTCTCAGAGATGGAAACAAGCTATATTACAGATCCCAACACTCACCACAAAGAGACAGGTGTGAGAGTTTTTGGGAACTGCTGGTTACTGCTGACTCTGGATTATAGGGTTTGCGGAGATTGCAAAGCCCCTATATGCAGCCACACCCAGAAGAAACACACCGTTAGTGTGGACAGAGACTGAACAGAGGGTGTTTGAGACCCTGAAACAAGCCCTTGTTCAGGCACCAGCTTTGGACCTCCCAGACATTGGAAAACCTTTCTGATTGTTCTTGGCTCAGAAAAATGGAGTGGCAAAAGGGGTCCTTACTCAAACCTTAGGACCCTGGAAAAGACCTGTGGCATATTCATCCAAAAGGCTTGATCCTGTGGCTGCTGGCTAGCCACCCTGCCTCAGAGCCATCACGGCAACAGCCCTCCTCATAAAGGAGGCAGACAAGCTAAGCCTGGGTCAGGGGCTTACGATCAGCATGCCACATGCAGTCTCCTCCATGCTGCAAGGAGGCTCTGAGTGATGGATGTCAAATGCCAGACTGACTCAATATCAGGCGCTCCTGATTGACCAGCCCTGGATCAAGTTCACAGAGGCCACTACCTTAAACCCCATGACCCTGCTGCCTGCCTCAGACCTGATGACCCCTCTACATGACTGCAAGGAGACCCTCCAGGACATAACCATGACCAGACCTGATTTGCAGGATGTGCCCCTAAAAGACCCTGAAGAGACATTCTTCATGGATGGAAGCAGCTTCGTCAGGCAAGGAGTCAGGTATGCGGGGGCAGCAGTGGTGGATGGCCAGGGAGTGACAAGGTGGGCTGCTGCTCTGGTATCTGGCACTTCAGCCCAACAGGCAGAGCTGAGGGCTCTTACTCAGGCCTTAAACCTGAGTTAAGGGAAGGTTGTCAACATCTACATGTATAGTTGGTATGCCTTTTCTACTGTACATGTTCATGGAGAGATATATAAACAACAGGGCCTGCTCACCTCAGGAGGGAAAGACATTAAAAACAAACATGAGACTCTAGCTCTGCTAGAAGCTGTATGGAAGCCTAAATCAGTGGCTATAATACACTTCAAGGGTCATCAGAGGCCCAACACATCAGAGGCCATAGGAAATCAAAAGGCTAATCTAGCGGCTAAATTGGCTGCCAGAAAACCAGTGGGGATGGCCCTCACCCTGCCCCTTAAAGCTTTTCCTGAGCTGCTGGCTACACCACACTATTCATCAGAAGAAGAAAAACAAAATGCCCAGGTGGGGGCTGTACAAGATAAAAATGGATGGTGGAGTCATCCCAGCAGCCGAGTTTTCTTGTCTCAGGCTCTTGGCTGACAGCTAATTCAACAGATACACCAGTTTACTCACCTAGAAGAAAAGAAACTCAGACAATCGATAAGTTCCAGATTCTTAACCCCTAAGCTGGCTGCCATGGTCCAGGATGTTTGTGCCCAATGCCAGATATGCACCCAGGTAAATGCCAAGGTAATGCTTGGAGGCGAGGGAACCCGACGCCGAGGTGAGCATCCTGGGGAAATTTGGAAATTGGATTTTACTGAAATCAAGCCCAGCCATGGATATAAGTACCTGTTGGTTTGGGTAGATACTTACTTTGGATGGGTAGAAGCCTGCCCGACTAAAGAAGAGACAGCTACAATAGTTAGTAAAAAGTTATTACAGGAGCTCATCCCCTGATTTGGCCTCCCCCATGCTCTGGGGTCTGACAATGGCCCAGCCTTCATGGCCAAGGTATCCCAATTGGTGGCCAAGGCCCTCAACATTGATTGGAAACTTCATTGTGCCTATCAGCCACAAAGTTCAGGGCAAGTGGAAAGCATGAACCGTACCTTAAAAGAAAAATTAACTAAGTTTGTTTTGGAAACTGGAGGAAGCTGGCCAGACTTCCTCCCACTGGTCCTCTTGCAGGCTAGGTGCACTCCTTACATAGAAAAGTTAATTCCTTATGAAATCACGTTCAGGAGACCACCTCCCTTACTGCCAAGGGTGAATTTGGAAAATGTATCAGAATGTGAAAATCATACTTTGTTGAATTCTTTAAAAGCCCTCCAGGTAATCCAACAGGAGCTGCAGAATCAAGTTCAGGAGGCCAGGCTGACCCCTCAACCTGAGGTCACCTGCCATAAATTTCAGCCTGGAGATCTGGTGTTGGTAAAGAGACATTCATCTAAAGCTCTGGAGCCACATTGGGAGGGACCTTTCTAGGTGATCTTGATGATGCCATCTGCTGTAAAGGTCATGGGAAAAACACCATGGATACATCACTGTCACATTAAAACAGCTCCTGAAGACACCCTGGAGGTCAAATGGAAGATCATCAGTCAACCAGGCAACAAAAAGCTACGACTGAAAAAGGACAAATGATGTTTGCTATATTGACCTGTAATTCAGCATTTGTCATGATCATTATTTTTAAGTCATTATTTTCTGAAACATTGGCAATATTACCCCAAAGACAATTGGATGTTACTGGTAATGTTTGGATTCAGCTGGCACAATCACTTAATCTGTCTGAATTCTGTTTAAATGTAGATGTAAATTTCCATTACATACTAGGGAGTTGTCTCATCACAGTGTGTACTCCCTTGAGTCTGATGTAGCCTTACACCCTGTTTAAAGACATCCCAGGAAAAAAAATCTTACATATGAAGATAGTTACAATTGGGGGATCCCCTCTTATTTTAAACCAAAAAATCTTATTAAGTTATATACATCTTGGGTGATTATGTTAAATCATATACAATGTGCTTTATATAAAAATTTTACTACAAGATGTCTAAGATTAAAAAGATCAGAAAAATTGACTTGTTATGAAGAACAAGAGATCATATATGGTGAGGGTTATATACCCTTACCATTAGGATGGTTTTATACATGTGAAGCAGTAATGTTTAATTATATCCCTGCCTACTTGTCTGAGGCCTGGTGCTGCTTGAGTCAATTGCCCATAATATTGCCAGATAGAACTGATTTGATAAAGCCCAACAGAGTTAAATGGTGGTCGCCCTATACTGAACCAGGATTCGATGATGATGTAGGTCTTCTAACAGATACTGAAGTGATATCTATGATAGCATCTGTGGTTGCTCTGGCTTCCATAGGGGTTCATGATGAAAAGGCGGTATGAAAATTGGCATGTAAGGTGGTCAAAGGTTTAAACCCCACATCATCTACATTGGCACTAATTAATCAGGAATTATAAGAACACTGACAAGCTATACTAGACAACAGGGTGGCAATAGATTACTTGCTCCTACTCCATCATCAAGGATGTGAAAAAGTAAAAAATATGTGCTGTTTTAATATGACCAACAACAGCCCAGGGATACAAGAAAAAATAAAACAATTAGAAAAGTTGGTAGAAAAAGTACACAATGAAAACTTAGGATGGGATTTGTTCCACTGGTTAACCCAATGGTTGTCTGACATGCAATGGTTTAAACAGCTTTTTCTTGTGGTCATAGTTGTGATTGTGTGTTTATTATCATGTTGTTGCATGCTAAAGGTCATAACCAGGTATGTGTCCAAACAAATAGACAATGTGAAAATCATGTTGTTAAGCCAGATGTATGAACCATTGCCTCAAGAAGAAGAAGGAGACTATGTAGAGATGACATGTAGAGATGAGATGATGAATCAAAGGTTTGATTCTGTACAAAAAGCAGTCGGGAATGTGAGACCAAGATGAACCCAAGAAATGCCATCATGACCTGTAGATGAACTCCCCTCATACCCCTCACCTTATAATGTAGATGTATTTGTAACTGCTTGTTCTGCTTCTGTAAACTTGCTTCATCGCTTCTTGGAAATGGTTGGTGCCTGACACCTCCTTTTAACCACAAAACATCCTAACCTGACAAGGCAGCAAGATAAGATAGCTGAGTTGTGAAAAATATTTTTGCAACTAGTCAAAAACACGTTAACCTCCCCTTGAATGTCTTTTCTTCAAATAACACCTATAAAAGCTATGCTGTTATAACACCCTATAAAAACTGTGCTGTTCCTGGACTCAGGGCCTCACTTCACTTAGGGAGTGGAGTCCACACACATGAATAAACTCCTTTCAGTTTTAACTTTGTTGTTTGTCTCAGTGTTTGGTGATCTACCAGCTCGCTTTGCACAACAATATGCATTACAATCAAAGCTAAACTTTGATGTCATTTTGATCAGCTAGCAACCTGGAGGAAAAGGAAGGCATGCCTTTAACTTTATAACATTTACCTATAAGCCAATTTAAAGTTTAGGCAAATATCTTTTAAGAAAAATTTTTAAGGGAAAAAAGTAAAAATATGTTGTTGGGCTCAAACAATTGGACAGACAAACAAGCAAACATATAAGACAATTTATGAAACTAGAGTGCACTCAAATATATTTGGCCAATTTGAATTATAACATTTCTTTTATAATTTTTTGGTTATAATTGTAATTAAGACTAGTCAAAACTTTTGTAGGACAACTAACAGAGATCTCTTGTAATTAGAACCAGAAGTAATAAAAGTGATTTATACCTGTAAGTGTAGTCTTTTATAAAAAGCTACTAATAGAACAGTAGCATGATCATGTGTTATATTCTCAGAAGTCTGTAAGCTGAAAGTAGAGAGAAGAGCAAGTTAATCCTATAATTACAATTTTAAAATTTGCAACGTAGAAGAAATGTTTTAAATACACCAATTAAATATCTGGAAACCAAACATCAATTAAACATTACTTTAAGTTGGAGATGAAAGGTACATTTGTCAATTAGCCAGAATTTATAATTTGATTTTTATTTTGGTTTTTTGTTTGTTTGTTTTTTAAGTTTCCCCTGCCCAGCAAGACAGCACAGCTGATAACATGGAGCAAGTAGACTATAGCAGGCACTGGGCAGTAGTTTAGCATTTGGTCTTTTATCTCTGATCTTCACCATTTTTGTTTTAATTGTTTTAAAACCTTATGTTTTGTTTTCCAATATTTGTGTAGAAAACAATAGGGCCCAATGGAATTTCTTGTTAGTGTAATCTGCCAAGCAAGTTGTTGATATGTAAATAGGCAGGGCCAGGAGAGAATTATACCTTCCTTCATTTTGTGAAGTCCCACTCCAGGAGCGGGGGAGGTAAGGGAGCAAAAGCAGGCAGAGCAGTGGGTGTAGGCACCTTAAAAGTCTCCCTTGCCTGTCTGCAAGGAATAATGAAGTCCTACCATGTGGCGTTTTGGAATTTCTTTGTTCTTGCAAAGCAGAAGTTCGAGCCTACAGTGCAGAAAAAGTTGTAGATTTAACTTTCCACCATGCCAACAATGAAAGCACTATAATACTTGCCTCAAGAGTTCTGCCACCACCTTCCCCACTGAGTACATCCCCACCAGAGCCACCACAGCAAGAGGCAGCAAGTTCCCCAGGTGGAGCCCACAGCTCCAGACTGGGCAAGACCTCCCCACAGCTCCACATTTCTGGGTAGTCTCTTTTGATTTAAGAACAATATTTGTTGCCTGATCTTTAGGGGTGGATTCCAAGGAGGCTCCATCATTAAAGCACTCATGGATTAGAGTCCATAAGGAAAAGGTATATATAGGGACCTTTTCTGGTCCTTCTGCTGTGTAGCAGGCTCGTAATTCTTTCCCCACCCTTGTCTATATGTCTGGATTCACAAAATTCAAGAATTTTACTAATTGGGATATCTTACTATCTAGCTTTTAAAAGTGCCACAAGCATTTCTGAATATAGCTGTCACTCATGGGATCCAGATTGCCCCATGATTTACACCTGGTGCATTTCCAATCTACCTCATCCCTAACTTATTCCTGCATGCATACACCCCTGAGTCATCCCCTTCACCTCAATCTGCAAGTTGGTTTCCTCCCTTGTACTCCTACTCTGCCTGTTTCACGCACCAACTGCCTCAGCCTGTGTGGCTGAAGGGTCCATGGAGTGAGAGTCATGACGGGGGATCAAGAAAAAACAAAGAGACACAAAAGAACAAAGAGAAACAAAGCTAGGACAAGTTGAAGCCTTCTTCCTGGTGAAAGAAGTTCTGTCAGGCAACTGCAGCACATTTATTTATAGTGGTAGAGATAATGGAAGTGCAGGGGGAGGTAAAAGGGGCTGGTCTGTAACTGGAGCCAGGAGAGTAGCTAAGGTCTGCAGAACCTCATGCTTTGATGGTTTTATGGGGAACATACAGGGAGGAAGGCACATCCTCTTTTCGGCCAGGCTTTGCTCCACCATGCCTACCCTCTTGTCACCTGTTCTCTTCCTATGGGGCCCTGCCTCATCTGTGGGAAGAGACAAGTTAGGCCTGGCCATATTGATCTACAGTGCAGTGCTCCCAGCAGAACATGGCTCTTTTTTTTCATTTTTATTCTGCCCAGCCTACAAGCATTTTGGCTGCTGCCACCCTCATTCAGGATGGATCTTTCCCCCTCAGTTCAGCTGGAACTATGTGTGTTATCCACAGACACACCCAAAACAGTGCTACAATAATCTGCTAGGCAGTTCATATTCAAGTCAAGTAGCCATAACACAATTAATTCTCATATTCTCATAATCTACCTTTTATCAAGTTGACAACCAAACACGCCTCCTTAAACCATACTGAATCTCCAAATACAATAGAAGTTCATAATTACACCAAACACGATACAACTACCCTGTGTACAAGTGGAAATGCACTAATTTTCTTCCCTGAAAGGCAAAAATTTTCTTAGAGTGATGCTTACTCTTCTCCTGAAATTCTGTAACTTAAATACTATAATGTCAATTTTTTTATGTTCCCACTGCATTTTTTTCTTTTGTGTTAGAAGTGAAATTTATTGCAATACAATAAGTGCCAAGTGCCATGATTAAGAATGTTGCTTAAAATTATAAAGTATCTAAATAATTTTTCTAATGGAAATATTGGAAATAACAACTTGAACAATTGTACATGTAAACAGAACACTGAGGACATGAGATCCTGCACAGTGTCAAAACACAGCATTACACATAATCCTCTGAGGAGCCATGCTTGTCTGTCCTCTGTCCCCACAGCCCCAGCCCTGGCCAGGGAGGGAGCACTGGTCCCGAGGGGCTCAAACCTCAAGGTGGACGTGTTCCAAACACACAGCAGTAGCTGCACATCTATGTTTTAAAGTCACTGGTTGTAATCCGATCAAGTGGTTCCAGTTTTTGTATTTCCTTTTCTCAGCAGATCTTGGCTAAGAAGATGAGCTAGATCCATGATCTCAGGATTCAACCTGACATGCACTGCTAATGATTCATTCACAGGTGCCTTAAAGTTTTACATGAAGGATAAGAAGTACATCAAAATGTCAATAAAACTAAGTGATCCACCCTCTGCTGCCCCCATGTCCTCTTGTCTTCTTAAGAAGTGGAAGTCAGAGCCATTGAGAGGAAAGAGCACATAGGCCCTGGCAAGGGAAGGGCAGGTTGGGGAATGATGAAGCATTACCCATCCTTTCTTCCAAGACAGGCCTCCCTTCCTGTGCCCAGCACTGTGACAACAGCCACTGCCTCTCAGGTGTGAAGGGCATACCTGTTCCCTGCTGAGAACACATGCTGCAGGTCTGACAAACAGCCTGTGTACTACAGTGTGAATCTCAGACATCAAAGGGCATCTGAACTCAGGCAGGTGGGGTATTTTCTTACAAAGGAGAAGGTGACACCCAGCAAGTTTAAGTGGTTGAGCCAAAGGAGGACAAGGCAGTCAGGGTCGATGCTTATTCCTCCATGGCAAAGGTTGTCAAGCATTAATGTGTACATGAGTCACTCAGGAGTGGGCCTTTGTGTGCTGTGTATCTAACAAGGCCCAAAGTCCAGGGTTCTACTGCTGCCCTTGATCTGTGGACCCTGTTTGGAGAGGTACAGGCCTGGGGCACACAGGGGGCTGACTCTGTCTCCCTGGGCCCTGGGAGCCCTGCCTGAATGAGCAGCTGTCTACACATGGCGCTGACTCTGAGCACACTGCAGCCATGTGAAGAGCCAAACAAATGACATAATTCAACTTTTACTTGCTGGAAATAAAACTAACCTCTTACTTGTGGAGTCTTCCTTAAAAATGATCATGATAGGAAGGTATAAAAGCTCAGCATATAAAGGCCATAGTAAAACACCTCATGTGTACACAAACAAACATAGTACAAAGTCTAAGGAACGCAGGGCTCTGTCAGAGCAAAGTGCTACCACTGCACCCAGCCAAAATCATCTTCTCTTCCAAAGATGAGGAAAAATCCTTGACTTGTCAAGAAAATGACAGCGTTGCCACCAGCACCAGGCTGCAGGCTCCCCACTTGATCAGCCACACAAGCCAGAATAACAGGAAACCCAAATGCAGAAACAACGATCCTGATGGTAAAGAAGTAGGCCAGCTCCTGGCAGGCACTGCTGGCCACATCAGAGTCATAGGTGACCTTCTTGGCAATGCAGTGGGGCAGGAGTGAGATAGTGTGGAAGACCAGCATGAACAGGGGCCAGTAGATGCTGCAGGTGGGCCAGGGAAAGCCACAGTTACACTAAGACAGGCTCTCATTTCAAAGTCATTATTTCAAATGTCTGGGTCAAGGAATTAATCGATCATGGGTATTAAACATAAGATGATTCTGCCAGGTATAATAGTGATAATTTAAAAATTACTGGCTGTTAATATGTATGTAGCTTAAGAAACAACTATAGAAGGTATGACCTACAAATGTTACTGTTTCCTGTATGGCTGAGCTGCAGTTTCTTTCAGGACAGAGTCTAGATCATCTCTGCTCTCCCCATAGAACATGCTGTGGCTGTGTGCTAGCTGGTGTGTGCTAAGTTAGTAAAGATCTTCTGAGTGTGCACAAGGCTGAAAGTCTTCAGTGCTTAAAGATAAAGGCCAACTTCCTTGCCTTGGTCTAAAAGGCCTCATGGCGGGTAGTACTTCTTCGCTCCTTTTGTACCATTTTCCCTCATTCTCCTAACCTGTGGCCACAGTGGCCTTTGCTTGGGCCACACTTCCCTTCCTACAGGCAGTGAGCTAATGCTGGCCGTGCACCCTGCAGGTCCTGCTCACACTAGAGTGCGGAGCCCTCTGAACTCTGCCGGCACTGGCTCCGTCCAGTCTCCTCACTCACATGAGGACAGGCTCCATCTGCCTCGGTCCCGCATCATTCATCTCCAGGCTGAGAACAGGCGCTCCGTTCATGCTTGTTGAATGGATTAAAAAAAAAAAGAAGGGATTTTAATATGGAAGGTATAAAAATAGATCACAACAGTACTATAGTGCAGTACTGTTTATTACAATAGATCACAACAGTACTGCAGTGCCAAACAACAAAATGGCTTTCTTTCCAAGTTTCATTATTTCACATTTATTACAAATTATCATCTGGTCTCCAACTGCATTTGCTCTGTCATCATCTTTGTCTCCATCAGTTAGACACTTACGATGCTTCACTCTTTGAGGAACAACCGAGCCTCCCCTTGCTTTCAGGAACAATTGTCAGCAAAGTGGAAGCAAGGATGGCTTTGCAGCCACGTTACTGGGCTCCTCTCGGGGCAGAGAGGAGCTGAAGAGTGAGAAGGGGGTTTGCTCTTCACCCAGAAGACCTGGGCGGCCTCCAGGAGGTCAGACTCTGACTTCTGGAGCTAGATGGATTTTGTATGTTTCAAAAGTCACCACAGTACTGCTGCAAGGGCTCTTCGAGAATCTGTCAAGACCCTCATTTTCCTGGTGAGGAAATGGCTCATGGAGAGGGGAAGAGGCTCAGAACAGGTGTGGCCGTCACTGACCCAGCCACAGCCGAGAGCTGCTCATTCTTCCTGAAATCCAGGGACAGCTTTCCAAAGAGCAACCTGAGAGACTGTCTGCACTCACAGTAGCCTCCAGGACCCCACAGAGAGGGATGTTCACATAGGAGTGAAATTACACATTAAACCAACACTGGTCAGTACATGTGGAGGTCACGAGTCCACAAGCCCCTGGAGAGGACCAAAAACAAGGATTTTGGCTTTAGAAGCACAAGGTCTGTGTCTCTCTGCCATGGCATTCAGCACAGAGCAGCAGTGGCTCTTTGCTCACCTTGGAACAGTCAGGTGTGTCACAGACTACAGCCCTGGATGTGGAGTCAGTCGTGGAATCATGGAAACCTCTGGCTGGGAAACAGAACCTGCACCCCACTTCGGCCTCTGTCCCTCCTGCCAGACGGACTGGGACAGGCCTTGCTCTGGGCTTCCAGCTCACAGCTAGGGATGAAGGCAGCAATGATCCCATCTCTAAAGCTAGAATAAAGCAATAGCTGGGAGAACTCTGGATGAGCACGTATGTGCAGAAACAGTTCCTACTATCATTCTTCACTTAATGACAGTGGTGGGTCTGTACATGGACATCAAGATGACTCGCTCTGGCTGGTCTCCACCACCCCCTTCTGTCATGCAGCTCTGCAGACATCCAGAAGTCACCCCAAACTCTCCCCTGGCCAGCCGACTGCCATTGGTTCTCCTCTTGGCCCTCAGTGTTCTCCCCACTGCTTGCATAGCCCTGCCTCTCTAGTCTTGAATTCCCACCAGAGTGACTTGAGAACACAACCTGCCAAACTCATCCTCAGGAACTTCCTTGGCTCCCCTGCCTGGTAAAATCTAACCTCCAGCACAGGGCACAGAGCCCTAAAGGACTGAATACAGATGTGACCAACTATCATGTGTGTGCATGCGTGTGTATGTGCGTGTGTGTGTGGTGTACAGGGGTTGCATCAGGGGCACTCTACCACTGAGAGAGATCCTCAGCCCTTTTATTTTTGAGACAGGGTCTCACTAAGTTGCCCAGCCAGGCCCTGAACTTGTGATCCTCCTGCCTCAGCCTCCTTAAGTGCTGGGGTGAGAGGTACAGTGCATGCACTGTGTCCACCTCCAACTCTTCTTTTGTAAGGTGTTGAATAAAGAAGCTGTTGACTGTCCCTTCTGCCTGGAGCACCATCGTCCCCTCACTCATCAGCCAGAGGAAATTACTGATTCACCAAGTCAGTCAGCCCTCCGTGACTGCCCCAGGAGACCCAGATGCATTTGGTTGCTCTGACCACACTGTTTCCTGCTTCTCTGAGGACAGCCCTCAGGTTTCTATCCCCAGGTGGTCCATAGCACAAGCTTAACGCTGGCCCACCCCCTCACCCCACTGCATTTTTTAAAAATTGCATTGAAATTTTATTTTTATTGGCACATGATTGCAGTACATACTGATTACATTCTTTGTGGGGAATTGGTACAGGTATATAACACATCTTAATTCCTTTTGTCATTCCCTTCCCCTTTTTCCCTTCCCGTTCCCTTCATCTCTTGGTTCCCTTCTTTCATAAAAGATCTATTTCTTATTATCCTATTGCTTATCTTTTATTTTGCTCCTTATTTATAATTTGTGTTCTTCATATAAGAGAAACCATGCAACATTTGTGTCTGATTTATTTCACTTTAACATTATGGTCTCAAGGTGTATTCATTTTCTTACAAGTGATTTAAGTTTATACTTTTTAAAGGAAGAATAGTACTCCATTTAGTAAAAATACCACACCTTCTTATCTATTCATCTGTTGATGGACATGTAGGCCACTACTAAAATTTAGCAATTATGAGTTGTACTGTTATAAATATGGGCATGAATGTAGCACTATAATATGATGTTGTTCACTCTTTTGGGAAGAGACCTAGAAGGGGAATAGCAGGGTCAAATGGAATTTCAATTTTTTACTGTTTTCAAGAATCTCCATACTGATTTCCATAGTGGGTGTGCTAATTTATATTCCCATCAACAATGTAGAAGTCTTCTTTTTTTCTCTGCAGTCTTTTGGGTTTTTTTTTTTGTTTTTCTGGTACTGGGGATCAAACTAGGGTCCTTGCACTTGCACAGCAGGTGGCAAAACCACTGAGCTAAATCTCCAGCCCTGTTTCTCTGCAGTCTTTCTAGAATTTATTATTTGATTTCTCGATGACAGTCATTCTTTCTGAAAATGGAATCTCAATGTTGTTTTGATTTGCATTCTAGTGGCAAGTGTGTCAAACATTTTTTCATATATTTATTGGCTCCTTGTACTTGTTCTGAGAAGTGTCTATTCATTTATTTGCCAATTTTTTGATTGAGTCCTTTATTCAGGGTGGTCTAATATTTTTGAGTTCTGTATATATTTAGATATTAGTCCTTTGTCTAACTATAGGTCTTTGCCTCTGTCCCAAGATCCAACCATTCCCATTAATTTGGGAGGGCATGACATAGTATAGTTTGTCCAGCACCCAGTTCTCTAGTAATGAAGAGCTGTATTGTTAATGATACAAAAGCAATTCAAGTATTGACAAAAAGAGAAAAATCAATTAATATCAACCACTATACCACTCTAGCAATAGCAACAAAATCAATAATAACAGACATGCCAAATCAGCCTGCTGCAGACAGGCAGGTCTGCGCATGCCCTACCGAGGTCCCAAGTCATGTGGAACATGCTGAATCAGCCCTCTGTAGACAGGCAGGTCTGCAGACACCCTACCGAGGTCCTGAGTCAAGCAGAACATGCTGAATCAGCCCACTGCAGACAGGCAGATGTGCAGACACCATACCAAGGTCCTGAGTCCCTTGGAACATGCCGAATCAGGCCACTGCCAACAGGCAGGTCTACGGACACCCTACCAAGGTCCCGAGTCAAGCAGAACATGCCAAATCAGCACATGCCCTAGCAACAATGCACCGGACCCACCCTGCTCCTCTGTACAGCCACCTGGTTCCACACTACAAAGACGCAGAGGACACCGGACCACCAGAGCAAGATACTGAGTCCTGCTGCTCCCAGCACACAGGTAGGAGCTTCTGAGCTGCTGTCCCACTGTTCCTGGTACAGAGGAAGGGGCTTCCTGGTCACCATCACTCCCACTGCTCCCAGCCCACAGGAAAGGGCTTTGGGCCACCTTCTGTCCCTCCACTCCTGGCCCAGAGGAAGGGGCTTCCAGTCCACCATCCCTCCCACTGCTCCCGGCCCAGAGGTAGGGGCTTCTGAGCCACCATCCCACTGCTCCTGGATGAGAGAAAGGGGCGTCCTGGCCACCATCTCTTCCACTGCTCCCAGCCCACAGGAAGGGCTTTTGGGCCACCATCCCTACTGCTGCTCCAGGCTCCTGTCCCACCTCTCCCAGCTCAGAAGAGGTAATCCAAGCAGGCTCCAACAGGCCCAACCCCAGTTGAAATGAGAAAACATGCAAATATGTCTCAAAACCAGACTTCCAGATCACCTACAGCAACCCCAAAGGGAAATGAGATGGAACACTCTGATACTCAACCACCTGGACCCACTG